>JAJEJH010000006.1:909775-1266032 GCA_026122585.1 Anacardium occidentale
GGCCAAAGCACATTTTCCCACCCATAGTTTGAGGCGGGGACAAAGTCCCACCCGCATAAGTTTTAAAGCCTGGATTCCCACCCACTGCCCATTTTTTTATTTACTTTTAATTAAAATTACTAAATTACCCTTTTAAAAATTAAAAATTTATAATAAAAATATAAAATAATTTTTAAATATAAAAAATTAAAAAAAATTTTAAAAATTTTAAAAAAAATTTTAAAAATTTTAAAAAAAATTTTGAAATTGAGAGCGGCGACCACTTGGCCAGAAGCCTTGGGTGGCGGTGGCATAAAAATAGAACGGTGGCCATTTCAGGCCACACGGTTCCCGAAGGCGGTCACGGCGCCACTTCCGATGAAGCGGCCAAATGCGGCTACTCCGATTCAGAGGGAGAGAAGGCGGGTAGAATGCGGTACGCTCGCTGAAAAATAAGTAGGAAAGCGGCCGAAGTAAAGGGGCGATGCGTGGCCCCGCGGCGTTTGGGCTGCGGCCTTCGCGGCGGGCGGCGAGGATCGGCACGCCTTCTCCCCACTTGGGCGGTTGAAAAGCGCCCTCCCGCCGGCGCCGAGGAGGCGGTCACGGCCTCCCGCAGGGCCAGTGAAGTGAGGAAATGGCCACGGTTTCTGTCCCAGAGGCCGCAGCGCCCGGTCTGCAGCGGCGGCAATAACCGACTAGAATTTCAAAATTTTTTTTAAATTTTTTAAATTTTTTAATTTATATAAATTTTATTTTATTAATTTATAAAATTTTAATACTAAAAAGACAAAATTACCCCTGCTTATTACTGTATATCTATTATTTTTAAATAAAAAAATGGGCAGTAGGTGGGAATCCAGGCTTTAAAACTTATGCGGGTGGGACTTTGTCCCCGCCTCAAACTATGGGTGGGAAAATGTCCTTTGGCCAAATGGAAACAAAACTGTAAAACCCTAAATGCAGAGTTTAGAGTTGCGACCGCTTGTATTGTAGCTTTATGGACACAAGAAGCAACCTAAGGCTTATATTAATTAATAAGCGTCGCTTCGAGTACTTTCTCAAAAGACTCCAGATATTTCCATTCCAACAAATATTACACGAATCCTCAGACCACGAGTGCAGTGTGACTTGTGCCTGATGGATCATGATATTGGTGATGCTGCCGATACTTTTAGGCCTGAAACAAGGGAGCTCACTAGGGTAAGAATTGTTGGGTTCAATAGTAGGCCCGATATTGTCGGTAGCCCAGGCCTTGTGTTCTGGGAAAGATGAATTTTATAATTTATCTAACAAGCGACAAAAACTGGCGTTTTTAGAAACAACGGCCACTGACAAGGATGACTTGGTAGATTTGTGTAACAGTGAATGTCACAGATCCCTTGAAAAGAATGGTGGGCTGAAATTGAAGTTCGAGCGTAAAAGCCCACCCACCGGCAGTTTCAGATCAGACACGTAAATTATGAGATGTGGGGGTCCATCCATGGCTTCTGTCTCTCTTTCACTTCATTATTGTGTTTTGAAAGGCCAAACCGCTTCTTGACCACCATAGTTTGAGGCGATGACGAGGTTTTCACCCATTAACTTTTAAAAATTTAGATTCTTACCCTTTAATCAAATTTAATATTAAATATAATAGTAAACAGTAAAAATTTAAAGGTATTTTTATCTTTTTAAGATTCTATTTTTATAAAATAATAAAATTAATTTTATTTAAATATAAAATTAAAAAAAATTAAAAATTAAAAAAAAAATCGATGACATTGGCTATTGAAAACTGAACCAGGTGGTCCTCTCTGACCACCTGGTTCCAGGGGAGGCCAGATCCGACCTCTCCATTTGGTGAAGACGGCCAGATCTGGTCACCTCTGTCAGATCTGGCCATCGAAAATAGTTGAAAATAGTCGGTATTGGTCTCAGCGGCCATTTTTGACCATTTTTTCAGGTAGATGAGGTCATATTTGACCTCTCCTAGAACCTGATGGTCAGAGATGACCACTTGGTTCAGTTTTCAGCGACCACCGTCGTAGGCATCAATGGCGATAGCTACTTTATTTTTTAAAAAATTTTAAAATTTTTTAAATATATTTTTAAAATTTTTAAAATTTTTTATATTTAAAAATTATTTTATAATTTTATTATAAATTTTTATATTTTAAAAGATATTTTGATTATTTTATTTAAAAAATTATAAAAAATATTTAAATTTTGATTAAAAGATAAAAATTTAAACTTTTAAAAATTAATGTGAGACTTTGTCCCCTGCCCAAACTATGGGTGGGAACAGCTCCTTTGGCCGTTTTGAAAAAAACAATCTGTTTAATTTCAACAACACGTTATAGATAGGCATTATGTGGCTCCTGCAGTGTCACCCAGAAACTGCATCTTCTTTGGCAAATCGAACGGAGGAGAACAATCTGCACTCTCACATCATCCTTGATTTTCTTTTAGAATTATTTGTGTGGTTGATTCCTGAGAATAAATGCAGTCTGGGTTCGTTCCGTCCTTTTTCTTTTTTGATTGGAGTGGGAGGTGGTTGATTGAACAAACTCCCTTCTCCGCCCCAGCTGCCGTAGTTGACAAGTGACGCATAAAAGGAGAACAAATTATGTGACGAAAGTCAAGTTGCATGCTCCTTCAATCATTTTATCCTCATTTCCACAGCGTGGTCCGTTACTATTTATCAGACTATTCAATTGAATCTTTCTAACCTCGTGTGTAAATTGGATGACAGTATCCACTCTTATATTAAAAAGTAGTCCCCATAACTCAGTTTGTGGCTGCGATTCGATGGCCCTTGTACACTTCTGTTTGCCCGAAAATCTTTATTAAGTTCATGACAGTTGTGAATTATTTATTTGACGACAAAAATTACAAGCCAATCAAATCCTTTGAAAAGCCTTACATCTTATCTCAACACAATAAGGTAATTATCGGGTTAAATGCACTCATCGTAATTGAATTATTCATTAATTTCATTCGCGGTTACTTTTGTTTAAAACATTATACAAGAATCACTAAACTTTGGATTTTGTTTTCCGTTAAGTCACTCTACTTTTCATCCGTCAAAATGTTAAACAGTTGCTGACGTGGACGCTGACGTGAATGATAACGTGAACATTTTGCTGACGTGGATGCTAACGTGGATATTTTGCTGACGTGGTATCTAGTAATCGTCCATGTCATCAGTCACATCAATATTGAAACAGTGGATACTGATATGACATCCTGTCAGCGTCCATGTCAGCATCCACGTTAGTTTTGTGTTAGTTTCTGTTGTAGTGACCTCACAGCAAATAAACTCAAAATTTAGTGACCACAGTTACAATTAGTGAAAATTTCAATGACCTTGAGTGCATTAACCTCTCTTATAATTTTTTTTTTCTTTTTCAGTTTGTTAAAGTGTTGGATTGTCAATTCTCTCACTTTACAGAAGATATCTCATTTTTCTTTTCATCTACTTTATTAGTCATTAAATAGAATTTAAAAAAGATGTAAACTAGAAATTTTTAAAATAAAAAACAAATGATAACACTAAAAAAAGTATTTCTACAAATAAATTAATAACTTTTGAAAGCAGCTACAAGGCAAAACTGTAAAATAAAGTTTCAAATTAGGGCTGGATTTAAACCGAATATATTCGGATTCATTTTTAAGTTCGATTTGAGCGAACCGAAAATGAACTGTAAAAATCTGAACATGAACACGAACAGAACCAGAACAATAATTTTAAAAATCAACGAACACGAATCTGAACTCGAACTATACCAACCGAACACAAACACGAATCCGAACTTAAATTAAAAAATTTTTAATTATATTTTATTAATTATTTATATTAATTATAATTTTTAATAAATATAAATACGAATTATACGAACCGAATACAAATTAAATACGAATTGAATTATACGAACTGAACATGAATACGAACTTTGTTATAAAACTATTCAGCGAACACGAACCCAAACAGTACAAACGAGCCCGAAAATGAATATGTCTGTTTGTGTTCGATTCAGTTCGAATCCAACCCTATTTCAAATAAAAACACAAACTCATATATAAATATAAGAAAAACAAAGTTTCAATGTCTAACAAAAAAACTAAATCACAATCAATTCATAATCATTATCACTCATCAGTCATGAAGAAAATAGAGAGAAAAAGTGAAAAATATTTATTGTTTGTTTAATTAAAAAAATTAGTATGTTTTTATGGCTGTTATTATTTGGCTTCTCAATTCATAGACTAATCAATCTAAATGTAATTAGATAAAAAAAGAAAAAAGGAAAGAATGTAGAGTGAGAGACTTGACAGTCCAACACTTTAACAAACTGAAAGAGAAAAAAAAAAGTTATAAAAGAGGTTAATGCACTCAAGGTCATTGAAGTTTTCACTAATTGCAACCATGGTCACTGAATTTTGAGTTTATTTGCTGTGAAGTCATTGCAACAGAAATTAACACAAAACTGACGTGGATGTTGACGTGAACGCTGACATGGATGTCATGTCAGCATACATTGTTTTCAATGCTGACGTGGTTGCTGACATGGACGATGACTAGATGCCATGTCAGCAAAATGTCCATGCCATCATCCACGTAAGCGTCCACAACAGCAAAATATCCACGTCATCATCCACGTTAGCAGCCGTTAAATATTTTGACGGATAAACAGTAGAGTGACTTAACAGGAAACAAAATTCAAAGTTCAGTAATTTTTGTGTAACGTTTTAAACAAAAGTAATCATTAATGAAATTAGTGAATAGTTCAGTAACTATGAGTGTATTTAACCCTCAAATTGATAGAAAAGTCATAAATTGATTACGGGTATGGAGTCGAGGTGAAAGCGATGACGAACCATAGAGGTGGCGACAACCATAATATAAAGAAATTGTTAATAGAAATTATACAGTAGAATCAAAAAATAAAATATTAAAAGTTATAATTAAAGTTTAGTACTTTATTATATATCGAGTCCACCCAACTAGTTAATAAAAGAAGTGTTTTTTTTATTTTTAAAAACTAATGGAGATAAATCTTTTATTAGCACATATAATTATTATTTTACCCTTTCTTCGTATCTGAATTTATTAAAGAAAATATTTTAGGGTGAGCATTTGATTTTTTTCAAAACTCACAGATAAAAGCGGTCATTTAAACAAACCATGGGTGGGAACAAGTCCTTTTAGTATAAAAGGTTTATAGTGGTCCCAAGAAAACTTAACACTTAATTACCAAAAAAGGAAAACTTAACGCTCACGATTAAAAAGAAGAAACTCCAGCTGGCCGCCTGAAAGTGAGTTTGATTGGTGCTTTTTTGACGTAATTAAGATTTGACAGCAACTAATCATATCATTAATGAAATTGGTAATGTATATTTAAGAGATTTAATTATATAATTATAATAATATTGTTATATATATATATATATATATTAAAATAACTGGGCTATGAATATCTTTGCTTTGCTTTTCCGTGATGTATTTAAATGTAATTTAAAGGTAGACATTGACACTCATATGGATTTTTAATCTTCCTTATAAAAACTTAAAAAGGTAGACATTGAAACAGTAAAAAAAAAATTTTTGTTTGAATAAATTCTATCACAATCTTTTCATTAAAAAATGAAAAAAATTATATAAACACATTAGGATGTAAAAATAAGAAGAATCTACACAAACTAGAAAGAAAATGCAATACAAACAAGAAAGTGAAATAGAAAATAAAGAATTTTATATTGAATTTCCAACGTCATGGGTCCATCCTTGTTTGATCCTGTACATGTTTATTAAACAAAATAATGTCTGTTAAAATTCACTTAGAAGTTATCAAATTCTAATTCAAGTCAAATTAAAGTGGACTAAGTCGCTACAGTGAGTCATCCTTGATTGTTCCTTAGCTCGTCAACATGCAATTGAGAGACAGAAGCTTCAAGTATCGTCAGAAAAAAAATTTAAGAGAAAGAAAAAACCTTGGGAATCATTTTATCAGACCAAAAATTGGAAAATTTAGGCATTAGCTATGAAGTTCTGCAAGAAATATCGGGAGTACATGCAAGGACAAGACCAGAAAAAGCTACCTAGCCTTGGTATCAAGAAGCTCAAAAAGATCCTTAAACAGTGCAGGAATGACTTTCAGTCTCAACAACACCTTGATGATGGAGTTATCGACGTCCAAACCTGCCTTCGCCAATGCTCTGGTACCCGTTTTCTTAGTTAGTCATCCCTTTATGTTGTAAGCTATTTTGGTTCTCATTTGTTTTCCTGAATCAAGGATTTTTTATTCGTGTGTAGAAACCTGTGATTCAAAATACGGGTTTACATATAGTTGATAATTAATAACTGCTCTCTTCATCTATCTGTAATTCCGTAGCTTCAGGTGCTGGTTATTTTACATGTGTTGTGATTATTTTTACTTGGTTGTAAAAAATTTTTTTGTTCTTTCATTGTGGTTATTCATATTCCTAATTCAACTTGATTCTTAGAGTGCGATGGGACCTTTTTCCCTTCCCTTCTCAAAGAAATGTCAGCTGTAGTGGGCTGCTTTAATGAGCGTGCACAGAAATTGCTGAAGATTCATTTGGCTTCTGGGTTTTCAAAGTGCTTTATTTGGTTTAAAGGCAAGATTCAAGGAACCCATGTTGCTTTAATTCAGGACGGCAAGGACTTGGTTAACTATGCACTGATCAACGCCATAGCAATTCGGAAAATACTAAAGAAATATGATAAGGTATTTTATCCCATTTTGTGAAGTGGATGTAGTAGAACATGTTCTGTTTTAGGTAGTGGTATTTAATATTAATTTTTGTTTGGTGCAGGTTCACCACTCTAAGCAAGGTCAGGCCTTTAGGTCACAAGCTCAAAGTATGCACCTTGAAATTTTGCAGTCACCTTGGCTGTATGAGCTTATGGCTTTGCAAATCAATTTGAGGGAAACCAAAGCCAACTCAAGGAAGGCCCCTTCATTTTTTGGAGGGTGCTACCTTACATTCAATGACGGCAAACCATCACTCTCCTGTGAAATCTTAGATTCTTGTAAGCTTGACATTGACTTGACCTGTTCTATTTGCTTGGTAAGTTAATTTCATTTTTCTATAAAAGTTATTATGCATAGCAGCTGAAAAAACTGAGAAAAATTGTGTACTATCAAAGCATCAATGAAGCATAATTGTGATTAACCGTGGAAGATGAGTTTTAGAAGCTAGCTACTACTTGTGCCTTGGGTTGATCTCTGTGGTTAAAAATATTGGCTTTAAATATACACTCTTTACCCTGGCAAAAAAAAACTGATCATATGCCTAATGTAACCCAAACCTCCATTATAGAATCAAGATTCTACTTTCAATTCAACACAGAAGTCTGTTCGAAACTGAATTTTCATATTTTGAATGGTTTGTATGTATAAAACTGCTTTGCAGACAGTTAGAACTAAGGCTTCTGTTTCTAACTCTGGCTTCTAGTTGTGCAATCTGGTATAACCAAGATCTTTATAAAATCGAAAGATATCAGACTTTGTTTGATAATGGGAAATTGTTTATTTTGATATCATTTTGCTTCACCTGAAACAGGACACAGTGTTTGATCCAGTTTCTCTGACATGCGGTCATATATTCTGCTACATGTGTGCTTGCTCTGCTGCATCGGTCACCATTGTTGATGGACTAAAGGAAGCAGAACCTAAAGAAAAATGCCCTCTGTGCCGAGAGGTAACCTTGAAGAGCTAGTTGCACAATCAGAATATAACTCCGTATATTAATTTAAATTGATTCTGATTTCAGGCAGGAGTATATGAAGGTGCTGTACACTTGGACGAGCTTAGTATGCTAATAAGCAGAAGGTTTGTTTCCTTTTGATTTAGGTGGTGCTTAACTAGGTTCTAGTGTAAATAAAACTGGCACATTTTACTAGTGTTTCTTATTTCTACGATGCTTATTCTAACAGCTGCCGTGACTACTGGGAACAGAGGCTTCGAACAGAAAGAGTGGAGAGGATTAGGCAGGCAAAGGAGCATTGGGAATTCCAGTGTCGGTCATTTTTGGGCGTCTAATAAGGCTCTCTCTTTCCAGTTTACGTTTTTACTGGAAACGTGGGGGAACCAAAGTGAATAGGCAGTTTTTTAGTTTTGAATTTTAGTAATGGTTGTTTTTGTTCGGAAAGTTGTATATGAATTTGTACGTATTATTTATGTAGAATAGCTACGTAATTTTCTGGGAGTGTTGGAAAAGATAATGATGGTCTTGGAATCAAAGTCAGCCATAGAACAGAATTGTTTGGAATGTAATGAATCACTGCCTCTCCGATACTCAGCTTATGTTGCCAACGATTTCATTAACAAATTTAATGCGGCCGAATGACTATTTTCCGCCCCAACTCCCCCAGTCTGAAGAAAACAACATTTTTCATAATTCGCCAAAGGGCTTAATCCCACTACAGGTTTCTTTAAGCGACCAAGTCTGGTCCTTCAACTTTAAATATCAAAATAATTATTCATTAATTAAAATTAATAATTAAATCAAATAATCGATCGGTAATATCAATGATTAAAAATAAAATAAATTTTATAAAAATAATATAAAATATTAATAGATTAAATTTTAAAAATTATTAAAATATATAAAAAATTAAAATATAAAAAAAGGCTACCACTGTTAATAACATTATCAATAACGATAATCATCAAGAATCGCATCAAGTGGTCGAAAAAAAGCCAACTAGTTTGATTGATAACTAGATCTAACTGTCTTGTTTGCATGAGATGATCAATTTTAATCGTCACGTTTTTTACAAAGGTAACTAGGTTTAACCTCCTTTACACTCAACAATAATAAAAAATAATTGAATATTATTGATTTTGTTTAAGTCAGTCATTTCCGACCTTAACAATCAAATTTGATCATCTTACACAAATAAGACAAATAAAACGATCAGGATTAAGTGGTTTTTTCGAACCATCATCATCGACGATGATGGTTCGACTTTGTTAATTACTTTTGTCAATTTTAATTTTTATATTTTTTTAATATTTTTATTAATTTATTTATTATTTTAATATTATTTTATATTTTTATTATAATTTTTATTTTTTAGAGTATTTTAACCATTTTATTAAAAATATTAACAGATTTGAAAGAAAAATTCTAGATAAATGAGTATTTGCGTTTTCAAAAACTGAAAAATGAGAATGTATCATTCAAGGAACCTTTGAATGGAACTTTGATTAAGTCCTTTGGCTTCCATTATTTAAGATTGAAATTTTTATTTTTCATCCCTTTTAATTAAAAAAATAAAATTTAAATTTGTTGGCAACATTTTAAAAATTTTTGTATAAAATTAATGAAATGAGTTTTTGCATGATTTATTTATTTATTATTCTTAAGCTTGTTTAGGGTTAGAGGAAATGTATAGGGGTGTATGAAAAATGTTGTAATTTTTTATTTTCTGTATTTTATTTTTCTTGATGGTTGTAATTAATAATAGTATTGCATCGCATGATAAAACGGAACCTAATTAAACTTGGTAACGCATTTAACAAATAAACCATAAAAGTGGAGGCCGGCCTTCGGGTCGAACGGCATTGGTGCCTAACACCTTTCCATCGCCGTACCCGACTCTCCAAACCCAACCATTGGGCCGGTGAGGAAGGTTGGGTTCTCTGCAAGGGATCCATAAAATCGTCCGTCTTCACCGACGTATATTTTCTCGAGGTTACTCTTAGGTGGCGATTCCATAAACTCCGTAATAGACCACAAACCCATTATACGCTCCTTTTAACCACGTTTAGGGTAATTAAATAAGAGTGGTAAGTCTGTCCTGGCATGACGCCACAAAAACCAACGCCACACCCTCTTATTGCAACAAATAGAAGGACAATCGAGAAAGGAAAAGACAGTATTGAAACCATATCATCCACTCTCAAACTGGGAGAAACGGTTGCTTCAAAAGAGATCAAACGAACGATCCCGGAAGCTGTGAACAGAGAAACGATAACGAAATATGCAACCCAATAAATTCTAAGCGACAGCGGATGAGTAACTGCTTCAAATTTTTTCTCGTGAATGATTAAGATAGCAATCACTTCATGGGTTATGGCTTGGACCAACCAAAACAGTGCATCAACTAGCTTCCATGACCATTCAGTGCTTCCACTGAACGCTAGAATGCAGATAATTGTGAAAGAAAATGCAAACAGAACAGTGACAATCAGAGAGAGTGTGAACCATATTGTAGTTCTCGGAACGGCTCTGTTGTTTCTGATAAAGGGCTTGCTGATATCAGAGATGGGCGGTCGACCATTGGCTATGAACCTAGAACAAATCTTTTGAACAAAAAGTATAATGAGAGTGAGGCAGAACAAGAGGTCGGCCGCAGATAAAAGGACTCTTTGAGGACAGGGAGAGAGGAAAACGAATCTCAACTGGAATATCAATGGAACAGATGAGTCTTTTGACGATTGTATCACAGAGCTTGAACATGAGAGGGAAAGGATCCAAGATGTAGAAGACATGGTTCAGGCTTGACGAGAAATACTATAGAATACGTCTCTCGTTGTTGGTTATCGTCAATATCCTTCTTCTGTCCTGAAAAATACATCAGAATTATTTTTCCTCGAAGAGTTTATGAAATTATAAAGCAAAAATATATGCGAAAAATATTTCAAAGTCATTAGGAATGCATTGTCGACCGTAAGAAAGCCGGCACAAGTCCAAATAGCCAAAAAAGTACGGTGAAACTGAAAACCACCAAAAAAACTGTGAGGAGAAATCAATGAAACTTTTTGTTGGACTAAAAATGAGTGCAAGTACTTCGTAAAAAAAAAAAAAAACTTTCAAAGCATTCATTTCTTAAAGCTAAAAAAAGAAAGTGAATCGGTTGTAGAGAAGCAAGCACCTGCAGAATGGCGAAAGGTCTGAATCTGAGCTCGCAACTTGTAATTTGAATACATTAAAGTTTTAAAAACTATATAAAATAAATTACCAAAAAAAAAAAAAAAAAACTATATAAAATAGACAGAGAGGTACAAAGTTGTCTGCTCAGTTCTATGAACTATTTTAATAGCAAGAAGAGCATCAGAGAAAAGATTATGGCAGGAGAATCGTCAGAGCTGAGAGATTCGTTAATCATCATCCGCAATTGAAAATGATCATTTCAGAAAGCAGGACCACGTAAATGAAAAATAATTGCACTCAATCATTATCAAAAAAAAAAAGTGACAAAGAACTTAAAGACCAAAAGCATTGGATGGAAACTTGAGAAAAGAAAGAAGAATGAAAGAATATCTAACGTAGGGAAAGAGATAAGAAGAAACCATGCATCAGCAGTCGGACCTCCACAACTTACCGAAAGAAGAAGAGAATCCAGAAGAAGGAAAAAACTTGGTTGTTTGAAGGCTAGAGCATATTGATTCGCAGCAGCAAGTTGCAGCAGTACGACATCAAAGAAGACAGGGGTTTCTCCTTCCGCCAAAAGAAACGACCGAAACTGTGAACAAAATCCAACCAGCGTCTTGCAAAAACAGATACAGATAAAAATAAGAGATAATTAATGAATGACTTGTTCACAGCTTCACTTTCACGGAAAACATAATTTCCATAGCCAATACCGCAGTAAAGACGTAGAAATATGGTAAGGGCCAGATGGACGGTCTTTGAAATGAGGTGGAGATCTAATCATCCACTTTAAAATAGCGCGTGGAGTCACTTACCAGAAAAGAGTGTGAGCCAGCCTATGCCACTCAGGCTCCGGGTAGGTCCATTGGACTATGGAGGAGGACCTTAGAAAATGGCGCTGCCAAGGATTTCCTGACAGCCCTATGACGTGCGTTTGCCCAAATCAACAGGAGCGAGGGCATTTACGTACCAAAAGGCCAAAACAAATTTCCTTTTATTTATTTTTACCCTTTTTTTCCACCTCTTCACGTGACCTTCGCCTCCTTTGCCGCTCTTCCAAATCTCAGAGTCAGATTTAAAAAAAAAAATAAAAGGAAATTTCAAATCCCTATCATCCCAATCTGATAACGTGCGTTTATTTTTTAAAAATTTTTAAAATTTTTTTAATATATTTTTTTAATTTTTTATATTTAAAAATTATTTTATAATTTTATTTTAAATTTTTATTTTTAATTTTTATTTTAGTCATTTTATTTAAAAAATTATAAAATAAATTTGAATTTTGATCCAAGAGTGGGAGACAAGGTTTTTGAAAACTTATGGGTGGGACTTTGTCCCTACCTCAAACTATGGGTGGGAAATAGTCATTTGGCCAAAGAAAAACCAAAAAGAATACATCTTGGGATCCGCACTGGGATCACATTCAGGCATACACAAACAGAATAAGCAGTCCCCACGTAAAGTGTGCCCTACTGTTTTTATGGCTGTTATTTGACTTCTCAACTAGTTCATTAATCAATCTAAATGTGATTAAATAAAAAAAAAAAATAAAAAATAGAGTGAGAGAATTGACTAATTAAAGTGTTTACTAATTACAACCGTGGTCACTGAATTTTAAGTTTATTTACTGTGAAGTCACTGCAACAGAAACTAACACAAAACTGACGTGGACGCTGACAGGATATCATGTTAACATCTACTGTTTCAATGCTGACGTGACTGTTGATATAGACGATGACTAGATGCCACGTCAGCAAAATATCCACGTTAGCGTCTACATCAACAAAAATGTACACGTCATCATCCACGTCAGCGTCTACATCAGCAGTCATTAAATATTTTGATGGATGAACAGTAGAATGACTTAACGAAAAATAAAATCTAAAATTTAGTAATTTTTGTATAACGTTTTAAACAAAAGTGACCGTGAATGAAATTAATGAATAGTTCAGTGACCATGAGTATATTTAAGCCTATATCGATGGATGTATTTAACAAGGAGTTAAGAATATTTTCCAGTGGGGATCTTTTTATAGTGCTCAACTCATATTTTCTAGTATGGATTTCCAGTTTCTTATGATTTCTATCAAAGCTTTAATGATTTTACCGGGCGGTTCTGGGTGCCACTCTGCTTACCTTACCCACTGCACTGCTGAGACACTTCAACAACTATGGCTTCTGTAAGCAATCAATCCGAACAAGAATATGTGCGGAGAGTTGGCTTGCTGCTTACGAGCAAGTGCTGGCAGCAAGATAGAATATTATTTCGGATAAATTCATTTGTTCACCACTTGATGATACCAGTTATTCCTTCTTTTCTGTTGCTTGATTTGAGAACTCAGCACATTACACATGGCTAGACAAATTTGGAAGCATAATATTTTACTTAAACCTCTTTAACGACCGCCTTTTACTTCAGCCAAGTGGCCCAGTTATTTCTTTTGACAGTACCCAATCACAATTTGTGGTTCACATTCTCTTATCCGGCATCTATAAAGTCAATGTGTTTTGTTAATTCAGTTTGTTGGATCATTCGTCGAAGCGAACTCTGCAACTTTGTGTTGAATTTCAATGGCGAACTCTGAGAAACAGACGATGGTGGTAGGAATCGATGATAGCGAGCACAGCTTTTACGCACTGGAGTGGACTCTGGATCACTTCTTTACAAAGTTCCCAACAAATCCTCCATTTAAGCTCGTCGTTGTCCATGCCAAACCTCTTCCTTCTTCTGTGCTCGGCCTTGGTGGACCTGGTAATTATATTAGCAAGAATAAATTAACTATTCCTTGGAGTTTGTTAAGGTATTGGTTTTCGGTTCTAAGCAACTGGCTCGTTTTGTTCTTGATGATTGATGATGTCGACCTGGTTTGAATTTCTAACTTGGTTTAATTTTTTGCTAAACAAATAAATTTCTTCGCTCTTGTTATAATTATTAGAACAACTATGTTGATATCAAGGGCACTGGTTGCAGGAGCTATCGACATTTTGCCCCGTGTTGAGTCGGATTTGAAGAAAATGGCTGCCAGGGTTTTGGAAAAAGCCAAAGAAATCTGCATCGGCAAACTGGTAAGTGAGGTAGTATTCGAAACTATGGAAGGAGATCCTCGGAATCTGCTGTGTGAGGCTGTCGAAAAACACCATGCCTCGATTCTAGTTGTGGGTAGTCATGGCTATGGAGCCATCAAAAGGCAAGCATCATCCATTCCTTAATTCAACCCTCGAAATAATTTCTGATCGTCTGACTGGACCTTGATTTTCACCAACTTTGTGAACCACTTCAGCTAAATTTTAAATAGAAGTAGGGATTTTTGTAGTGTGGATCAGCCCCATTTGTTCTGACCTAAGATTTAATGATTTTGTAGGGCGGTTCTGGGCAGTGTAAGTGATTACTGTGCTCATCATGCTCACTGCACTGTGACCATCGTGAAGAAGCCTAAAATCAAACACTGAGACTGAGCCCATTCACCAGCAAACTCACAGAAGTTCGCCCTCCTCGTGCTGAATAAGTGTGCGACCTTCAAATTTGATGTGTGTTGTTTGAGGGATTTGTTTGGCCATTGATTTTCAATATGGTATGTAATAATGAATATCCAGTTACAATATTATCAGAACTTTCCAAATTCAATCTTGGTTTGAATAAAACTAATTGTATAACCCAAAGAATTTAGAAAATAGATTAAAATAGAGAAGGAAGTAAATCAAATATATGAAAGCCCTAATTAGGAGGAGTGTTACCATCAACAATTAATAATAATAATAATAATCCTTAAGTAACCTCAAATTAAAATCATAATAAAGAGAAAAAAAAAATTTTAGACTACTAAAATTAAATATTATTATTAATATAAATTACTTAAAAAGATCAGCAAGAATAAATTTATATTATATTTTAAAAAATTAATATCTATAAATAATTATTATATTTAGTTAATAGTAAACAGATAATATTAAAATATAATTTAAATTAAATATCTTAAAAAATTATTAATTATATATTAGTATTATTTTTAATTAAGAAACTCTATAGTTTTTAAGATGATATTTATCATTTATATTTTAATTTGATTTTTTTTTATGTAATTATCATTTTTTAAATTATTAAGAATATATTAAAATTTTTAAAACACCACAAAACTTTTTAAAATTTTAAAAAATCTCTCTTAAAATATCATTAACACACTTAAGACTTTAAAATTTATAATTTATTCCAAACATATGATTATGTAGTATTTACACTAAAAGTTTATAAGTTTCAAAAATACTCCTTAAAATTTCATTTACCCTAAAATTTTAAAAATTTTAATTTATCTCTTAAACATATAATTATATGATATTTATATGTTTAATTTTATTTGTTTGATTTTTTAGGAGCAAAGTATTGTTTTTTAAAGTATTGAAGGTATATTAAAATTTTAAAAACATTCAAAATATTTTAAGATTATAAAATTTTTTTAAAATTTTCATGAGCAACTTTAAAATTTTAAAATTTATAATTTATTTTTCAAATATTTGATTGTATAACAATTACATTTCTTTTGGATTAATACATATTGTGAGGAAACCAAATTTACCTTTGCCACTAGAATCGAAAAAAATAATTTTAAAATTGTAATAGAAATCTTCGGGGGTAATAATGGAAAGGAACGAACAGTAATACAATAAAGCGAACCCAAAAAAAAAAAAAAAACACAGACCGTCCATTTTGATGGCAATGAAGCAATGATGTTAAATTCGGAGGCAGTTCATAAAAGCTTTTAACCATGTAATCTGACAGGTCGGAGAGGGAAATAAAGATAGATTTGGCGTTCACAGACGGAGATAGATAGAAGAGCAAACAGAAGTTATCAGATTTGTTACTTGGGATTTTAAATTTTTGGGACGAACGACAACATGGTGGGCTCTATAGCTACGACCACTCATCGTCATCCTCCAAACGCTGCTGGTGATGAAGATGGTGATCAAGCTATTGGGCCCCCTGCTTCGTTGGTTTCCTGCTCGATTTGTCTTGACTCCGTTTGTGATAATGGCTCCAGATCCACCGCCAAGCTCCATTGTGGTCATCAATTCCATCTCGGTCAGCTTTTTATCTTCAATTTCATTTTCCAATTTTGGAATTTCGGCGACCATGTGGAACTTTCTTATTTTAATATGCATGTTAAGGATAATGTGTATCATTGCATGTTCAATTTTGTTCCTTTAATTTAGTTGCTGTAAACTGTCGATCGTTATTTTTGCGATTTTGGGAAATTGGTTGAGTATTTAAAACTTTCTGGTGTTGGAAAGAATAAAGGGAATATAATGTGAGTATAACTGGGATTATGTGAGGATGCCCATTAGGTTTTAGTGAGATCTCTTATAAGTGTTTATAGGATTGCTAATGTGTATAAATGGTACAAATTAATGGTAACATTTGGACAATTATTGTATAACCGATTTAAAATTTTTCATTTTGGGGAGAACGTTTTTGTCCTTTTTTCTTTTATGCTGTGAAGGATGTGTTAATTCATTCCACCAATAATTTGGATTAGTCACAGCTAATTGGTGTTAGATTTCAGATTCCGTGGTGCTGTGCAATCAGATTGCAAATGGTTATGTATTAAAATATATCAGAGTTGTTTCTTCCCATTTTTGAAGAGCATGATGGGGAGAGTGATTAGGTTTGGCTTTAAGGGTTATGGAGATAATGTTAAAGAGCTTAAAATGAAAATGCTATTAATTTAGGGACATAGACATTTCGTTATTGGTGAAACTTGATCCCGATGATGCTGTCGAAAACTCAGTGGGCCTTTTTTTTTTATTTTAAATGGCATCACTGCTTGGTTTTATTGGTTAGATTGAGACTGAATTAATGGTGTTTGCTGGTGCATGTGTTTAAATTTATTACACTATCTGACAAATTTTTTTTTGTGATGCATTTTTGTTTGCAGATTGCATTGGTTCAGCATTTAATATGAAGGGAGCTATGCAATGCCCAAATTGTCGGAAGATTGAAAAAGGTCAATGGTTGTATGCCAATGGCTCTAGCCGTTCACTTCTTGAGTTTAGCTTGGAAGATTGGATACCTGATGAGGACTTCTACGATTTAAGTTATTCTGAAATGGTAAGCACCGTTAAGCATGTTGTCTTGTCTCTAGTGGTGTTCTGTTTTCTATTTTGAACTGCTAAACACTATTAAGTGTATTGTCTAATCTTTGGTGGTGTTCTGTACATACATGACTGAAAGGCCTTCTAACCTGTGGCTTTACTGGGGAAAATTTTGAAACAGGTGTAGCTTTGTCAATTCACTTTTTTATTATTGCTCCTGTTTTTGTTTGTGAATTTTGTACTGGCTGATTATATATTCTAAAGTGTAGTCTTTTCAGTGTCGTCTAGGCCATGGACGAGCAAACAACTTAAATGTCTTTTGGTTAATGCCATTTGTGTCTCAGGCCAAATTACCTCTACATTTTTTCAGTTTCTTTAAATCCTGACTTTTGGCTTTGGAATTTGCTATAAAGAATTTTAAATTTTATAAGGTAATTATTTTCAACCACGTAATGTTATGAGGGCTTTTCTCTTTTAGAAGTTTCTTTTTTCAGTGAGATATTGCAAAAGACTCCTAATGCCAATGCAGTGTAGACACTGGACCAAGCATTGAGGTTTGACTTCTGGTCCTGAAATTGTACAGATCATTTCTCACATAATGAACCTTGGCTGCTCCTTTATTTATCATTTGCTTCTAAATTTTTTGTCTGCATAGTTCCATTCTTAGATTCACATTTTTATCCTTACTAACATTTGAGTCAGACAAGATTTATCTGCTCTGGTTGGCATTAGACTGCTTCTTCCGTTGATATAATTGAAAACAATATCTTTTAAGGTTAGCATGTTCCAAGAGTTAACAAGTTTACAGTATTTACTGCATTTTAATGGTGATTTAGATTTCTTCAGTATATCATTAAGTGTTTTTTTTTTGAGACTACAGGCTTTTTAAGCTATTGATTTGCTTCCTTCACTTTGGAGGATGTAAATGTAATACCAGATTAATTCTTTGGCTGCAAGCTTTTGTGCTATTTCTGGAAGTTGTTGAAGAGTTAAAGAAAGACTTATGAATTTGCTCATGATATTTGTGATTGTCATCATCTTACTCGTAATTTATTGTGGCAGCCATTTAGAGTTCACTGGTGCCCATTTACTGAATTGGCACGAGTTGGGTCATCTTTTGAGTAAGCAGGACCTCCTTTCATGTGATTTCATTTACAGTCATTTTCTGTAGCTACTACTTTTGAGTTGCATGTACTATTGTTTTATATGACTTCCCACCTTCAGAGGAAAAGAAGTATTACTGTAATAAGGAAAATGTGGACTTTGGGATGGTAAATTTGCAGATTTTACATGGGGATGTGGATGTCAGTTTTCATGTATTCATATCAGATTCTGTTTGGATTTGATTGTTCATTTAGATTCTTTTTACATCAATCTTGATTTGTGTGTTATTTACTTTTGTTTGGTGCTACTTATCTTGCTTTTCTTATGTTGGATATTTACAATTCTATGTTGAAATTGTATTGTGAAACTGTTAGAGCAAAGTAAACATGATCAACTTGTTTCAAAAGTTTCCCCATATACTTTTTCTGAAATCATTTAACAGTTCCTCTCATATTGATATCTATTGGACTATTTCTGACATCTTTATACTTTATATCTTTCAGGGAGGTGGAACCTCCATCAACTATATGTAAGATATTTAATTTTGGATTACTTTCCTGATAAAAATTTCCTAGCCAGCTTTGTAACAAAGAAATGAAACATCTTATCCATGTAGATCATGGCCCACGGGGACACCATCCCATATTCTCTGAACAAGAAGCAGCATCTATGGCTCATTCGTATGTTGCATATGTTGGATCAGTTCCACCAACAAACTTGAGATCTAGCAATAATGTTGATGATTCTCTTTTAAATTATCACTGGAATGGTCCATCAGGACAGAATGAGATTTTTCCTCCCCGTGCACTTCCTGCAATCCAGTACCATAGTTGGGGTCGTCATTCCCCCCTTTTCTCTGTACCCAGTAGCCATATAAATGTTGCTGATCCAGCGTCTGTTCCACCTGCCACACTCAGATCTTCTCATGGTGAATCTGAAGGTGTAACAATGTCCAGATCTTTCCCACATCCATTTGTCTCTGATCATGGGTAAGCTGTTAGCTATGTTGAGCTTGGCTGTCTTTTTTTCTTATTTTCTCATCTGTGTTTCAGTAAGTTTGATTTTAACTATTTATCCTTGTTTCTTCCTTTCCCATCTTTCTCAGTCTGTTAGAGATGATGTTTTTGGAAGTTGCATATTTTGAATGCTATAAATAGTGAGGAATATATAACAATCATTTGATTACAAAAGCTAACAAGCTGCAATTTTTATGTTTAGTTTGATTATGTTGCACATATTTTGGAATAGTATGATGCCCTTGTCCCATCCAATAGGACACATTACTTGCAATAGTCACAAAAAAACCCCACCTTTTTCATTTATGCATTGTACTTCCTCAGGTCTCTTCCTAGAGCTGGGAGATCATTCGCCTCCTCAGTCATTCCTCGTCATCATGGCGGCACTGCTGTGAACCTTGAAAGGATCCAGGCTTCTCATTCCTTCCTTCAGCAATCACGCAATGCATCAGGCTTGCCCACACCTGTAGTGCCAGGTTTGAGGGGATTTGATGGTTCAAGGAGCTCGCCTGCAGTAGTGCCAGCACTGCCACAAAATGATCGGAATGGTAATTCTTATATTTTCCCACCAAGTTCATTAGGGCATAACCTACAAGAAGCGGAATGTCCATATTTGAATCGTTTCCATGTATGGGAAAGAGAGAGGTTATCTCACATCCCTGCTGTAATAAGAGACTCGGGAAACAGGTCTGGAAGCTTTTGGTATGCGTCTTAAGGGGATGGGATCAAAAACCTTCTTGGAAGTTTGTCCTACTGCTGCTTGCCAGAAAATTGCGTGAATTGCATGCATCTGAACTTGATGATATTGAACTTAAAAAGTCAAATATGTGAACTGCAAAACAAGTTGTTGTAAAATTTGGCATAACTGTTGCCCACTTTTGTAAATCCTGGGAGTTGCCGTATCCCGCGGCCTCTGAAACACAGCCTTTTGGCAGTAAGTGTTGGTGCAAATGCAATCTGTACTGGTTTCCACTTTTAAATATTTTCCTGCGGGTCTTCAGTTTAATCTGTTGAGACGACGACCTAATCTTCAAAGCTGGGGTCGGAGTGCAAGGGCACAGGCGGATGATTCATTACCCCGTACAGCGATATTAAAGTTCTGCATTGAACCTCAAAGTTATGGATGATCAATGTGAATTTAATATACCACTGTCATAATACTTATAATGTTTATTTTTATGTTTCAACCTTGGCGCGATCGAACTGAAAATTTAAGGAGTCAATTAATTATTGTACACAGAAATATCCCAAGCTTATTATTGATTGACTGAGAAACAACTTAACAAGAGTTAACTCTAGGATTACATATATTATGTAAAGAACCACTCAGTGGGTCTGACGAAGTGTAGATATATTATTGTTGAGATTGAAAGCATAATCTGAGTTGATGGTGTTTCCCTTGAGAAAGTGGGAGTACCAATGGGCAGATAGCTTCGGATATCTCTTGAGATCAGGATCATCCAAGTCGACATAGTACAGTCCATAGCCTGATCCGTACCCATCCAGCAATTCAAATACATCAAGGAACGACCATGTAAAGTACCCTCTCGTATTTGAACCATTTCTTCGGGGTTCAGAAACATAATAACAATAAAAAAAAGAGTTAGATGGTATACAGTAACTCTAACAGCCAAAAACAAAAACAAAAACAAAACCTGTTTTAACAGAAGTAAAATATTGGCATACCTTACAGCATCAAGCACACTCCCAATGTATGCATGTATATATTTCACCCTTGATATATCTTCCAATGTTGAATTACGCAGACTAGGCTGACCTGGTAAAGTACCTTACTAACTTAATTAGCAAAATCAATATTCAATGGAATAAATCTATTTCAAGCAGAAGTGTTTATTTAGAGACGGACCATTTTCATGAATATAAATAGGAGGATTGCCATAAACTTGTTTAAAGTACTCCAGCACTCCTCTCAAGCCCCAGGGCTGTGCAGGGAACTGAATCAAATAAAGCAAATTAGAAATATAGTGAACTAACCAAGTTAAGCCAATAATAAAAATGTGTTTCAAATCCCACCTCATATACAGATGTATTATCCGGTGTTGCTGCTGCCAAAAACAAAACCAATCACTTTAGTTTTAATAGTAGCTAGAAAATTTTCCAAATAAAATGAGTTTAGATCATTGAGCAGAAATAAAAAGAGTGCTGCAAGGCAGTAAGCCATACATGAAACCAACAAGTAGAAATCTGGGATGAAATTAATCAATAGGTAAGCCTGAGCTTAGGTTGCTAACTTTAGTTGATGGAAAGCAACTACCATTCAGTTTATTGAAGAACTAATATGCAAAGAACATACTGTAAACTAACTGTATTCCCATGTCTGCGTTAAAGTCTCTGACTTTCTGCTTCAAACTGGGGGAGTTGTCTTTGATGTTAATTGTGATATAGTGTATCAATCCTAGGAAGTCAACAGAACCCTTAACCTGCTTGGACTCGAGATCTGTGAAGACTGGAAGTCTGGTGCCTACATTTTTCTTCATTATTTCAGGATAATCTCCGAACACCAACGGATGTGCAACCCTGCAATGCTCCCCACATATAAACTAATTAAACGAAGGTCACAATTGAAAAAACATGCCACTCTATAACAATTATGAGCAGACAAAATTTACCTTAAAAAAAAGAAATTATGAGCAGACAAAGACTTAATCTTTAAGAATTAAAAAAAAAAAGTCCCACAAAAGTTAGAACTTGGAACAGCCAAGGGCCTAGCGGAAGTAACGTTATCGTAGGATCCAAACAAAAGTGAGTTAGATAGATTCCACCAAAAACAAGGTATAGAAACGTTCTTATGCATTTTAGGATTCTTAACTTACCAGCCAATAAAGAAATCATTGGCTCTTTGAGTAGCAATGACGTCCTCTGTCGAGTTTGTCGCAGGCAGTGCCCCAAATGCGTAGATGCTGACACCTATATAACCATGCTGCTTGCCCTGCGCCGTTGTGTGTTGCCATTAAAATCCATTTTCATAACCATGGCTAAACTGGCATCTAGAAAATATATGTAAGTTTAATGCAAAGACGACTTTAATATGAAGGATTGAAGCAAGTGCAGTTTCTTTTTGTTGAATCATATGATTGTCTGACTCATTAGAAATATGGAAAGTAGAGCACATGATATAAAAAAAATGGATATTACCTGATACTTATTCCTATATAGTGCTGCAGCCGATGCATGCGATAACAAAATATGATGAAGTGCCGTGTATGGCTCGGAGGAGGAGTTGCCTCTGGAGCAGTTGAATCCAAATGGAAAAGAACACCGCTGAGGTGGCGCAATTCCTTGATCATAACCTCCAATCGCCAATACATTGGGTTCATTCACAGTAGTCCAATATGAAACCCTGTCGCCAAACTCTCTGAAGCATACTTCTGCATAAGCAGTGAAGTCTTTCCTGCATTCCCTTAGAGAAGATTTCAAGTAGAGTCATTTCTCTTTTTGGTGCCTAGAAATCTAACCAATCATAAATAATTGAGAATCATACACAATTTTTCGATCGATCCATCCTCCATACTCATCTTCAAGTGCCTGGGGAAGATCGTAATTGAATAATGTAACATGCGGTTGGATTCCTGCTTGATCAAAACAAAGATATTTGGAATACACTGTCTGTTATCATTTGTGCGGCAGAAGAAGTTGATGTCAAGTCATTATTGATGAAAATTTGGGTCTCACCATGATTGATTAGTTCATTGATAAGGTTATTATAATACAGCACGCCCTTTGGATTCACAGGTCCTCTTCCATCTGAGAGAAATAGCAGGCGAATAAATATGTAAGAATTAAAGAGTGGTTACTTTTTCGGTCTATAAGAGTCTAAATTCAAAATCTTACTTGGGATTAATCTTGACCATGAAATGGAGAATCTGTAGGCATCTAAGCCTGTGTCCACCATAAGTTGTACATCTTCCTGCAAAAGCAAATGAATGACTAGTTACATACAGATCCTCAAGCTCCAACATGTAAAATAATAAGAATTAATTTAAATTTAACATGTGACTTAGTTGTATAGAAAGAATCGGCATTTATATGGCACCATGTATACACCTTGTATTTGTGATACTGATCACATGCAACATCTCCTGTGCCTCCCTGTGCCTTCCCTGAATATTGACAGGCAGAAAATCAAAGTATTGGACTCATATTTTGATAATATTTCAGAACATACGTATGTCTTGGCTCCATGCTAACTTTCGACTCTACTGAACTGATCCATAAATTACTATCCTCTTCTCCTCTAAACTTCAACATATTGAGTGACCGTAATGAGGAGTGATGATTCAGTTAAATAATAAGGATTAATAGCAGACTTATCAGACCTCACTAGTGTTTCAGTATAATTTTGCAAACTAATTTTCATCCAAGAAGTTAAGAAACCAGACCCTCGTGTGCAAAGGTATCCCAAATACTTGGAGTCCTCCCATCTTCATTTGCTGCGCCTTCCACCTATCAATCATATAAATTTATATATATATATATATATATATATATATATATATATATATTTTTACAATAAAATTGATTATAAAAGTAATAAATTTTCTAGTAACATTTTTTTTATGTATAAACTTAAACATAAAATAAATAACAAAATATATGTAGTAAAAGTAAGTGACCTGGTAAGCTGAGGTGCCAGAGCCAAAAATGAAGCCAGGTGGGAAGTCATGTCTACTGAATTCATCAGCGGCAAGTCCAGAAACCGCTAAATGAAGCAGAATAATTAGCAAAAAAGAAAGTTGAAACATTTTTTCACAGGAATCCATCTTGGATAGGCGGAGTTATCCGTGTCCAAAACACTTGGTGCTGCTTCTTTATGGGAATTAATTTGTAGACAAACAAATCTGTTACTGTCCAAGTTGCAAAATGGTCCAGGACCATGACAAGAGTGGCATCAGAAGACCTGTCTTCTGTTTTTGTAGGTATTTGTTAAAGAGTCATTTAGGACGTCACTTGATTTCAAATATTACTCTTGTTTTGACAAATGACAGATCATTATCGTCGGATGCTTTAATTTATGGTCCATACCATAATACAGACGATATGATTTTGGTAAATAAGTTGATGGAGAAGGCAAAAGAAAAAGAGAGTCCTGTGACTGATACAAAAAAAAAAAAATGGGTACCCTCATTGACAATTGCAACATTTTTTTTTTTTCTTGTAGTCACTTCAGGGTGCTTGGCCCTCCCATTTTCAGAGCGATAAGAAATCTCACAACCAACCATTGTTTTCGACCATCTGTAAATTTGGAGATTTTCCTTTATCATCAACAACCGGAGATTTGCCTTCAAGCTCCAATACAACTGGTGTAAGGTGCTTTGCAGCAGCAGCCATCACAAGTTAATGCAACTCTTCTGTTGCCTGTTAATCCAAGGATGCAAAAAGCACCAAAAGGATTCCTCCACGACAATAGATTTAATGAATTCCTAAGAGATCAAGGCATCAAGACTTATATGAGATTTCTCTAATTAAAAATAAACAAATGAAGAGGAAGAAGCCTGAACTAGTTCAACAACTTCAAAGATTTTGTAGGACTCTCTTTAAAAAAATAAATTATTGTAACAGTAAAAATAAGAAGAAAGCAGATTTTGAATTACAAATTTTATTGAATTAAGTAATTTTTTAAATACAAATAAGTATAATAACTACTCTGATCAAAACTACTCATGATTCTATAAATTGAAATAACTGACACCACTAACCATCTGTTTTTGTCATTGCCATTATACAATTTTACATATTTTCCAACAACTTTAGATACTGCACCAGTATCATCACAAAAATTAAACTACTTGAAAATGAAAATCTGAGAAGGCAATAATGAAACCCTCACTACCCTTTTCTAAACCCTCTAAACTATTTGAACTTTTATCCCTTAAGAATGCCAATCACCACCTACAATTCCTAAGTTTTGCCAAAACACCATCCACCGCAAGGCATTAAGCATCCAGATCCTTAATGAAATTCCTAGCTAAATTCATGCAAGTTCCTAAACCATCAATAGATGAAGCCTGATTCTCTTACAGAGACACAAGAACTCCAACCCAAATGTGATCGCACAATTATTCCATCAAACTCTACCAAGGAATCTATTATATTTCATCAATAATCTCGTGTTATAACTAATTAGTCTTTGTATTAAATAATCATGATAAAACAAGATAAAAAAGTTATAATTATAGGTTGACACACGATCGTGTGTGTTTAAGTAGTATGACCGTGTATCTTATAAGAGAAACACATGATTTTGTTAAATCGTACAGACATCCGTATAACAAGATGCAGGGATGTACGATCCTACAATTTTCGAATACACAATCATATGTTACAAAAAATGAAGGTGCACCACCAAAGCCTCCCTTGCACGTCCAGCAGTGCTCTTGTATAACAGTCATCAATCAGTATATGCCCGTGCAGAAAAGTTCACATGCCCATGCCACTATTAAAAAAAAAAAAAAAAAACATAATTTATGTATGCAACACTGCCTCACAGTGCAAAACATATAGTCTGGAGGGAAGCTATTCGTTCCGAATAAGACAGTAAAAAACTTATGTTTGTGGACTTCACCTGCTAGTGGCATCTTATCCTGTCTCAAAATCACCACAATAAAAGGGAGCAACTCTATAAGGCTACGAAGTCAAATAACTTCGCAGAAAAAATCAAAAAGCCCTTGTTCAAATACCATAAGTTCTGACCAGGATGGTGCAACTGAATTAATATTAAAGTAAAACAAATGTAGACGAATAAGAGATTTATATACAAGGATATATGTGATGATAAGTTATGATATTTCATAAAATGAAAATTCGTCCATTGATGTAATACCAAACTTATGAACCATTTGCTTTAGCTCTGTAAGCTTCCACCATTAATGGACATAAATACTGAGGTTTAAAGCTATAAATTGCAGACTAATGCACAGTAGAAGTTTGCTTGATAAACTTACAGACGGTATGGGATATTACTAATGGTGCAAACCCGTAAACAAATTAAATTACTCATCACACTCGAATAGTGTTTTTCACAGAGTTAATGAGCATTTAAAACAAAGAGCCAAAACAAAAACCTACAACAAGATTGATCAGCGCTGAAAACACACATTTCCTTATATAATGGTAATAAAAAATCACAAATTAAAACCATAAACAAAGAAATACAAAGACCGAGGAAAAATATAACATGCAAAACAAGTGAGAAACAGCATCAAGTGTAAAATGGCAACTCTGTTTAAGCCCCAGAAACATGGCCGTTTTCACCCACATAAGCTCTAACAACAGGCTCGCCATTATCATGGTAACCGAAAAACCTTCTAAGACAAAAGGCAGAATGCATGTCCCAGGTCTCTTTACATGAACAAAATGCACAACTGATATCAATTTTGCTCCGATTGTCAATGTTCAAAGTTCTCCAAACACGAGAACGCTTAAAGCTCTTGAAAATGCCCCTAAAAAGCACGTAATTTCACTTTTCTTCCATTTGAAGACAACCTAACCAGTCAGAAATATACAAACAATCCCTTTGAACGTTTATTGCCTTGTTCACGACTCAAATTCCAAACCCCAGATGCCAAATGCGACTCAAACGATCTACTATCCATCTTCCTCTTTTCACCAAAAGAAACGTCGAGACCCACTTCTACCACGCAATTTGCAATGTCATCAACAACCAACCTACCATCATCTTGAGTCTCGAAATTATTATAAACAGTGTCAAAATAAAGATCATCAAAAAGTGACCAGGAACAATCAGTAGGAGTCCCAGATTCTAGATTGCCAGAGCCACTGTCAGTAGCTGGAGTGCCTAATTGGATCGTGATGGAAGTTTGATAGTTTGCATCTAGGCCCAGCTCACGCTCGAGACCGAAATCTGAGTTCTCTAACAAAACGCCAAATGAAAGAGGCCAGGGCAGCAGACAGAAAGCTTATCGAGGAACGACCAAAGGTCAAGTGAAGAGGCCGAATTCGTGGAAAGGAGATCAGCGACTACGCCAGGCATGCTGCTGGAGCACTTGCTCTTCAGCAAATATTAAATTTAGTTCAGACACAAGCCAGGAGGGCCCAGTTTCTTGGGTCGTCGTCCGGTTTGAAGAATATGTTGAGAATCACATCGTCAGAGAGCTTTGAGAATACTGTCTCCAAAATCATTTTTGCTTTGAGGTTGGTTCTTGAAGTGTGAAGAGTCTGTAGACTGATACATACCGTCTTATCGGTTGTTTAATAACATATGGATACTCAATTTGCCGCCATGTGTGATACAAACTCACACAGGTCTGACGGCAACACTTACATTGGCAACAACTTCTCTATACATGTTCAGTGGCAGTGACAAGCTGAATCAGCACTAGGGCCACAAAAACAGACAATACCACTTGAGAACTGGGTCCAGATCCTTCTGCTTTCTATCCTCCGTCATCGGCCCCTTTCTGCGTACACCCCATATTAAAATTTGAATTTCCACTTGAATACTCAATATTTTAGATCCAAGATTCGGGTAAATTTATTATTAACTATATGGCTAAGAAAAATAACAATTGGGTGATTTGCATTTTCCTAAGGCCTTAAAACACTTCTTCATATACCAAATGTATAAATAATGCCTTTTACTCCATACTTAACTCTGCTTACGGAAAAAAAAAAAAAAAAAACCTTAACATATATTCAAAAATTAAATTATCATAATACCTTTAACTATTGCACATCAAAATTATCGTATCATTCTAAATCTATAAAATTTTAAAATAGTTTTTTACATATTAAATTTATCATCAACATTTTTCTTCTCTTTTCAGTTTTAACCTTTTCTTCCTTATAAATATTTCCAATAGCTATAGATTTGAATGATTAATTGTTCTCATGAGTCTAGACATGGGCAAGCAATAATTTTGATAGTTTGAATATTGAATTGATAAAAGTTTCAAAGTTAAGAGTTTTCAAAATTGAATGGTAAAGATTGAATAAGAGTTGGACAATAATATTTAACATGTTAAAGGTGATATTTGTTAAAAAGTTACTTTTTTAGTTTATTTAATTTTTGGGCACTAAAATTTATTATTGTACCAAGCTAACTTTGAGTGGTCTAGTGCCAACATAAACACACAAGAAGAAACTTTAAATTCAATCATCATAATGTTCAATTAATACAGTTTAGAAAAATATTCAAAATCAATTGAAATGTGTTGTTATACTTTAAAAATTATTCCTCGAGAATTTTCCAATGGAACCAAAAACAATAAGTGCAATATGACATTAGTTAACCCTGTTTGAGTTGTTTGATGGTAACAATTTTTCTTCCCAGAGTTCTTTGGGTTAGTTTCCAAATAGATGCTCCTTGCACACAATTAGGACCAATCTACTGAGATAAAATAAAAATAAAGTAAATATGCGGAGGGAAAAGTAAGGCTTTAGGCAAACTGATCCATGAGAATGACAAAAAATAACGAAAAAGGCTTCAAAAACCATCACAATAAAATGTGCGCATCTATGCATGCTATGCTTGGTCTATCAAGCATATCAATCTCAGGGCTTATGAAGATAAAACTATTGGCCTCATTGCACACACCAGTAAAAACAAAGGTCTATATCAGGCAAAACAAGAAAACCAGTAACTTGAATCAGGTTAGAATACCAGTCCTGACAAAAAATACATCTCCACATCATTTATTCTTGAAATTCAAATGATCAAAATTATGGCTAGGTGTGATGACTATCAACAACATCCCCACCTTCCTTCTCCTTTCGTGCAGCAGCTCTTAGTTTTCGCTGCTCTTCCTTGTAAATTCTGTTTCTTCTTTGGAACTGAAATAAGCATTTACACAAACCATAAAAGGAGTCAACATAAGATTATTAGTGGTTGCATTCAAATGGTCAACTAGTTACAAGTTAAAATGTCAGTCCTTCAGCAGATTGAAATAATCCACCAAATAGGGCTGGATGCGATCTGAGCAGGCCTGAGCTTAGCTTGCAGCTCGGATCGTAAGAGCTGAGTTTGCACTCAAGCTAAGGGAACTTCAGCTTGCCCATGTTTGAGCTGGGTTCGGACTGAATCCAGCCCCACCACCAAACCAAAAACCATAATAGAAAACACTGAGATGCCATGAGACATGCATTGTACAGTGCCATAGTAGTAAACTATTTCTGAGTGATCTAGGTAGAACAAGTTAAATGATAACTTCTCAAACATGGCAACATAGAGTCCTCAAACATGGCAACATAGAGTCATCAAACTTTCGTCATAGAACTTCACAGAACTTTCAAGGAAGTCAATTTATGCTCTGGACTAAACCTTCAATCTTAATATTTGATATCTTCAGACTGGTAGAAACTAATAAAGCTGTGTTCCCCAAAAGCTGAATTGGAGGCCGAGGATAGCTAGAAGAGATTATCATTCAGTCCTAAAGGTAGACTCCCATCCAAAACAAGAAAAAATCTAAATAAATAAATAAAAGAAAAAATGGTAACAATCGTCAGTTAAATGCACATAAAATTTAAGTGTCAACCTCAAAAGACAAAATTAGCTTATGAAAAATCTTGGATTTTCTTTTTCCTATGATACATCAGAAAGAAATAACAATACTAGACAGGCTTAAAAACACACTGACAACTCTAATATGCATCATTGTTGACATAGATGACCCTAATTGAGTAGGAAACAATTATAGGCAGTTCCAGGATCCAGTAATAAAAGTGACTGAAAATCAACATGATATGGCTATTGGAATTTTCAAATGATGACTATAGCATTTTTGAATGAACAAACATTGCACTGGTAGTAGCAAAAAGTAAGAAGTAGAAAGAAATAAATTATTGTTTCCACTTTCCCCTTGTTTGAAATAAATCACCTTAGATGAAAACAATCCTTAGTTTCCAGAATAATAATAATATATACGCGGCGTAAATAATCCCAAATGAACGCTGAAAACTCTTGAAAATGTTGTCGTTCTCACAATGAATGTTTGATGAAATGTGATGCTAAATGATTAATTGAAGAATTATAAAGCGCAAAAAATTAAAAAAAAATTACATTTATTAATCAGTTAATCATTAGTAACTCAACCATTGAATTTCTCAAACATACAATTGTAAATTTCCAAGTAATCTAGGGTAGAATTTTTCTACTTCATTTTTAAATCAGATAAGCCTCACGAAAATAATTTTCACATCCAAAACTAAGTATTACATTATTTCAGAATAAATCCAAGTCTTTAAAGCAATCACGATAACTACTGACAAGCTACCAAATGCAGACTAAAAGGCTAGATATCAGTTTAGATTTAATATTTTACATTGATATTGAACACTGAAACAAACAATAATTCTATCCCATTAAAAACAATATCAAATCTAATGATGATATAAAATACCGAAATTTCATTTAGGGTTTTGAAGCATCACTAACCAAGTACAACAATCGGAAATCTTTAAACCTTTACAAAAATCAAAGGAAATTAAAGATTTTAGAGAGAGATGGTGACCTCTTTGGAGTGGTGGAGGCACTCAAGGTAGTCCTCGCGAAGGAGAGAACAGTCTTTGGGCTCCCTGCAACGGGACATGCATTCACTGAAGTCCACCCAGAAATCGTAACACCTCCCTTTGTTTCCACTGATTCCCCATCCAGATGCCATTTCTCCTCTCTCGGTGTCTGCCGAACTGTTTAATCGATGCTTTCGATGGCTGCCTGCAGTTTCTCAGATGCAGCTTCCCAGTGGCAAATACCTGGTTGAAAAGAAAAAGTCATAATATAAATATTGTTCTCATAATCCATCCCAAACTTTGGTAAAATTAATTTTACACCCTTTAAGTTTAACAATTAGATTTTGCTACCCTAAGTCAAATAATATTTTTGTCACTGTCAAAAGACTATTTCCCACCCAAGCGTTTAAAGAAAAGGTTAATTTTTGGCCACCAACTTATTCCACCCAAGGTTTCCCTAAATCCATTTTACCAAAAACTTTTAAAAAGCCAAATATCCACCCTTAACCAATTTTCCTCTAATTTTATTAATATTTTAGATTATAAGATTAAAATACCCCTCACTAAAATACTAATTAATATTAATATTAAAATAAATTTTAATATAAAATCATATTAATATAATAATATTAAAATTTAAAAATTAATAAAAATTAAATAAATTTAGAAAAAGGCTATCATAGAAATGGTCACTTGGTTAGGTTTATAACAGTGGCTTTTTTAAATTTCGTTTATTTTAATTTTTAATAATTTATTAATTTTGTAAAATTATTTTATTATTTAATTATTTTTATAAAATTGATTTTATTATTTTTTATTTTTTAAAATTTTATTTAAAAGACAAAAATTCTTTTTTATCCAATTAAATTTAACAATTAACCGTTAAATTTAATTATAAACTTTGGTTAATGAATAAGTATTTAGTTTTTTATTTTTTAAGTTTTTAGGTGAAAGTTTGTTATTTAGGAAAATCTTGAGGAATCCAAGAAGTAACTAGGAGAAGAAAGACAGGGAACAAGTCATTTGACCTTAATTTTTATAAAAACAAAAAAAATAAAAAATAAAATAAAATTTTAAAAATAACTACCGTCATTGATGGTAATGGTCGATTTTTTTAAATTTTATTTTATCTTTTATTTTATTTTTTATTATTATATTAATATTATTTTATATTAAAATTTATTTAAATATTAATATTATTTATTTTATTAAAAGATATTTTAGTTATTTTATAAAAAATATTAAAAAAATTAATTATAAAATGATTATTTGACTTTTTAAAAGTTTTTAAATGAGAATTTGATTAGGGAAACCTTGGGGAGGAATACGATTGGCCTTTTGTTAAAAAAAAAAAAAATGAAAACATCAACTTTCCTTGAAAGCAAAAGTTAATTTCAAAAATAAGGAAAATAAAAAGAAATTAAGAAAAGCCATAAATATTTTTCCTATATATCAACGTTGGTAAGCCAATGTTTTCGGCTTTAGTACTTCCTTGTTTCTATTCAATAGTATTGATTTCAATCATGATTCCTTTAAATTCAGTATCGAAAAAATTTAATTTATTTTTTAAAAAATTTAAAAATTTATTATTATTATATTATTAATATTATTTTGTATTAAAATTTATTTAAATATTAATATTATTTATTATTTATTAAAAAATATTTTAGACATTTTATTAAAAATATTAATTAAATTAGAAAGAATTTGATAAATAGATGGTTCTTTAGTTTTTTTTTTTTTTTTTTGGGGTAAGAAATTGTTAGTTAGAGAAACCTTGAGTGAGAATATGTTGTTTGGCCTTTTATTAAAAAAAAAAAAAAAAAGGAAAAAACAAGAACTTTCCTAAAGAGCAAAAAATTAATTTTAAGGAAAATAAAAAAAATTTAGAAGAACCATAAATATTTTTCCTATAAATAGCAAGCCAATGTTTTCGGCTTTTAAGACTTTCTTATTTCTGTTCAATACTATTGATTTCAATAATGATTCCTTCAAGTTCAACTCCGAAGAAATTTAACAAGCGAAAATTAACATTGAAGAACAAAGCTCAACAGCTGCAGACACTGAGCGATGTTAAGGTTTGCATGGTGTATTTCGAAGATGATGGCGAGGTTACCACATGGCCAGAAGACAAATCTCAGGTTCATCAAATGATCATCAACTTCAAATCAAAGGAGAAACTCAAGAACCGCAAATGCAATTTAAATCTCTTAGGTTTCTTGGGCAGCAAGAAAGGAAAACTCCAGAAATCCAAGAAGCAAAATCCCCAGAATAAGAAGAAGGATATTGAGAATTTGCTTTTAAAGTGGGAAGCGAAGTTGAATATGTTGCAAGAGAAGGAACTGGTGGCTCTGTGTGATTGCTTGGAGTTGAAGTTAGGTGACTTGAGAGAGAAGATTAAGCAGTTGGGAATGAAAGAGAAGGAGAAGGGGAAAGCAATTCAAGTTTATGACAACAATGGAGACTGTAATTTGGAGAGCCAACAAGAAGTTTTTGCATCACTAAACGAATTTTGCAGTCACAGTGATGTCTTGTGGGAGTGTAACAATGAGAATTTTTTTCTTGGGGGAGAAAATTGTGATGACAATTATGTGGATTGTTATGAAGATCTTTTGTGGGAGGTTGGAAGTGAAAATATTGGGAATTCTAATAATATTTTGAATCCTTATGAATCCATGGTTGGTAAAACAGTAACAACACCGTTGCATGAAGCTTTGCCGATGTCTATGAGGGGATCTCCATGGCCGTTTCCAAACCAGAGTTAGCTTATTAACATATTGTTCATCCAAGACCAAGTGCAGAAGCCTGAAAATAATTGTTTTTCTTTAGAATTCAATTGTCTATACATGTTTTATTTCTTTAGAGCTGCGGAAATAAAAAACTTTCCACATTCATGGAAGAGTAATTGCTCCATGTTATTTGTTACTGTTGGTTTCATATTGAATAATCAATGATCTTTGTCCACTTGATTAAAATTAAATCAATTAAATTCATCTGGAATTTTACATCTGCTTTTAATCAAGTACTGCAACCCAAATCAGTGTCCCTCACCTTATATATCCTGTTTGATTTAAGAATTTAAGAAATTGAATCATATGAATATCTTGTTGGTAGTTTTAATTGGTAATCATGTCAGGGTAGTAATATCTGTGTATTAATTATGCAGCCAATTCCTAAGTTTTTAATCCAAAATCTGCGTGATAACAATAATAATAATAACAATATGGGTCAAACAGTAATAACAAGCATGCAGCTTTACCGATGTCTATGAGACAATCTCTATGGCTGTTCTCAAACTAGAGCTAGTTTATTACTAAAGTTGTTCATCCAAGATGAGGTGTAAATTCTAAAAGTAGTTTTTTTTTTTTGGGTCTAATTCTATCGTTTATGCATGTTTTGTTTCTTTATAGCTACGGAAATAACAAAATTCTCCAAGTTCATGGATTCATGTTATCAGCAGCAAGTTTGATTAATTTTTTATGATAAAGTTGGTTAACAGAAAGAGTTAAAGTGAACCCTTTCTGGCTGGAGCTCTAATAAAGAATCTATGGATTCAACTCCGCTCGGTGGCCGGTTAAATATCTTGGACATTTACCGACGATATTGTGGTAAATTAATGAATTTTCACTCATGTTATCTTGGCTTCTTGGATTTGGCACTTTTTTAGCATGTCTATTTTCTGAATATCATCTGGGTTCATAATTTTTAGTTTTTCTTTCGGTTAATTACTGTGAAGTTTTCTTTTCTTTCATTCTTGTTTATGTTTTGTGTGCTTTGGCTTTAATTATGATTTCGTGTCTCTTTGTGTATGTTTTAATGGTTAAGATTTGATATTCTTTTGATGGGTTTGTAAATTTCTCCATTGGGTTGTTTAGTGATTGCACGAATTTAGTATTGATGAGGAAATTATTGAAATGTAATGAGATAGGTAATAAATTTACTTGTATTTCGGTTTTGATATATAGGCGTATGAGGGATGGGGTTTAGGGTTTGGATTCTTGCTGATGATTTTATATGTTTTAGTAATGGAATGCGTGAAAGGCATTCTAAATTATGTTGTGTTACTTTGCAAAAACCAGCAATTTTGATGGTTCACGGTTTCTTTGGAATAAGAATATAGCAGGGATTGTTTTATTTGATTGAATATGACTTGCAGATTGAAGAAGAAATAACAAGTGTTCCGTATTTTTGCACTTGCTTAAGAGAAGAAAGCTTTCATTTAGCTGATTTAAAATTTCCTGCTGACATTAAATCTCAAACTGTGAGTGTTTATGTAGACAAATGTTATAGACAAGACGAGGAGTTTCTAAAGGGAGGCATCGACTGAACTTTTGAACTTGGTTGAGTCCGCTGTACATGCAGGGTACATATATAATATGCTAATGCAATTTGACCCTTTTGCTTGAAAATATTGTCATTATAGATAGTATGAAGCATGGGAATGAAAAACTGAATTGGATACTTTTTCCTCTGTTTTGGAAAAATGGCTTGAATGTTAAAATTCAGAGGTAGTGACTTGATCTTTGCACTTTCTGTCGTTCGTAGTTTAGCTTTGATAGTTACTTTCTGCGCCCAGACTATTCCTCCCTGTTAAATCTGTTTGAAGAATTCCTGGTGGAATTTCAGTAAGGCTCTAACGAGGTTTGGTTTGCCAAGATGTCTCAACAGATGTTCAGCCACCTGCAATTTCTGGAATTAATCACCTTGACTTTCTACAGTCCAGTTGCTACATGTTCAAGTTGTGCAGTGGTGCTGACTGCTTTAGTTCCATATTTCCCTACTTGTCCATTTAGACATGCTATATGCACATTGGTTGATATCCCTCATTAATTGTTGTATCCAAATTCCAAATATATGCCAACTTTTTATCAAGTTTTGCATCATTGAAGTATTTTTTATCTTTTATGGTGTCTCTATGACAGGATTTCGGCTTTTGAAGAGCCTTGCAAGCTCATGTCATGGTTGGACTTGAAGGTAACTTTCCTCTCTTGGAGCCTTGAAATGAATCTACATTTACTATTTGCTTAGACTTAATATAAATAAAATAGTATTACTCTTTTGTGAAATGTTCTTACATTTTTCGTGGTGTGTATTGCACGTTACCTCTATTGGATTGACAATTTTCTGGTTCTAACTTTTACATCCTTCTATTGCAGGCAGATAGAAGGACTCACAGGCCTCTATGATTTTGTTTTCTTCATGTGTCGCGAGAATGTCAAAAGAATATCAGTAAGTTCTGTCATATATTTTTTGCTAACATAATGGCTTTCAGCAGTTTCCCCGTAGAACAACAATTTATGATATATGGGCTACTGTTACAAAACTCATAATAAATTTTGTTCTGGGTTCTTGTTGATCCTTTCTTTATCGCTGTAAGCAGCGCAGTTACTGCCTGGAGGTTAGTTTTAGCTGGCAGGTTTTGCTTGCTTAACCAGTGGTGTGACTGTTGAGGTATAGTACTTAATTTAAGCTAAATAGGACTTGATTTCTGCCATGAACTTCTTTTTTATGATAGAGAATATTGTAGATTTATCGGTTTGGTTAGAACTGCAGAAGTCAATTAGAATAACAGTTGTTGGTTTATGTTATTCAGTTATGAATTTCATGCCAAAAAGTGACTGGATTGTCTCCTTGAGTTAGGCAAAAACTATTGCTTCACAATTGGAATAATTCTTCAATTGCCTTCTTGATTTTTCCATTAAGCATATTATCATATGAAGCAATTATATACTTATTTGTAGTTTAAAACTTGTAGTTCTGGGGGTTTCTCTCTTTATTGTTCTATAGGTATTGTTGGGTTGAGTGCTTAACTATTCTTGTACGTATTTTTTATATAGAAAGTATGCTTCTGTATTGTATGTCATTTTGAACTCTATCCCATTCTGGACAACAACCAAAACCTGCTCAGGAGTCTGATGCACATAATTCTTTAATGAAACTGCATTTTTAACTTCTTAATCTGATGTTGTCTTTGTTCTTTAGATTGTGTTTTCCGATTGTGAAAAGGGGTCAGTCTGTTTCATCTATGAGTTCAGCCTCTTGCCTCCAAGAAGATGGAGTTGATAATGCTGCATCCCTTCCTGCAACTGTTTCCTATATCTTCAGATGGATTGTTGGATGACCAAGATTTGAATTGCAGCTCAAATTTTTCGTGTCTTCATGACCCACTTAAAATAATATCTGCAACTTGTTTGTCAGACACGTCTGTGTATGACCTTTCAGCGGCAGGTGTTAGAATTGTGTGGGGCCTCAGGCACCCATATGAGACCACCATGTCCAAACCAGGGGAGTGACGTGAACTTTAAATGTGTGGTATGGTTTGAAATCTTCGAGTCTGATATATAAATAAGTTTTTTTTTTATTTTTTAAAAATTAATAAATAATAATTAGCTTTTAATTGAATTTAATTTTGAAAGAGAAATTATTATTTTTGTCATACCTTGGGTAGGAAAATGTAATTACAAGCAAATAATATAGGATTCTCTTGACCGACTGTATCAATGCTGGACACGTGTCGAGGTTCAGTCGCAAGTGGAAATCAGCTGTAAGTCTAAATCCATTATGGATGATATAAGTAATTGCGTCTCCCTCTCTCCTGTTCCCGAAACAGGAAATTCAAAAACTAAAAGTCAGGCTTTAATGGTTGTTGGTGTTGATAATGAAAACCTAGAGTTAGAGATACAGAGATAGATAGATGATGTCGCATTCACACAAGCATCTGGATTCACGCCACTCTATTGACTCCTGCACCCTCCACCTCCACAACTGGAGACCCTTTCATCGCCAACATGCTAGCACCCTCGACTCGGATTCTGCTAAACCCTACTCTTCCTCCAATGGCGTCTATAGTAAGCGTCCTTGTCTCTCCGATCGTGCCACCTCTTTCTCCATCATCGACGCCATTGACATGTCCAAACTGTCCCTTATCGACGACGATAAATCTGTCACCACTGCCTCTTACAAGAGGCCTACTCTTCGATTAGTCCATCGAAAAAGACGCCGCCGCGGCTCCAGGTCTGTCTCCGGTCGGAGTAGTGATCGTGGCGGGACTCGCCGATGCTGCTCTGTGGGAGCCTCTGCGGCCTATGGTACATGCTCGGATTTTCATGTTGCCATGGGCACGGATTCAAGCGGCGAACTTTTTATGAACGGGGAGGCAAATTGGGCGTCTGATGTAAGTGAAGCCAAAAATTCAAGGAGGGATAGAGATCATGGAAGTGGAGAGAAGGAGAATTTGGGAGTTGGTTTTGGTCAAGTTGGGGGTTTAGATGCTCCGGGAAACGAATCTGGGTATGGGAGTGAACCCGGTTATCGTGGGGATGCAGAGTTTGGATATGGCGATGAGTTTGATGAGGAAGAGGATGACGGCAGGTTGTTATTTTGGGGAGAACATTTGGGAGGTATTGAATATTCTATGGTCTTTTTTAATTAAATAAATTACTTATTCTTTCGGTTTTCCTGTTTTAACTGAAATAATATGCTATGTCTGATTTTATAAGATTAGTGAGTAGTTAATCTTCCTCTTGGCAATTCAGTGAACTCAAGGTAGAAACTGGTTATTATTTGGGGAAGTATGTCTATTGGCAATATTTACATCCATGCTGCTTGCATAGCTTATTTGCCAGTGATTTTAGTAATTGGTTTCAATAATGTGTTCTGTCACAACTGGTGTCAGTACTCTAAGACTGAAGAAACTGAGAATGATTTCTTGTGGAAAATTGTGAGAAGTAGGCATGTATTTAGGTTGTAGATGTATTTGAATCAAAGTAATACAATCCAATTGCTAGCTACTATGGAACATTTGACCTCCAATCATGAATAACTGTAACTTATTTGCTGGAATCACGAAAACTTATGTGGAATAAAGTACTTTTCTTTTCTGTATTCTGGGATCCATCAAAGCTTCTTGTAGTTGTGTCAAGGGATCCGCTTTACCTGTTGGATCTAATTGGCCTGGAAAAGTTAAGAGTCTTTTATGCAGAAAACATTATGCTATGTAGAATAACCAGCATAAGCCTTATCCTTTCTATTATTTGTTCGAAGGGAAAATATCTAAGATTGTCTAATGCTGCGGGTTTCAGGAATTTACTGCTCGTTTGTGTTATTCTTTTTTTGTGCTTTCTCATTTGTTTGTGAGTTGATGAAGTAGAGGTGGTGGGTGTGTAGGTGATGCTCTTTCATTTTGTGACTTACTCATATTCAAATCCCTGATAGCTTTAGATGTTTTTCAAATGCTGTTCGAAGAACCTTTTTCTGTTTGTTTTGAAGTGTGCAATTACTACTCTAATCTTATAGCTCTTGAACCTTTTGATAAATATCCGGCTTAAAAGTTATTATTTTACATGGAAGTTTGACAGCACTTCGCTACATATTTAGAGACAAAAACTTGTAAAACACTTTATAGGCATTGTTGAAGACTTGAGAGTATTCATTTTATAGTTAGGATATTCCATTGAGCTTACAGTATTATCTTAGTGATAGATCAAAGATATCTAAGCCATGGCAGACAATATTTAATGAAAGCAGCAATGGGCTTCTTTCATATTGTAAGTGAAGTTTTTATATTTAGGGTTTTCTTTCTTTTTCTTATTTCACTGATTTTTGTAGATGAATTAAGCTACATCATTACATGGGTATAGAATGGTATGAAGGCTTTTTGGTTTTACATTGTGTTGCTCTTTTATACCACACAGAAGATCTGGTTGTCTATTTTGTGGACCTCCAGTTCACTCTTGTAACCGTGCTTTCTTTCTTCCATTGGTAAAACTTGTATTCAAAAATTTTTTATTATAGAAGTGGCAATGGTCATGAATTAGCTAACTGTTCTTTATCTCCATTCACATGTGAAGAATCAGTATTTTCTTGGTTTCTGGAATTCATTTCTTTTCATTTTCTCGGAATGTTGGATTTTGCATGAATTGTTATGAACCTTGTCTTGATGATACAACCAAAATTCATGTCTTTCTCTTTGTTCAAAAAGTGTAGCTTCTCCACCTGTTTATGCAAACATTGACAATCTGAGATTTGGTTGTTCAATTTATTGATATTCTGTTTTCTTGCAACATGTACAGATTCAAAAGTGGAGATGGTTGGGGAGAACACATTCTCTGATCAAAAATCACGTTACAGGTGCCGCCGTAAGAAACATGACTGTAGAATGGTTGATTCGCTCAAGTAATCCTTCTTTTCAGCAAAATTTGTCAATTCCTTTGTTTCCTTCACAATATTATCAACTCTGCAACCCTGTGCTATGCTGCCTCACACTTTTCCTAATTTTGTAAGATTATTTCAACTCTGGGTGGATAACAGTGGTATCCTGAAGCCATCTTGAATTGTAAAATGTTCAAATATAAAACTGTATTTTCCTATGTTGTATTAATGACTGAAGAGCTGTATAATATTTTTTTTCTAGTAAAGTTTCTTGACCGGCAATTAAGTTCTTACGGTAGTTTTTTAAAAATAATTAAAATGTGCCTTCTTTGTACCAGATAAATATTGTCACAAATAGAATAATGGGGCATTCGACAGCATGGCCAGTGTTGCCACTCCAATTATCTCTACCGGACAATTATAAAAGATTAAACCAATAATAATTTTACTCTATTATAAACAGAAAAATCAGTAACTAATTCATGTTTTGAGGACGAAATTTATATTATTATAATTTATAACGTTAAATATTGTTTGTTATTATAGCAATATGAATATTTAAACTCCGCCTAAGCTTTCGCGGCATACCAAGAAAAGTTAATTTCTAAAATGAAATCTAATCGGGTCTAAGCTTTTTTTTTTTTTTAAATCCAACCCAGATAATTAAAATATTTATATATCTAAATTAAAATATGATAGGATGTTATTTTCCAATGCAAGGTTTGTTTGATTAACACTTTTACTCTTTTCAAGTTTAAAATAAATATTTAAAATTTATTAACTGATATATTTCAATCCTTTTTATAATGTTTATAAGAGTTAGAAAATAATTTAATAAAAAAAATTTTATTAAATATATTTTGTCATTAGTTATTTTAATTAATAATTATAAAAATAGTATTAACGTTTAAAATTCACCCTGATAATGAGTTAATCAATTACAAATCTATCTATATTGTAATTTGTTGATAAGATTCTATCAAAATTACGTAAATAATTAGAAAATTTAACCTAAAATGCATTATTTAGAATGCAATATAATCAGATTGTATTATTTTCAAAACGATTTGATAAAATTATGTCTATAATGGTGTAATTTAAATTAAATTTAGATAAATCATATAATCTAATATATCTAGTTAAGATAACACTTCAAATGATTGCTTTGACCTTTCGAAATATTGTAGGTTAAAGTTTTGATTTTTATTTGAACTTAGAGGTTTAAATTATTAATTATAAGCCTAGTAAAGGAAAAATTGTTTGTTTATATTTAAAGAATATATGCAACATTAATCCTCCCTATATATTTTACAAAATAATAGAACTTTTAAAACATTTAAAATTAAAGTGAAACGGCGTCGTAACTATAGGGTGTTTCATATTTGAGAGGCGGTTTTTAGATTACGAATCCAGAGCAACAGGCAAGGGTTCTGATTGTCAGGTTTTTAAGAGAATCGAGAGAAGATGATGAGAGGCGAGGCGTTGAGAGCATACAGAGATTTGATAAGAGCCACTAGGAAATCATTCGCTGGAGACACCTTGATGCTTAGAGAATCAGCCAAAGAAATCCGTAACAAATTCAACGAGAATCGCCATGTTACCTCGGATGCTGAGATCCAGAAACTCCTTGAAGAGGCACGTGAAGCCGCTCATTTCATCTCTACTATGATCGTCCAAGCCAAGCTCAATGAACGCGGTGGCTTCGGTACATTATCTCTATTCCTCTCCCTTAATGTCTGCCCTATGTTCGTTAAATTGTCTGTGAGAGGGCATCGAATATTTTGACCTTCCAAGTGTTGTATTTCTCCGTTTATTAATTTTTAATGGCAATCATGGTTGATGCAGAAGTGAAGCCTGGTAAAGAACATGCGGGAGCTACGCTTGAGATCCCTTCTGAAGAGCTTCTACGAAAGTCCGGATAACCAGTGAAACTTTGTCATGTAATTCTGCTTCCTTCCCTTCATTTAGTTCGTGTGTTATTGAATATCAATAATTATGCATTTCGTTTTGTGCTTTTTAACTACTTCGTATATCTCTTTATATATAATCAACACTTGACACTAACATCTCATTAAATTCTCACTACAATTTAAGGAATTTCTACATTCAGTATTATACAGTAACACTTACAGGCTGTTGTCTGATAGAATAATGCGGAAAATCAGTAAGTTCTGAGTCTTCATTGTAACAAGGTAACCCAATTCTCTGGCAATTAGAAAGCTTGACCCGATCATAAAGGAGAAAGGTCCAGACTTTCTGGCTTAAATTATACAATTAAAATACTATGAACTTTAAGTGTTGATCTCCAGCTCTGAAACCAGGAAGAACAATCTGCCAGAATTGTATTCAAATAGTATTTTTAGCAGAAAGGGCCAACAAATAATTAGAGAACAAAACTCCATCATAGTGTTGAAATAATAATTTTTTTCATATTGAAGCCATTTCGTGTCATTGAACTGAATATAATCAGGACATAACTGGTTGTGATTAGCATCATTAAGCAAAATCATAAAACACATTTGGCTGCTGCTGCTGCTGCTGCAGCAAAAGTGGCTCCATAAACCCCCCTTCTTCAACTTTAATTAAGAAAACAATCAGAAACTACTCAATGTCATAAACAATGCAGCTAACAAGTCAATACATTAATTTCTTCATCTTTATTGTCTCAACTAACAAGCTTGTTATTATCACCATGTTGATCATATGCAGCTAAGCCTAATAAGGGCAGGCTATAAGTTGTTTCATTCAAATAGCTTAATTTTAGTCATCTTTGTAGCTATTATTGCGTTTAGCGTAGAAAATAAGCTTGTTATTTTCTACATTAATTTCTTCATCTTTATTGTCTCAACTAACAAGCTTGTTATTATCACCATGTTGATCATATGCAGCTAAGCCTAATAAGGGCAGGCTATAAGTTGTTTCATTCAAATAGCTTAATTTTAGTCATCTTTGTAGCTATTATTGCGTTTAGCGTAGAAAATAAGGAGGTTAGGCCCTTTTGTTGACTTTGGTATATTGTTGTTGAAGAGAATTATGAAACCATTCATTAGTTGAACCTAAATCAATTGACCCATCCAAGTTAACACCGAGCAGCCAGAAGTGATTCCTGAGCTTTCCGTCACCCCCTTATATTCAACTTCTTGATACATTGAATGTCTACACGGTGGGGGATAATATAAGTTTTCCTTTATTTTTTTTCTTACCAATAACTGATCGATAAATCTAGATTCAAATTTAATTCATAAATAATTTTACATATGTTCAACTTAAGTTTAAATGTTTAAATTAGCTTGAACTGGGTTTCCTTTAAACGAGACCAAATTTTAACGCAATCTACGTTCCTTTAATATGACCACCGTCCCGTGTGATTCAAGTTCTGACTGTCACCACTGTCCCATCCCCCACTCTTTCACGTTTCCCTTCCCTCTAAAATTTTCTCTTTTATTCCCTTACTAGGGATACAAGCACAATCTGCATCAAATGGGCCGCGAGCCCATGACCACAAATTTATTTATTATTTATGCCTAAACGTACTATTCCCGCCCAAGGTTTACCTAACTGGCAGATTCCCACCCAAAAACTTTGAAAAGGCCAAGTGCCTACCCCTGGACCAAATTCCTTTCAATTTTATTAATATTTTTAAAGAAACAACTAAAATACTCTTCAACAAAAAAAAATATTAATATTAAAATAAATTTTAATGTAAAATTATAATAATATTATTATAATAATAAATTTAAAAATAAAATAAAAATTTTTTAGAAGCAGCCACTATCTCAATAGCAACGACAACTGTTAACATAATTTGATAGTTGAAAATAACTATCTAATTAAATTAACGATCAAATTTGATTATCTCGATAGTTAAAATGATTAAATCTAATCATTAACTATCTGATAAAAATAATAAAAAATGACTATGTGATTAAGTTAACGATAGTCATTATCATCGTCGATAATAGTTATTTTTTAAAATTTTTATTATATTTTTATTAAAATTTTTAAATTTTTTTAATTTTTAATTTTAATATTATTTTAATTATTTTTATAAAATTAATTTTATTATTTTTTAATCAAAAATGCTGTTAATTTTAGTTAAAGGATAAATATTTAACTTTTAAAAGTTTTTGAGTAAACACTGTCATCTAAGAAATCGTTTGGCCTTTATTTGTTGATGGAAGTATAACTTAAATTTTACTTCTCATGTAAATTTATTAATATAGAATTCAGTGGTGGCGTTGGATTGGACCTGAAAATCAAACAAAGTTGACTCTAAAAACAACAATTTGGAATTTTCCAAGTCTACAAGATGTCCCAGTCCCACTGTTTTGTTTTATACGGAACAGGTAAAATTTGGGCCCTTGAGAAATTAAAATTGAAATTGAAAATAATTAATCCACCCTGGATATAAAATATATTAACCATTTTGAACTGATTCTTTATTGATGACAACTTAGTTTTATTACAGAACATAGCTTCTTGCATTGCATGTGCAAAACTGTATTGTTTTCTTTTTGCAAGAAGAACAATTTATTTATTCAAGCCACCATTCAAAATTAATAATTCGATAAATTTGGTAACCCCTTCATAGTTACGCAAAGTGAAGGCAGATCATGGATTGCATTCCCACCAAATATGAATAACATGAACATATAATAAATGTGAAGTGAGTAGAAATTATTTTACATTTAAAGTTAATGTTAATGTTTATAATCATAATAATAATAATATTATTATGGTAAATTTTATCTCCAAGTCTAATAATAATGATACGAAATTGAATTTGTACACTAATGATAAGTAAAGAATAAACAAGAAAAAAGTAAGAAGCATTTTAAGTAACCTCATAAAAAAAAAATAATTAATTAATTGTCAAATTAGCACAATTTTCACAATGAAAAGGCCAAAGGATATATTTTCATCAAAAGTTTCATTCAAAGACAGATTCTATCTTTTTAGTTTTAAAACCTGAAACACTCACCCGTTGATTAAAGTCAATGATTAAATTTAAAGGTCAATAATTATATTTTATGGTCAGAAAGATATTTTGGTCATTTACTTATAAATTTTATAAAATAATAAAATAAACTTTTTAAAAATAAAAAATTTTAAAAAATATAATTTTTTTTAAAAATATATTAAAATATGAAAAATTTAAAAGCAACATCTTATTTTGGAGGAGCAACCTTTTGCTGATAAAAACGACTTGAAACGATTAATATTGACCTTATTGATTATTGTTTGCTATGGTCGTTGGTGGAGGTGACTAAGTCTTTTTTATTTTTTAAAAAATTTTATAATTTTTAAAAAATTTTTATTTTTAATAAGAGTATTTTAGTTTTTATTAAAATTTGATAAAAATTGGATAAAAGGTAGGTGTTTGAGTATGTAAAAGTTAAAGGGTAAGAATTGTATGTGAGTGAAATCTTAGGTAGGAACAATTCGTTTACCTAATGAAAACCTTTTACTTTTCAAGCCATAAGCCCAATGGCAATTTCGTATTATTCTGAAAGCCTAGTCCTTCTTGAATTCCTCTACACACCATATATACCAAACCAAAACCCATTCAACCTTCAAAGATCGAAAACAGAGTAGCTCCGCAACACGAGCCGGTGGAACCCATTTCCCGGCGTCGTTAACCCACTTCTTTCTCACCCCACATCTTGCTTTTGTTTTTTCGTGCTCTTTATTCCTTGATCTTAAGATTTTTTTGAATTTTGGAATATATTATAGATTTTTCTTTCAAAAATGAATTCTGAGCTTATATATAGAGGCCATGAGAGTCCTGCTGTGACAGATTCTTATCAACCTAAACCAATAAAACCATGGTTCGTCGTGACCCGACCCATTCGTTACATGCTCCAGAATCAGCGTCTCGTGTTTGTCCTAGTCGGCATTGGTCTAGCCACTCTGTTTTTCACTGTCATCCCGTCATCTCATAACCCTTACGCTCACAATCCCCTCGCGATCTCTGATTCATTGTCTTACCACCCAGTGGAGACGCATGAGGGAATTTACAACCCGCGCATCGGTTTTGGGTCGTTTAGTTCGGGCGGGAAGGTGCCTTTGGGGCTAAAACGAAAGGGTCTTAGAATTGTTGTTACTGGTGGAGCCGGGTTTGTCGGTTCGCATCTCGTGGATCGTCTGATCGCGAGAGGTGACAGTGTTATCGTGGTTGATAATTTCTTCACCGGGCGGAAGGAAAACGTGATGCACCACTTTGGGAACCCAAATTTCGAGCTCATCAGACACGACGTCGTCGAGCCTCTCTTGCTGGAGGTTGACCAGATCTACCATCTCGCTTGTCCCGCATCACCTGTTCATTACAAGTTCAACCCCGTCAAGACTATCATATCCTCTTTTTCATTCAAAATTTTTTTTTTTAATTTATATTCTCTGCTAAAACTCTTAAAAAAACATGTTGTTTTTCGTTGACTGTAAAATTTACAAAACAAATGTGGTGGGAACATTGAATATGCTTGGATTGGCGAAGAGGGTGGGCGCGAGGTTTCTGTTAACAAGCACAAGTGAGGTGTACGGAGATCCTCTTCAGCATCCACAGAAGGAGTCTTACTGGGGCAACGTTAATCCCATCGGTCAGTATTTTTCCCTCGCTATTCTTTTTATTAAAATTAAATTGAATTATGATAGGAGATTGTCTGGCGCACGCGTTTTTGCTTCCGTCTGAGTAAAACCTGTGTCGTTTTATTCCATTTTCTTTTCCGTTTTATATTGGAAACTAAGCACGCACACATTGCGCTCATGACTTGAGATCTGATTTTGATAGCCGTAATTGGCGGGGCATACGGTCGACATGGTCAAAACAGTAAAACAGATGAAATGTTGAGGGTTGATTGGTCACCATTATAGGATGAATGTTCGATAGAATTTTTTTGAATTTGTGACAGGTGTCCGAAGTTGTTACGACGAGGGAAAGCGAACGGCTGAAACGTTGACCATGGACTATCACCGAGGAGCTGGCGTCGAGGTTTGTTAAAATTTAAACGCAACGTTTTTTATTATACTGAGAAGAAAAGCTAATAATATAGTATTATTCATGTATTACTTGAAATTTTGGATGTCATATTTGTTTTTTTTTTCCCCCTTGTTTTTCAGGTTAGGATTGCTAGGATTTTCAACACTTATGGGCCTCGTATGTGTATTGATGACGGACGTGTGGTCAGCAATTTTGTTGCCCAGGTGGGTGCTTTGTTTTGTATGATTTTTTAATTATATACTTTCAGAAGAGGTGGTGGTGGTGGGCTAATGGGTTGATCATGTTTATAATTAACTTTATTAATAATTAGCTGCAATGATGCAGGCTTTAAGGAAAGAGCCTCTGACTGTTTATGGTGATGGGAAGCAGACAAGGAGTTTCCAATATGTTTCTGATTTGGTAAAGACAAAACCCCTTTTCTTTTTCCATATTATTATTATTATTATTATTATGATCCTTTCTTGTATAGGATCATTAATTGCTTGTTAAACTCCAATTTGCTTCTTAATAGAGTATAAGAGTTTGAAATTTAGAGATTGTAATTTTTTTTGGAGTGCGGCGGTTATGTACTTGAGTAATATGAATACTAGCCACATGGCATTACATATTTCATAAAAGACAAATTAAGATTATTTTTTCCATGTAGGGTTAGCATGTGTAAGGGGGAACTGATTTCTGCATGTGGTACCAGCTGCAGAACTGCTCAAAGAAAGTCTTTTTCCCTCTCAAGCATGTAGGCTTGTGGAGAAGAGATAGTAATTTTTTTTCTCACATTGCAGCGTAGTAAAGGACTTCACTTGAGAGTCTAAAATGATTGTAGGAAGTTATAACTTGAAGATGCATATACCATGTGACCAGAGCCCAATCAAGTCCCCACAGGGACAGCTATCTTAATTCTCCATAGATGTTTTGGATAGATTTTGTTAGCATCATCAATTTTTGCTGTAAAAGAAGATACATAACATTGAAACAACCGCATCAAAAACAGGATTTTCAGGTCCCTCTAATGTCTCTGCACTTAAATGTATTTAATAGTAGGTTTAAAAGTAAATGCTCCTTAGATTGTATTGGCAGACCATTTTGAAAAAGGAAATGGATTATTTGTTTTCAGAGTTTGGTACATGGTGCTGGGGTAGGCTTTTCCTGAGAAAGGTTACATTGAATTGATACTACTACTGTTTAGGATAATTTTAAAAGTTTTAGTTAGGTTTCTCTTTTCCTCCCTTCATATTTTGAATATTCAGCTTGGTGATACTGTTATGGATAATAAGATGTTGAATGTATGGTCAAAATAGGTGGAGGGTCTGATGCGCTTGATGGAAGGAGAGCATGTGGGGCCTTTTAATCTTGGAAATCCGGGTGAATTCACCATGCTTGAACTTGCACAGGTAAGCCATCACTTTGTGGGACAGCATTCTTATTCTAATTGCATGTTTCTTTGACTTTTCTGTGCATTGTTGCTTTCATATTTTTTTCCTTTCATTGTTCTCGTTAGAAGATACTGATGTGTCACCGGTAAACTCTGTTGAAATACATGATGAGTACTACGTCTATGGTCTGGTCTCCTTCCTCCAGCAACTTGTATCAGCACAAATAATAACTAATTCAATGACTTAGTTATACTTTTCTAGCTTTTAACGAAGGGTTGTAATAGAATTTCTATTACATATTGTCGTTTGAATTTAGCATAAACACAGGTTACTGTTTTACATATGTCTTCTATCTGCATTGTTGTTTCCTCAAAAAATCTGAGCTGTCATTTCATTGGTGCAGGTGGTCCAGGAGACAATTGACCCCAATGCGAAGATAGAGTTCAGGCCCAACACCGAAGACGATCCACACAAGAGGAAGCCTGATATCTCTAGGGCTAAAGAGCTTCTTGGTTGGAAACCCAAGGTGTCCCTGAGGAAGGGTCTTCCTCAAATGGTCCAAGATTTTAGGCAACGAATCTTTGGTGATCATAAGGAAGCCACCCCCACCACAATGTCATCATCTTAAGTTGGCGTCCATACATCGAGGTGACAGGGGAATGTTTAATCCCGTAGGATTCCCATCTGTTCGTTCTCTTGAACAATAGCAACATCAACAGCAGCAGTAGCAGCAAATGAGGCCTCTTGTTTCCCTTGATATAGGCTCGAAGTTCTCTTGATTGGCATGTGTTATCCGTTATCTTTGTAATTTTAATGCTATTTGCTATTTTGAGCATAATAGACAACGAGATTTCAAACTAAAAAAATAACCTATACTTTTTTTCTTTTTTATTCTTTTTATGCATAGAATGTCTAACTCATCTCGTAAACCCTTCAAAGGGAAAGGTTATAACAAAAAGCAAATCATAGATATCCAGACTACTTGTCAAGTGTTAAGGATCACAAGGAACTAGCTATATATCTTTGGATTCCTGAGGACAATTATAACATAACCCCCGCTGAGAAAAATCCTACCAGTGGAACCTATCTTTGTTGACAGGAAGAGCTTTCTTCTTCCCTTTCCCGGTCTTTGGTACCTGTACATACAAGGGGGTAAAAGCAGCAACCAACCTCAGTCCACCGGAGGTCTGGAGAAAGCTGCAACCTATAGGATTTTCCTAATCCTGCCTTCTCGAAAGGAATCTCCCTGGCATTTTCAAGAACCATGTTGCAGTGTCAATCAAATGTCCTCACACAGCCAAGAAGCTTCTTATCGTCTTGACAGCTAATTAGCACCTGAATGAACAAGCATGACGATTCTAATCAACAACTAGACTAAATTTTTAATAGTCAAGGAAGCCATATCGATAAAACTATTCACCGACAAATTTCCAACCCATTAAAAGGAGTTCCATCGCCCAAAAGCAGATAAGCACGAGAGCTTTTTGGAAGTTCTTAAAACTGAAACATGTTTGTCCAACATGTATAATGCTACAAGTTCTTGTGAAAACCAACAGAACATTCATTTAGACGATATACTTTCATGCCTATCAAACAATTCTGTTTTACCGTATCCAATTGGACCATCCCAGATAACTGTTTGGGGTTAGCAGTGCCTAGCTAACGAGTCACTAGTTCAAACTACGTTCAAACTACCAGCACCCTATAGTTCCTTTTGAGCACTTGATATATATAAAACGCTATTTCTCGCACATCAGAAAATTTAACTAGCTTTGTGCTCTTATTCAATGTTACTACTACAGTATCTTGTGTGATATTTTTAACTCTCATATCAGAAAAAATTCCTTTCCTCGTTCTTGCCAACCTGATGCAGTAAGCATGAACAAGGGCTAAATTACCTAAGAAAACTCATCGAAAGTAAAAGACAAGGGTTTAAGGAAAATGCTAGAGCTGCAGTAAAGAAATAATGCATATTTTAACCAATTTTTAGCCAATAACTTAAAACATGTAAATAACAAAATAAATCAAATTCTGGAATGATAACGTAAGTAGGATGATTAGGAAACTTGATTACATGTTCCGAAGAACATGCAGATGCAGTTAATACAATGAATATCTTAAGATTATATAAAACAGAAAAGATGATAGCATAAGACAACCTTTCAATATCAATAAATAATAAACAAAACAATAAATGAAGAAAGTACACAAATGAAAGCATCATAAGCAAGCCTAATTCTGGAGTTGGAAGCACTACATAAAATAAAAGAGTAAGAAAACTTACAGTGACATCCTCATCCATTGGTCTACTGCAAAAGAATTAAAAAAATGTTAGCATATTCTACATAAGCTTATCACAACAATAAAATATTGAAAGGTGAATATTGTACAGAAAATCTTTTGACTGACGACTATACATTACTAAGAAAGCAGCATAATAAGAACCCTGAATGTAGTTCTCCACGTGTGTATATGAGACACTATTGCCACTACACAAAAGAGATGGATCACTATAACAAATGGATATTTGTGGGCAAAATTAAGAATCTCAATGGTAGCTAATTCTCTCATTTCAGTCAGAAATTCATATAAGAAAGTTGGCATATAAAGAGCATACAGGCATATTAAGATTGCTGAAGCGTAAACGGATGAACTGTTTACAGTACTTAAGAATTTTAGAACAGGTACTCGAGTCTCCAGTTCCACGAAATAACAGTTCCAAAGGTCTCGTAGACTGCCAAATATCATAGTAATTTTGATGTTAACTAACTATTCAGTTCTATTCAGTTTGCCAGTTTAACTTCAAGTTCAGAAATTCCCACTTTGCTAATTTACCTTCTATTCATAGGTACACCAATTATGTAAATGTAAAAAATATAGAAGAAATTTTTTTCTAATAAGAAGTCCTATGATAGAGCTTTGATCACTACGTAAACATAGGATTAAGAGCAGAGGAAACCAGCAACCGAATTTCGCTAGCAAGGAGATGATTAGGAAGATGCTAATAGCACACCTAGGTGTGACCACGTGATTTTGGTGACTGGTAGAGCGTGACAATCCGTTAAGCAGGAAAAAAAGAGAACAGAGGTGAGAGTGGAGCCCAGAACAGAGAAGAGGAAAAAGAACTCGGTGATCAGTTTTTGCTGAAGGGGGAGTACTGGCCTCTCGAATAGCCAGAAGTTTTGCGTTGTACTCTATCGGTTCCGTTTACGGGAAAGAACCGACCTCTTGAATTGCCAGGAATTCGCACTTGTTCCTTTGATTACTTCCTCCAGTTGAGGTGGATCAATGTACAGTTTCTTTTGAAGTAAGACTACAGTCTCTTAATTTTCTAATTTCTGAGTTTCTGATTTCCGTTCCGTCAAAATCAGCATGAAAATTTAACGAAACAGAAAGCTCAAAAATTAGGGTTTATGATAATAGTAAACTCACAGCAGTAAATTGAATGATTTTGATCTAAAAGTTCTGAGGCTGGATCCTACACTTGTTACTGTCGACGTTACCAAAGTGGTAATCATCAAAGTTGGGCGGGTGATTTTTTTCCCCTTATTTTAATTTCAATTCAACTTGTACATTTTGCATTTGAAAGAGCTAAAATGTCACAGTAACAGGAGGTTTTTAGTAGCCACGCCGCACAACACAGAGATCTGAACTAGAGCTACATCGCGGAGTGATGGAACATGCGACGGCCTTTCAAGCCACAAAAATAGCTGCGCTGTTGTTGTTGTGTTGATGTGGCTGAGTTGGTGTCCGAGAGTTTCTGAATGCCATTGATGAAGGATGGGTGAATGGGTGTGACTATAATGGCATTCGCATCACTTGTGCGCTTATCGAGCCACGCTATAATATCGCCGAATACAATATCCACGTTTTCATCTGGTTCTCCTGATGTTAACGCATGCCACATTCCTGGGTACAATTTGATGGTCTTATCTTTGCTAGTGGCTCGCTCGTATAACGCCTTGCTCACTTCTGGGTCTGTTACCGTGTCTGCTTCTCCGTGTAACAGAAAGAATGGTAGTGTCACCTGCCAAACACAAAACACAAACTCGCTCATAATTTCGATCTTCGAAAGCAAATGCATTAGATTACGTTAAAACATAGCAAGACCGGGCCTAAGGAGAAATAGGTATTAACCTCATGTAATCTGTGTTCAAGGCTCATGCTTGTTCTGAGCATTTCCAATGCTGTTTTCAGCCTGGGCTTGTCTTGGTATATCAACTTATTGCTTCTTATCTGGGACATTCACGAGGAAAGTGACATTAATGTCTTTAGCTAATGATTTCTTACTTACCCCACAAAAATAAATTAAAGGTTCCCACCTCTTCTCGCTTAACAGGGTCCTTGAAAGCAGAGTCAATGACATCTTTTGTGGGTACAATCTTCCATTTAGGTATGATATCTTCCACACTAGTTAATATGTTGACAACTACAGGGTGCGGTTTCACCTTCTCTGATATCTAACCATTTAATGAATGTCAAAAAGGAAATTAATTAGCCATCTTTCATTAAAGTTTAAGCTTAATTAGCAATGTTAATTATAATTGGCACCTTACACATTGGAGCAACAAGAACAGCACCGTTCCAGAAAGTTGGGTCTTTTTTGTGCAGCAGAAGAGCCACAGCTCCTCCCATTGACTCACCGTACAAGAACCTTCCCTTATCCCTGAACTCTTCCTGCGCTGGAAATTGAACCAAACAATGAAATATTCTATGAAATTACATTTCAAAGGGTGTTGTACAAGGTATTTGTTGCAGAATGCATACCACAGACTGACTTGAAAAAGTCATAACAGTCATTAACAATGTTTTCGAACTTCTTGATGTAACAGCGAGCACCCATGGATCGTCCATGTCCTTCATAGTCAATGCCAAATACAGCATATCCGGCACTTGCTAGTCTGGTTCCACATTCTATTCAAATGAAATCACATTATAACTGGGCCTTCAAATTTCTTTTGTCTGATTAATGCAAAATTTTCTTTTACACTAGATCGACTGGTCACATTTGACAAAATCAAGCCATTCAATAAACACTTGAATTTTAAAAAGTATGTTCATCTTAATCTCACCCATTTCCTACAAAGTCACGGTTAGGTAAGAAAAAACAGATTTAATGAAATTGACTCTTCCTGATCCATTCGACAGTTGACAAATAGTTGAGATGAATGCAGCAGCCTTTCTGGAACCCAGCAATTGATTTAGCTTACCAAACCAGGTTAGCTAACCAACATACTCGATTTCAAGTTGTAATTCAACACCTGACCCACATGCTGGTACAGATTGTCTATATCATAAGGGAAACTATACGTCGTGTAGTGAAGCAGAACTAATAAAACAAACATTTGTGGAATTCCTATCATTTCAAGAGTAAAAATGTTTCATATATCGTGATTAAATAATCAGTCAAACATAAATCCGGTTATAATCTTATTGTAAAATATTAGTCTTGACGCATAAGCACAATAATGGACGGGCAGAATGGGAAAAGGGTGCCATGAATAAAAATAAGGCCAGGGATCAAATGGTAGTATTTAGTAATAACAGGTGTAACAGTAACAGAGAATATGGGAATATTTTACAAATGGCTTCAATTTCTTTTTTTTTTTGTCCGAATATACTCCATAATTGAGTATGTGAGAAGCAAATTTAGAAACAATTGTCAGAAAAGGAAGGCGTGGAGTTGAATAATTTTGTTATGCAGGAGAAAAATCCGAACAAATCAATAAAGATGATCATGTGCATTGGAAAATAATAATAATAATAATAATAATAATAATAAACCGAAAGGTTATTTAATAGTATTTATTACCTCTCATGAAACCGCTGCATTCCATGCCATAGCCTGCAAATCCAATTAATAAGTTAAATTATCACAACCAACCAGCAAACATAGAGCGAAGGTCAGAGTGGTAGAGGGAGCTACCATGGCAAAGGAAAACAAGAGCTTTTGCAGAAGAGAAAGGCATCCATTTGCAAGAAAAAAGCTGAACTCCCCTTGCATTTTTTATATACTCCTAATATCATTCAAAACCGAACTTCCGTCAACCAAAAAGACCCTGTACGTAAACGGAAAAAATTAACATATAAAAATATATTCTTACCTCCTTATACTCGACCATCTTCTTGTCATTCGGATGAATTTCAACTTCCATCTTCTAAAAGCAAAGAGCACAATGTTATCCAGTTTACAATGGATCTATAATATTTATGTATTATATTCGGACTGATAGCTAAATCTGCAGAAAATAGCAATGCGATGAAGGCTGGCGCAGGGTTGGAGAGAGAAATTTCTGCTCCAGCCAACAGCTTTACAACACGAAAGAAGAAACGTTTGAGAGTTGAATAAGTAGGAAGATAAATAAATGGAATAGGAAACTATCACACGGTTTCAATTATATAAACACGTTGAGAAGTTCCAATATTGATGAGTTGGCACGTGCTCGTACCATCAATCAGGGATCTTCTAGATGCCATTGATGCATCAGACTGTACTCTATTCTGGTTCAGAATCTCATTCCAATCCTTATCACATCTTCCCATGTAGCTTTCTGACCCACTTTCAGATGCTTCCATTCCGCATATCAAAAAATTCGTTTCCCATCAATTCATCTTTAACGGTTTTTTCAGAAATATTTAAATCAAATACAAATTTATAAAATACGTGTACTATGGCCAATTTCTAAATTTAATTCATGATGTCATCTCATTTTAATAACTTAAATTAAAAAATTATTAAAAATTATATTAAAAGATTTGCTAGCGTAGATTTTAAGAAACTCATTAAAAATTATATTAAAAATTTATTCAATCCAGTATATTTTAAATTTGAGTTTAATCTCATATTTATTAAATTTTTTGAACTTAAATTTAAATTTAAAAATTTTATTATATAAAATAATACAATCATTATCAATGGTTGGAATTTAAGGATTCTATGTCTCTATTTCTATGGAAAAATCATTTCTCGTTTAAAAATCCCATCGGAAATGTTGAATTATCATTCATACACTTGCCCTTCTCTGCTACCGGGAGTGATTGATAAAATGCGAGGCAAGAGAAGAAATGTCCAGCAATGAACCTACATGGCTATTTAAACATCACCATCAGTAACCAACGGCTATTAATCATCTTATGGGACAGATTGCATTCAACTCTCCCACCGCCCCGGGCCTATGCATTAACTTCAAATAGTTGATGCTTCCATAAAAAAGCAGGAAGATGACTTTGAACATTCTAATTTTACACTGATAAATTATCTTCTTCAACAGTGTCCATTTTTTCTGTTCACTTGTGTTTACTTCTGGTCGAACGCAAATTCACTTGTCGCCATACCAAAATAGAAGGAAAAAAGAAAATACATACAACACTTCTTTCACAAGCTCAAGCCAAACTATACAGAAGGAAGCCGGGCCTTTTAACTGGCATTAAATTGAATTATAATAATGCAATATTAAATACGGAGTTTAAATTTGCCCAATAAATGTTTACCGGGACGGATATTGAGAGGGCAATCATCTACCACCCTGGACCTGGGTGAATTATTCAAAACCAAATTATGAAACAAACATTAATGCCGATCAATGTGGGCGCTATTGAGGTCAATAAATGTTGTTTCGAATGATGCAGAACAGAGCGGCTGCATTAAAAAAGGCAAGTCCCTCAAAGTAGTTCGCCTGACGAGGGCGAGCTGAATGAAAATTCTACTTTGACTGTCAGGAAATGACAGGTGATGGCCTTCAGTTGTCAAATCAACAGGGCAGGTATCAATCTAATGAATGGCTTTGTTCTAGGGAGTACGAAATAGTATCAATTGGAGGAAACTCAAAACAGGAAAAAGAGAAAGATACAAAATACTCCCAACAGAAATTAGAAAGGGCGGCCCACAAAGGAGAAGCCAGAGGGAAGAGAGAATTGCATGCTGGTTGACTTGATTTTATAAATGTAAAATGACTAAATGCTGCAGCTTTTATCTTTATATGCAACATGGGCTCATGTTCTTGCACAAGAGTAATTCTCAGGCGCATCAGATTACCCATCTGCAGCTTTTATCTTTATATACATCATGGGCTTCGATTCTTGCACAAGAGGATAATTTTCAGGCGCATCAAAGATTACCCATTAGCTTTTTACTGATTTTTAGAAATTTACATTCAACTCTCCAGTGTCATTGTGGACAGGAACTGCTATGACAAAGGTAAAACTTGCATTAGCTCTTCTCATATGAGTTTAATTCTTACATTAAACATTGAAAAAATGTCTAGGTCAGTCACTACTTTTAGCAGGTTAAATATCTAGTTTACATCCATACATGTAATGGCAATATCAAGTATCTCAGTTTACAACTTCAATATAAGCAGCAGCAGGAAAAAAGAAAGCCAATCAAAGAGGCATGAAGATTAATGATAAATCCGAAAAGGAAGCAATTCGGTGAGAATGACCTCATGCTCCTCTGCTTCCATCACGAGATATTCAGTTTGTTAGTAGTCAGCAGCAGCACTTAAGGCAGAGACCAGGCCACCCAGTCCAATGACCTGCATCAAGCCCGTTGTCCCAGTAGCAGCTAATGCTCCTGCCACAATTAGCTCTTGCCACACCACCTACAGTAAAAGCATTTTATACGTAAGCAGACAAAAACTTGAAACAGTCCATTCTTAGACCATCAAACCATGTCCATATTCAATGTAAAGCATCAGAGAGCTCAGGTACTTTGAGTCTTCATACTGCTCCTGCTATAAACAAAGGAACTCCTTTTCACAAGAAGTGAACGGCCCAGAATCACTCTTGTCCTATATAATATTGTAGTCTAATATTGTAAGGTAGATGAGATAACAAACTATCACATATTTGTACTACATACTTGAAGTGTCTATGAAAATCAAAGAATCCATTAGAGCGACTGCACAGCAAAAAAGCTTTACCTGACAAAATAAAACCATACCTCAAACAAGGAGATAAACAAGCATCCTGGGGCATCTTTAATTACAAGGTCAAATCTTTGAATTTGCATCATATAATCCTCACTCTTAAGGGAATTCTAGTATGGCTTCCTACCCAGATGTTTGTGTATCAAGCACCACAAATTTTCGAGTTATGACAATGCTTTCACTTACATGTGCTTCACCTATCGAGACTCATCAGCAATACAGTTTGTTATCTAATAAATTAAAAAATCAGCCCACACGCATTCAGGAATACTAATTTAAGGTCAAGTAGCCTGCAGTTTTGAGACAGCGAAGTTGTCACATACTCCTTTCTGTCCTCAGAGGTTGGTACTCGCAGGGTGAAAATGTTGCTATGTGAAACACATCACGAGGCTCCAATAGGACTCTGTGCTTGATATAATATATACTTTATGATCCATACAAATTCTTTCCAAAGTTAGCAATAATTTACAAATAGATTGAGGCAAATAACTGTTGATGCTGGTAGCCTGATAGTGTCTGATTGACAAGCTTATATTAGTGTCAACACAGAAAATCAATCACTAAAAACACGATTTGTATAACTTATCCAACCATTTTACCTTTGGTATCTCTGAATTCCACAGCGAGCACAAGTGAAAACATGAGCAACAAGTTCAAAAAAAAAAAAAAAAAAGAATTAAGTAACTAATTGAGGGGAAGATAATATTGAATGTTGATGTGGTTCTGTTAAAAAAATTAAAGATGGGTAAAATTAGTACTCAATATATTAATTTGTTAAAAATGTATAACTGTTTTAAGGTAATATACGTATAAGTTTTAAAAATTTTAGTTAAAATAATTAATTTTCTTATATTAAGAATAAGAGTAATTAATTAATGGAAAATTAATTTAAATCATCAAATTCACAAAATAAAATACAATTTTATTCATTTTTTAAACTTTCATAAAATTATTCTAAATTTCACATACACCAAGACACGTATAATATATATGATATGTGAAAAATTTAAAATCGCCGATATTTTATATTCCCAAATGTAAAAAGGTATGCAATATTCATGACAACACACCTACATTTGAAATGACAGAAACGCCCCTCTCACAAATGCTAAAGGGTTTAAGCACAATTTGTGCAAAGCCACAACCTCTCGATGGCTTGAAAAGTTATAAAAAACCCTCCAAAAAAACTAATTTTTCATTGTATGCAAATTTCAATTTAATCACTTATTTTAATCTCTCTTCATCATGTGTTACCACACGTGTTGCAACAGATCACACTTGATGACAAGGTATTTCATATATATTGTATTTTCGACCACTAAACGACCATATTCACAATCAAACATCTTTCTCTTTATTAATTAGACTTTTTGCATATTATTTCAATTCAAAATATCATCAAATTCCATGCACGTTAAGTAAATTTGGACAAAAAAAATTTTTATCGTAAAAAGTTTTATTTTAACGTTAATATCCAATTTTCTTACACTTAGCATCTGAAATATGAAATAAAATTATTTATATATCTTTTCCAATTATTTTAATTATCAAAATGTCTTTGAAATCACCAAAAAATTTTAATTGTGTTGAAATTAATCTTTATGACCAAATTTGGTCTATGCTTACTTTATTATAATTGAAATCAGCTGTTTTTATTAATTAAAAAAGTGAATAAAATTATATTTTATTTAGTTTTTTAATTATTTAAATTAATTTTCTTTAATTAAATTAGTCAAATTGATGGTAGCTATAAAAAGAAGACTTAAACGACGTCGCCCGGGCGATGTAACCCCGAAACCCTAGAGAGTAAGAAAATGCTTTGATAACCCTTCTTATATCTTTCAGTCATTATTAGACAGCCTCAGCTGCCCAATAGAGCACTTTGTTGATTAGTTGATTCAGAGCCTCTGAGAAGAGAAGCGAAAATGAGTCGCGGAGCAGCAGCAGGTGCCAAGGGAAAGAAGAAGGGAGCGACGTTTGTGATAGATTGTGCGAAACCTGTGGAGGATAAAATCATGGACATCGCCTCTCTCGAAAAGTTCCTTCAGGAACGGATCAAGGTCGGTGGCAAGGCTGGTGCTCTTGGTGACTCCGTAACCGTTACCCGTGAGAAGACGAAGATCACTGTCACATCCGACAGCAACTTCTCTAAAAGGTAGTTTCATACCTATTAGTTTGGTTTTAAATTTATTGTTCTTCTTAAATTTGTTGTGCGTCACTCACTCCACTGATTACTTGTGCCTTGTTTAGTATTTTGATATGAGAAATAGATCTGCTACATGATAGGCGATTTTATTGGAAGTTTTGACTTTAATAGTAGTTAAACAATTTGCTCTTGTTTAGGGAAAGGTGAAAGTTGGAGTGACGTTGATGTTTTATCAAATCTCAAGCAGATCTTTTGTTGAAACAAACTTGCAATTACACTTTAAGTGGTTATCTGATTAGATTGGCATTTGGCATGGCTGCTAAGCATGTTCTTCAGCATTAAGTTATTCAAGTGGTTTTACTTACCATTAACTTCGCAAATTTATAAGAAATCACTGTTGTATTTTAGGAACCTGAAAACCTATAGTTTTGGACAGTACTACTATTTTACATTTCATTTTGTTATCATTGTTGAATTGGGTAGTGGTTTTTGGTGTTGTTTGATTGCATATGGATGGTTACTTCTACAAGTTATATTTTATATCTTTTATGGCTGGGATATCCTGCTGCGACTGGGATGGTTTTACTTTTTGGTTTCCACTAGATTATTTCCATTGCAAATATTGTGATAAGAGCTTTGGTATTTCAAATTAGAGATTTATTAAGGTCTATAGGATGTTTCTTTTTGAAGTAGAGTTTACAAGGGTAAAAGCTTTTATGAAAAATTTGCTACTTCTTTGTTTAGAAAAATTTAAATGAGCTTTGTAGCTTTAAATTGCTTAAATGACAAGAATTCATTATATAGTGGGGGAAAATTTTTTAAATTTCAACACTTTAAATAAGCTAAAATTGTGAGCTTTTCCTAGTTGGCGTAAACTATCTTGTATAAAACCCTTTATGCACTTTTGCAACACAACCAAACAACTTAAGTTTCAAAAGTACTTATAATTTTAAATAAGCTCTTATCTATTAAGAAAACCAATGTAGAATTGGTAACACTCTAATACTTCAAAAAGTTACATATTACTTATGGTGCCTTACTGATATTGCATGTGTATACGTAACCTATCATTTTAATTTATCATGTGCTGGAACAATTTTGCATTACCATTCTTTACTGTTATCAGGTATTTGAAGTACTTGACTAAGAAGTACTTGAAGAAACATAATGTGCGAGATTGGCTTCGGGTGATTGCATCAAACAAGGACCGAAGTGTCTATGAGCTGCGGTACTTCAATATTGCCGAGAATGAGGGAGAGGAGGAAGACTAAAGCTCCATTCCAGTATTTTCTCACAATATCTATCTGGATTACTCAGTCTGTTACCAAAATTTTCTTTTTTCTTTTTCTGCAATCAAAAATATGGACTTGTTTGGATTGTTTGTTGATCCTTGTTAGGTTATTACATGTTGAAATTTTGGTTAAATATTCTGTTTTATGTATACCCTTAATTTTGTGTCCATTACATCTGCGTTTAGGGCTCTCAGTTGTTACTTTCCAGCCAGCAATGCATTTTGATGGAAGAACCGCCTTTTGCACTTTGTTTTTTTGGTGAAACTTGCTTTAAGAATATGCTTTACTTGGAAATAGGTTTGGGTCACTTGACAGGTTTGTATTGCCTCCTTAGAAGGTTGTGAAGTTTGCATGTGTATATATATATATGTATATAAAACAAGTTGGGTTTTATTGTCTTGGTGGTATACTGAATTCTATGAATAAGTTGTACATTTATCTCGATTTCTTGTCAGCTTTGACGCCAAATTGTGCTATTCTACTGAAGTGTAATAGGCATCTAGAGCACATGCAGCCAGTAGCCTGTAGCCAAGCTGTATCCCGTAATACCTTAGACATCCACTTCAATCTTTGCGCAATCTGGAAATGGTAATGGTTAAAGGTGGTGATTGTGATGGTGTAGGCTGTGCAACATTGTTTTAGTGTTAGATATATTGAAGATAATTAGGATAGTGGAGTATGAGCCCCGCCCGCGACTGTGAGCACTCCAATGTCTTATATAGTCTTGTCTGGTTTTGTATATGGTAAAATCTTTCTATAATTGCCGCGGTTGATTCACTCCAGTTATTTTTCCATCCTGTATCAATTTGTTAGTATTCACCTTCTGCATACTAGTGCGTTAGTTCATATGATTTAAGCCCTCTCTTGGGCTATACAGTGTAATATAATAGTATCTTCAGAACTGTAACCCTTATTTTACCAGAACCCAAAACTGACATGTTCAACTCTCAAGCGCAGCTAAAATCGGTGATCTTTCCATTGAGATCACTGGCTAAAGAATGTGTGTAATAGAAGATCATAATAAGCTGACAAAAAGACAATAGCTAATGGGGCCACGTATCCTTGGCTGTATAATGTTTTAAAGTGTTACACTTACCTACCTTCATTTGTGTTGGGACTTTCTAACTTCAGCTGACAACTTCCTCTCCTATTTAAGTACCTATATTCAATTCTCATTGCATCCAATATTAACTTTCCCTCGATTAGGTCGACTGACAAGGTTTGTGGAGTCAGTTTGACCAACTCTCTCATCAACTTGAGTTTATGCCGAAATGGAGAGGAAGGGACATGAAACCTTCTCTCAAGCTAAGTTTAAGCAATTGGGGAGTATCGGATAGAAACCTTCCCCCCTCAACCAGAGTTTACACTCAACCGAGGAGTAATGAATACGAAGCCTTTCCTTAACCTGAATTTACGCCTAACCAGGGGGTAAGAGATACCAAACCTTCCATTTACTGGAACTCCGAAGATAGGATTTAACGACGCTCTCAAACAAGAAGCAAGGGATACAAAATCTTTTCCCAGCTGGACTTCTGGAGATAGGATTTAACTAAGTTGGAGTTAACATTGCATGGATTGGTACCTCCCCATATATTTTGGATGCAATTGTTCTTAAATTTTAGGTTTTGATACCACCTGATAGGCTATTACAAACATACTATTGGACCCCTTCCACCCCAAAAACTAACTCAAAAAGTGAGGTTTTACTTTACACGTATGTACACACCTCATATTTGATCCAAAAAGAATATGTCAAAAATGTTTTTAAAAATTAGCTCAAACAAATAAAATTGAACTAGCGTTCTTATTCTTGTAAGGTAAATCTTAATATCTTAATCATCAATCTAGACGCTTATATATATAGATTTAGACTGTTGAGTCTATTTGTAGATTATCTAAATAACTAATTTTAGTTTGTGTAACAGATTTAACGCAATACAATAATTTTTTTTTTCCTTTCACTATGCTTTTTTCTTCGTTATTCTTGAATTTTTGACAGAGTTATTTTGTATTTGATCTTGTGTTTGCTTTAATTTTCAATCTCTGTGAGGGAGAGCTACGAAAAATTTAGGCATGGTTTGATGCCCCTGCCTGGTCATATGGCCCCATGGAAGCCAAAAGTAGCAAACTTGGGGCTTGAGCCCGTGTAACAGGTGTCGATGCACGTTTAAGTTAACAGTATCTAAGGCCTGAGTTTGTTATGCCAACAATGTCGGGACTGAGCCTTATGCATGGTCTGCTAGCGTGCAACATATATTTGTCTACACAGTGTCAATGCGTGACTAAGCTGAGGTGCCTTCGGCTTGGTCAATGCCCCAATGTCACAACCTGATGCTTGTTGAAGGCCTATGTCGACTATCCTAATGCTTCTCTCATGCACATACGGTTTTAGTGGTCAGCCTCGTGTTTGTGCAATAAATCGTGGAATTCATTTAGGATCGTGACATTATTAAAAGCAAACAAAAGCAATTACTGTCTAGCCAGATTAGTGTTCTTCTCAAAGTAGAAATTTAGGCAAAAGTACATTAGATTATAGAAAATTACATCTTATTTAGTCAAATTAATATTTTGGACGGGCTAATCGCGGCCATGCCAAGTATTTTTTATTAGTGATGTATTAATAAATAAATAACATTACAACGAAAGGGACTTAACACGGGGAGGCGTCGAAGCCCTCGTAGAAATGACGAAGAGAGCATCCTCATGCAATTTCGAGTCCTTTGCTGAAAGTTTAAAAGTTGTTATTTCCCTAAATCTCTATCATATTTGCAAAAACCTAGAAACCCCGTTAATTAAAATAAGTGTATCTATATGTTGCATCTAAGAATCATGGATGATATGAATTTACCTCTAAATGGTAAAGAGAATTACTTGCTCTTTAACGTACCATGGTTCAAGTCGCCAGCTACTGCCTAATTAAAGACGGCCCCTACATATAAGCAATTTGGAGTTTCCAAAATCTTGGTATGGAATTACACTATTGCAGATGGAGCCTTGTTGGTCTTTGGAACTAGCTTCCCTCAGATACCTCTGGCTACTATACTATTGATGCAAGACGAAACCTTGAAAGCTTATATGCTGGAGGTTTGTTTTCTATATTATACCCTCTATTACTTCTGTAAAAATGATGAAACTGAAACTTTTGGATATTGCTGTTAATCCTGCTCAGCTGTTCGAAATATTTGCTGGATTTGAGATTGATCTGCAGTTTGGAGTCTCTATTCGTATTTTGTACGTGGGTGGTCCGGTCCATTTTGCTTTGTTCTCTGCATACTTTTAGTGCAAATATCTTCTCCTTCCCACATGATTGACATACTGTAGCTGCTACTTAATCTCTAGGTTTGGGTCCTAGGACGCTTGTTTGTTTGACTGTATTTGCCCTTTTTCCTATCTATGCCGCTCGTGCTGCTGTTCCTAAGGCTGGAGAATTGAAAAGGATATCTGACGTAGGAGTTTGGCTGGTAGAGTTCTTTTGGTCTTTCTGGGCTTACGTCTAGCTGTACATCATTGTAGAGGTAGCTTTAAGCAATGTTTTCTAGTGTAAACCTTTGAGTTAGTAAATTGAATATATTGATGCTGTATAATAAAGGCTCTTTGGAAATTGATTAGTGACTTCTTGTTTAATTTTTTATCCCGTGATGGCGAGATGTCTGGTCAATGATTTCAAAAACGACTCTCTGCTCATATGAACCGCTTTCATTCACGCCATTCTAGAATATGTAGGCATTTGATTCTTACCGACCATGGTTAAAATGACTCAAACTTGTTAGCCCTTCAGTTTATTGCTTAACATCAGATAATTAAATATTACTGTTCTACACAGGCTGATAAAATTTGTGAGAATTGATATTGATGCTCCTCATTCTCTTTTGTAGGAAATCTTTGTTTCAACATATATACATGAGGGTATATTTGACACCGCATACAATTTCAACGCACACAGGGAACCGTTAGTTAATAAAAAAGGCCAGTTTCTTTTTCGTATTCTTCCGTTCTAGGGTTTAGGCGCCTAACACGGGGCGCAGTGCAGAGCTTGGAGGGCAGGGTCTTGGGCTTAGGTTACCTCACCCAATTATTTATACTAATGATTACACATTTATGATAGCTTACCTCATAGAGCGATGTCGGAATGGCAGAGGAAAGCTCTGCCTAGAGTCGGTAAGCCACACTTTCAGTAGAAGAAATAAGATACGCTTATTTTACTATACCCATTCCAAATAAGTGGAAGCTCCAAACAAAAGATAAAGAACAGATCCCAGAGCCCAGAGCCCTGTTACAGGGGCACATGGATATTAATACAAGGCACTAGCCCCGTTTAGAAAAAGGCAATTTCCATACTCAATCCTTTTATTTGGCTGCAATGCAATACACAAGTTTGACTAGAAAAACACATTTTAGATAACCCTACTCCAACACCTAACAGCTCCATATGGGATTCTCATTGAGAAACTTGAAAACAATCAACAACCCAAAACAATTTCTTCTTTGCCTATTGGCTCGGCTTGTTTATGCAAGGGCACCCGTGCAAGCTGTGGCTGGAGCAGCTTCAACCACTTTCTTTGCAGAACTGTATTTCTTGGTAATAAATCTACAAATAATAGAGACACTAGAAATATTAGAGTGAAAATTGTGGAGAAATCAGAACAAAATGATACATTTTGATGGCAATCACAAAGCATCAGGTAAGAATATATGACTTATGAACACCAAACCAGGTGATGACTGATTTATCAAATATGAACAGAAATGAAATGCCAATTCTAGAGTGAATTTAGCAAAATGGTACTTCAAATCACCTGAAGAAATCCCTCCACAACAATTCAAACATCAGCCAGTTGCCCCCAGTATCGGATGAGCCACTGCCACCACCATTACGGTTTGAGGAAGCAGATATACTATTCAAACAAAAAATGCCATCCAAAATTAGCACTTGTAAGTTAATATTTTGAAAAATACATCTTTTATACAAAAGATAACTATTAAATCCATTTTATTTTGATGATTACCTGGTAGCAGCTTTCTTTAGCTCATCAAACATGGAACGTGGCGAAATGCATCCCACAGTTAGCCATGGAGATATTTTGCAAGAGAAGTTAGCACCATAGATGCTATCATGGCTGCCAACCTTGGTCCCCTGAGGTGGTTGTGCTTGGCATTCAGCAGCAAACTTTTTCAGCCTCTGCACAGCTTCGGTCTCCCCTCCCACCATAGAATTGGCAGCTGGCTTCCCATCCTACATGGCAATAAAGATAATATTGTCATAGAATTCAAGGCATGAAACATTTATTATTGCATGCGATTGATTATAAGGATAAGAATACTAGACATACAAGTTTCTACAGAAATTGATGAAGTGCAAAATAATGGATGATTATAGCTAAAAAGCCAATTCAGTGAATACTCAATATATGTGAATGGATGGCATGGCAATAAAAGAGTTTGTATACTTAATGTCTATACAAATGCCACGTTAATTTGCATAGCAAAGTTTGCATGATTGCAACATTAGTTTGTACAGCAGAGTTCCTATATCCAGCTTGTATTTTGCACCATCACAGTTATAGAATACCAATAATCCTGTTAAAAGTCAAACCGTGCTAACATCCAAGTAATGTCAGCAAAGAGCTAAAAATAGACGATACATGTCAAGGTGAAGGAGTAAAAAAAAGACAACAGAACCCTATAAATATATGGCCACCTAAACCCTTGTTCTGTCAATTGGCGATCTAGGTTTCACATTAAATCGTGGTCTAGAATATCTTTATGCAGTTTCCTATATTCTTTCGGGGAAAGGACAGATGTTTACAATTTGATACTCATTAAATAAATATAAATAATTTCTTTGATTATTTTATAAGGATACTTACCATAGTACACACATCTACTGGGGATAACATGGTGATAAACAATTTTCTAAGTAAATATGAAACTTCTCCAATATAAAAACACAGTCTCCCCAGTAAAACCACTCTTATCATGAAGATATTCACTTTCCAACTAATCAAGCTGCATAGTGTTGACTTATGATTTGTTATCTACATTCGATTTAAATTCTTCATTCCTATTGGATTTGAAATATGTAAAGCGCGCGTAATGAACATGATAAAGGAAAAAACAAGATCAAATACAAACAAAACTAGCAATGTATCCACCATATCCATTTACAAAAACAAATTTAAAACAATAATTAAACCATATTTTACAGCACAAACCTGAGCCATTGCAGCGCTTGGGTTGAGCCCCAAATCCATCAAAGAAGGAATATCCCCAGGCTCCACATCTCCACGAGATGGCAAGCCCTTCATTTGATCCAAAGCCTCAATTGTCTTCCTCACCTCCAAACCCTGAACTTTCTCCCTGAACCCACCATAATTGGTTGGCATCTCTTCCAACTTAAAAGGCAAATCATCAACATGATACAAAGTACTTCCCCAGAAGTACTTAACTTCAACTCCTTCCTCCTTCATCGCCGCCTCAATCTTGTCCTCGGATTTAACGTCGTCATGTGATACCTCTCTGTGTGCATACACAGCATCGGCTCCAATAGCCTTAGCCAACTCAACCAAAACATTCTCTGGCTTCCCAACCCTCACCACAAGGTCAGACCCTCGTGCCTGTAAATTCTTACGGAGGTCAGAAACTGATTCAATCAAAAACGAAGCCCGATAAGGCCCAGTTTTGTCAAACCCAGAAGAGGATTTTCCATAATCTCTTGGGTCGAAACAATAAACGGGCAAGACTGACATGCTTTCATTATTGGCAGTGTTGAGACATTCGTTATCATGAACACGTAAATCATTACGGAACCAACAAATGGCAGCTCGACGAATTCCGGCCCCATTGTTGGGGTCACGAGGGCGGAGTGGGCCCAAAGTGAGGGGGTTTTGAAGAGGGTTGGCTGAGATGGTGGACTTAAAGGAGATTTTGGTAGGCGCTAGAGAGGAGGAGGAGGCGAGAGAGAGGTGGGAAAGAGAGGAGGCTTGTGTAGGGACCTTAACCATACATGGTTGGTGAGAAAATAGGGAGTAAATTTTGGGTTGAAGGAAAAAGGAGTTACTTGGAAGAACTTTGGAGAGAGAAAAGGAGAGGGAAAGAGTGGCAAATGGAGATTGCGAAGGAACAATGGCAAGCGGGTTTTGTTCTTCATTCTCAGAGTTTTCAAGGGTTTGGAAATTGGGATCCATGTCTTTTCTTCAAGAGATGAAGTCTCTGTCGTGCTGAAGTTGGAGATAAGCAACCGAACGATATCCTCCTCTTGTGGCGTTTGGTGAGAGCTTTTGCTTCTTGTCACCGCACTCTTCCTCTTGTGTTTGTGTCTAATTTTCGTCTTTCCAGGGGATTTAAAGCCGATGTTTGTATTTGCAGTTCTACCCTCGTGAGCTGCACCTAACATTTTCCCACTAACTTTCAACATCCGTACCCTTCAGTCTCGTTTCCAGCTAAATTTAAAAGGATATTTTGGAGATTTTGCCCTTCAGTTTGGTACAAAATAAATGGGCTACAAAATCCACGGCTAAAGCCACATTATAATATAATTATAAACCCTAACCTTACTCCCATAAGACTGAGCCAGTATTTTCGTAAACAATTAAGCCGTCGAATTTATTCATTTATTTATTTACATTGTACTCTTTATATTATTATATCATTACAATTTTTGACGTCTCCCATTAAACTCGGTCGGCCGAATTTGACTGCGTCTCATTCTAAAATTTGACCCATCCTCCGGCCAAAGCCATTGATACGAATTACTGCTGAACCGGAACCAAATCTTGTGCCTCTGAGACTAGGATAATATGACAGATATAAATTATTTATTTATTTTATTTATTAAACAATTTCTCACATTATTAAATTATTTAGAGAGTTTATATAATTTTAATCAATGTTTTAAGAATTATATGAGTATAACAAAAACATCTTTCATAATGACAATATTGTCCTCATTCTTATCTTTAAAACACTAAATGGAAACATAATTCTTTGATTATTGACATCATAAAAGATAAATGATATTTTAAACACAAGGGTACCAGTGTAGAGGGATTCGAATAATTAAAATTAACAAATTGATTTTAACAAATTATTACCTAAAAATAATTATATTTCTAATTTAATTTATGAGATTGTTAATTACAAAGTAATTGAATTTTTAAATTGATATCATAAAATTACTATGTGAAAAAATAATCCAATTTTCAAATAGATTTCGTGAAATTGTTATCTAAAAAGATATTCAAAATTTTAAATTGATTTAATGAAATTATTATCAAAATCGGTTTTTCTAATATTCAAATTAACAATTTTTCATTTTAAATATAAAAATTTATTTAAAATATATATTCAAGATAAATTATAATAATCCACTTATAAATATTTATTGGTTTCATATAAAATTTCAAATACCCAAAATATTTTACTGAACACAGAAAATGTCAATTAGGTCCTTGAGCATCGACATCTAGTAAAATATTATAAAACCCTATCATATTTAACATAAAATATTTATTAACTCCTAAATTTCGTGTCTAACAAAATCTAGGATATATTAGCTGAAATCTTATAAATCTCTTTCAAATAGTTAATTATTAATTATTTTCTTTTATTATGACTTAATGACTATTTCCCACCCGAACTTTGACCTTATTCTTTAAATTTGAGACGTTTATTTTCTCGTTTATTTATCAAAATTAATCAGGTAATACTTTTATCATATCGTACGATACATAATTAGTTAATATTATTTATACCCTTAATAATACAAATTAACCATATTTTCGTCTAATTATTTATATTTTTTTGTTCACTCTCTCGTCTATTGGTTACTAAAAAAACATCTAAGAAAATAATCAATTTAAAAATTGGAAAGTCAGAGAAAAAGAAGAGTGACGCTTATTTTTTAAATTAGGAGTCCGAAAATGGTGGGAATGAAATCGAAAAGAGAGGAGTCCCACAATTTCTTTTTATCATTACCTTTATAAAAACAAAGTTAAGTCAACATACATTTCATACTTATTTAGTAAAAAAATTGTCCCCACTGTCATCTGCTCGTGAGAAGAAGTCCCACAGCAGGCCAGTCTTATGGCTTTGGGCCAACCTCATGATCCAATTAGGGATTTTTAATGTCAGCAGTTTCACACAACCAAATTGTTCCCTTGTGGGTGGCGACCAAAAAAAAAAAAAAAGAAAAAACACATATTTTTTAATAAAATAATATCCCAAAAGTCCAGTCCGAACACTAATCCATATTTATTTACCCATTAATGATGCATTAAGTAAATTTTCATACGGGTAATTAATTAAAACAAGACAATTATGAGAGTGTAAGAAATCAATGAAGTATGTTTGTTATATTGAGGTATTTATACGAATATTATTTTGCTTATTTTTGTAATTATTGTGTCTTATTTTTTGGAAGTGGAAAATATATTTCTTAATAATAAATGATAAAAATAATGTATACGTAATATATGCAAAATTAATTGGCATATATTACACGAAAAAAAATATTTATATGTAATAGCTGAGATAGAATATTTATGGGAAATATACGAGTTATTCCAACATGGAAAATACCACCAAATTCCTTTAGATTAGAAAATTATTTATACATACATATATATGAGCTATAGAGTCTCCACACGAGGGGAAATTTGACACAAATCATCAAATTTTATGTTTGATTTTACTAATAATTATTTTTAATTTATTTAAACATATAATAATTGAAAAAAATCATAAAAACCGTAAAACAATTAAAGTTGTTTTACAATAAAACAAAAACGTCAAAAACTCTATATTTGATCCTTATAAAATCTTAGTTTTTATTGTATAAAAGGCTAAACTTCATATTATAAATCATAAAAAATGATGATGAACGATTTGTTAATATCTTTTTTATTTTTAGTACGAAATAATGATAAAATATTTTAATAATATAGTTAGAAAATTGGTATGTATGGGTTTCATTCGATATTAAAATTCATTTTACAAGTTTTCAAATATCGAAAATAATAATAAAACTTTTTTTATATTTAAGATGATTTTAACTAAGTCTGATATATTGTTTACACCCATGTAATTCTGAAAAATTAATCAATTTAGTATATATATATATATATATATATTAATATTTTTTAAATCATTTTAATTAATTGCTGTTTTTCTTATTATTTTTAAAAGTAAATCTAAGATTTTCTTATTTATAAATTACTGGATACCGACGAATGATTATTGCGTAGCTTAGGTTCGAGGGTCTAATTTAGTTGGGAAATTATCGGCGAAGATAAAGAAGAAGAAACGAAAACAGGTAAGTCGTGGTGTGCATGGCGCTCAGGCTCCTGTTCAGCCGTAAGAGCCCATCCAAATACGGTAACCATGGAGGACAAAAACCTTAATCATAGGTGAAGATCGCATCTGTAATACATGGACTGCTTAAGATTTTCAAAATCATTGTCCATTGGTTTCATCTCTAGTGCACGATTCAGTGACAAGACGATGATAAACAAAAATGGCCTCTTGTTGAAAGCCAAACTCAATAACGAATCCGACCCACTACTCCAAGCAGCTGCTAAAGCCGCATCTCTTCGTTTTCAGGAGACCCATCGACCAGGCAAGCCTTTTCATTCTTTATAGGTTCATATTGGGTGCCCTTTTTCGATTATGGCTTTTTATCGAACAGTTACTGACAGATAGTTTTGTTTTAGAGTTGATATGGTATTTGGATTATCATTTTGAAAATTGTACGGTCTACAATTAATATTTTTACATCGGCTGAAAATTGTATCGTTACCATGGGCAAGATAACAACCCTTATAAAACTCCAGTAAAAAAAATAATTAAACATTTTTATTATCAACCCAAGATTTTTACTATTAAACAAGTCTGTATATAGAATTTTACATCCTAAGTTTTTTGCTTGTGCAGAGCCCCTGTTTGTCGATCCATATGCCGGTTGCTTTGTTGCTCCTAATGTTGAAATGGCTATGAAAATGTATTCACACCATTATTGTCTCGCAACGAAGTTCATCGATGATAAGTTACTTCGTACTGTGAGCAATATGGATGGACTTAAACAGGTAGTAATTAATCTTAGTCTTGGTTGAATGCTTACTTCTAATCATAGGTGATATTGGAAGTATTTACTATTGCTTCTCTTTATTTGTTCTGCAGGTCGTTCTGTTGACAGACGGCATGGACACGCGGCCTTACAGGCTTAATTGGCCAAAATCGACCATAATATTTGATATTTCCCCTGAAAGGATATTCAAAAATTCAGCTGAAAAGCTTGAAGGTTTGGTTCCCAGTTTTAAGTGATTTCTAATAGGATGTTATGCCCAGTTCTTGAAATGATAAATTTGGTATTGAAATTGTTCCTCAGTATTGGATTATTGCACAGACTATAATGAGTTCACTTGATAATGTCCTGAAGTATATTTTAAATCTTAGGTGTTGGGGCTAAAATTCCGAGAAGTTGCTTATACCTTCATGTTCCATTAGAATCGTCTAATATACATCACGTTCTGCATTCTAAAGGCTTTAATGGTAATCACCCAAGCATATGGGCCATCCAGGTGATTAAATTTTCCTATTATAATAACACCTCAAATTCTGATAGCTAAGGATGATTATATTAGGTAGTTACTTACTTTCCTGCAGGGACTGCCTGTGACGACTTTGGCTAGTTTTGAAGAGATTTTGCTCCTCATTAGTAGTTTGGCTATGAAAGGATGTTTCTTTCTGGGAGAATTGCCTTTATGGTTGACAGAAACAGAAATTGAGAACAAGGTTATTTTGCTTTATTTCTGGTTCTAATGATTTTGAATTAAGTTGCTTTCTTCTCTGCAGAAGACACCATCGAATTTTTCATCTCTTGTGCAGTCTACCACAAAAAAATGGATGGAAAAACTGTTCATGAGCAATGGTTTTCGGGTGGGAATGGTTAGCTACAGTGAAGTTGCTAGCAGTTTGGGCAAGGAATTAGCTCCGGGATGCTACAAGGATATACTATTTGTTGCAGAACAGCTGCGGTATTCTGATGTTGAGGTACAACAACCTGTATTTGATTCTAAATTCTAAAAATAATGATAATTTATAGCTTGCTTCATGGTGAGAAGCAAGTTGTTGATACGACCTGCTGCATTATATAGTCTACTATTGGGGGTGGGTTGTGGGATTTCCAAATCATGCTTACCTTGTTTTGTTTTTATTTTGTTTCTAACCGGTTTGGGTTGAAGGAGACGAAAATGCATTTTGTTGTTTACTTGTTGCTTTCTAATTAGATAAATATTGCTTTCTCAATTGTATTCTTCTGGGATTATGTTTTTGGGCCCCTAAAGTGTCTCTGTTTGTGCATTTATGACAGATGGAAACTTATAGAAGGGTATTCCAGAGGGTGGAGGAAGAAGCAGATGAGGCCGGGTTTGAGGAGCTCTAGCTGCAAACAGAGATTTTTTAATATTTCTTGCGAAAATGTTCTTTATTTTTTTCCCCCTTGTTATTTAATGAACTACATTAACAAGGCATATTAAAATGCTATAACGGTTTTTCATGTCTACCTTCCTTGATAAAAAACAGATTGCTTTATTTCCCTGGGCGAACGTGAGGACAAGCAAAAAAATATTAACTATTTCAGTTTCTTTTGTACAAGAAAGTCAGAAATTCTTGAACAAACAGCTTGCCCAGGAGAACGTTGAATGTTAAGCACTGTCGGTGAGATCTCAATCTTTATATGAACCTAACTTCATAATCCAGCAATGTTACAATTAATTAATATTGCCTTTCTCCACAAACACTTAAACTCTATATATTCTGAAGATCAAAGATGCTAACCATTTACTCTTTGTTTATAATAATCAAAAGCAGCAACCAAATTGGGCAGCAACCCATAAAAAATCACATTTTATACAAAGAAATATTTCTTCCCAACATACATTGGGAATCGGGCAGCAACCAAACCCTGTCACAGCTTCCAAAGCAGACCCACTTGCTGAAACTACAGACGAAAACTCCAAGAAATGAAAAGCGCTAGATAACCACCACACCAGGGATGATGAAGTCCAACCTCAAACCTGGCTAGCTACCCAGATTACCAAACTTTCAAGGCACCTAACTAAACACTCACCTAACTAGGATGCCTACTTATAATTCTCAGGCTCATAATAAATACGCATTTTGTTCGATAGGTGATCACCACCTAACTATCCACCAGAGATTGGCTGCTTGAGAATACGTCTCCACACTACCCTTACATTCACGTACATAGTAAAACAATTTAACGCTATTGTTGATTTAAAACAGTCACTGCTGGACGTGGTCTAACAACATTCAGCACTCCTCTTGCAGTTGCCTGTGCATAGAAGATCACAGTTACTTATCAGAAACCTATAGGGCTATATAAATAATAGAGGAACCATATAAAGGATACTCATTTTATCTTTTACCTCAAAGAAGGAATTGAAGTTTAGGCGCAAAAGAAATCGCCTCAAGAATGGGGCTCTTTGACTACCAGCAAGCCTGCTACTCCTTAATATGGTATACAGAGAGTTTGATTTCTTATTAAATTCCTGAAAGTAGTCAATAAAGAAAACATAAAATTCTGGTAGCGGAATAATAACTTAACATCGCTTTAATGGTTTAAAGAAATTATGAAGTGTACAGGTCATGCAAAATAGCATCAATGGAGCAGCTCAGAGAGTGGATAACAATGATAAAAATATCCAGAGATCCACATGAAAATGAATATTACAATCTAGTCCACACTTGATGAAAACAATCTCAGGAGCCCTTGTAACTGACATAAAAAAAAGAGTTACCATGGGATAATTGCAGTGACACCTGTTTCATACGAAATAAGGAACTCTATAAATGAAGACCTCATAGCTTTGCGAAAACCACATGAAGGAACAAAAGTGCCCTGCTTAATTTATATGCCCAAAACACTGCCTGTAAATGCTTAGATTGGCCTACTTTCCATTGAAAAAAGTAATAAAACTTTTCAAATAATTCGTCTTTCAAATTGAAAAAGGAGAAGGATTTTTTAGAAATGCCATATGATACAAATATAGTTGATGACAATTGGCCAGTTTATCATGTTGGCTGCTTAATTAGTTGCGGCTATGGTAGATTTCCAAGTGGAATATTCAGAGATATTATTAAGGTAACTAGGATAATATGATAATGTGATGAATCAACAGGTTGAACGACCATTTTCAGAAATGAAATCAACAGTAGAAATGTCTACTAAGATGCATAAAAAAAGAGAAACTTCTCAAAAAGAAATTAAGCCAGAATTCAATAACTATATGTTCATCGTTTTCCAACCGTACCAAGGTTCAGATCATTTTTTGTCAATATTTTTAATAGTACATAGTTCATATATATGCATTCAACAGGGTTTTCAACTGTGGCAAGATTCAGAGATTTTTTATCAACATTTTTAATAGTACACAGCTCAGATAAAGTGAACCAACTCAATTGATATTCAAACTCAAAGGTTAAAAAATTAACCAAATTCAAACACTTTTCAAACCCTCATCATAACAACAAATTGAAGCACAAGATGAAGCATAAGAGGGGTTGCAATATATCAGTACCTCAGTAATATGTTCTAGTTCAGATGTATTAGCACTGCTTTCTTGATTCTCAATGTTCCAGCAGAATTGGAGGCAAAGTTTCATTATGCTATCCAGTATCCTTGACACCGAGCCAATGTCCAAGAAAGACTGAGAAATTAAAGCTGATAAATACCTGTTAGCGTTCAAATTTGTAAGCATAATGTTGAGGTCACCAAATTTATCGACAGAGTGTTGAGGTTACCAAACAAATATCATCTTTACTTACTCTTGATGGAAGCCAACAAGTTCTGTAAAGTCATGAGAATCTTGAATATGAGCTTGCAGAACATTCCACTGAGATTCTATCACATCCACCTAAAGCAAGAAAGATAAAGCTGAGATGAGAAACAGAACTCAATTTAAATGATGAAGACCAGTGAGGGTAAAGATGACATCATTTTAAGAGCGTAAACATTTGAGACTGAAAGTGTTTCCCAAAAAATTTGTATAAACATATATTGAAACATGAAAGTGAATAATGCCACGTATCAAGAACAGAAAATAACTCAAATCATTATCCCATATGAGTTAAGTTAATCCTTTTAATTCAATCTTTATCACTTGACACAATTTCGTCAAATTCTAGACAAGTAGAACAAATTATCCAAAAGATTCCTCGGCATCAGAAGAAACGCTTTTGCAAATGGATTTTCAAGATTACAAAATCATTGAATTATAAAACTTGCAACAATGCAAAACATGTCCTAATTTTAAAAATGGAAATTCCTGGAATGATGAACAGAAGTAATCTAAATGACCTGGATGTAAAATTGTAGATTTCTTATCAAAAATGCCATATGCTCTCTGACACGCCACATTGGTCTAAAGCGCTGCCGTCGCTGTTGAGTTATTGAATACTGTAAACGGTCATTGCGATGTTGGGCAAAATCAGTGTGATCTTGATGCATCACAGAGGCCCATGATTTTTCCAATTCCATTTGTGTTCGTTTGAGCCGCAGCAAATACTGGAAGACCTTACAGTACCTGGAGTGCACTCATTGTTAACATGTATACAACAGAAGCGACCAATTGTTCAACAGCTATCACATCTATATGTGGTCAAAGTTCTTTGTTTCAAAAGGCTTTTAGTTTTTCTCTCATCTAAAAGACAAAAAGGTAGGAAGTTTTGTGCACTAGCTCCAACTTTCTGAGTTAAAAAAAGGGCAATCATGAATAACAATAACTATAGAATCTTACTTAGAGAGAACTTCTTGGGTAAAGAACAAATGTAAGGGCCAATCAATAGAATATTCAAGAGCAATTCCATCCCAGCCATCAAGGGAAATCTCTGAAGCAGTAATTGATGGTGTAGTGCCAGAGTTTCCATCTGTATAAGCTTTTGCCTTTGGCATATCTACCTGTGAGGATTTAACTGTGATTCCAAATGAAGGCATCCTAGCATATGCAGAAAGAGAACTTCGTAAAAATTCTTTCAAAAACAGTTAGACATGACATAACTCATGGAAAATTGAAACAGAGTTTACATTATAAAAACATTAGGTCAAGTTAACATGAGTCATACCGCAAGGATACTCTAGAAAAGTACTTGTCTTCTTCACCAATAGTCTTTATTGCAGCCTGCAAAGCAAATAGTGCAAATGATTAAGGAATTTTTAGGCTTGACAAACTACCACTAACTATAAACCAACCAAGTAAAGAATATTTAACATACGAGCTGAAATGGGACCATAAGATCAGCTTCAGCAGTTGACTGACGAGGTGGTAAACGCATTAACTGTCGACTCTCCTCAAGGAAACACTGAAACCAAGAGATTATGTCTAATTAAAAAAAGTACATAGAAACAAGAATTCAAATAAAACTGATGAGAGAAAACACTCTAATGATATTACAAACACAGTATTCCCTGAAAATCTACAGGATTAACAAGAATTCAGATGAAATTTCTTGATATCACTTTCTCTATGCCATATTTGCTAAAAAATTAATAAGAACAATAATTCTATACGTGGTTGAAGATAAAGCCAGGAAGGAGGCAAAAGAAGGTACATTTTCCACAAGAAGAAGTCACTTTGCAACAACATCCATGCTTTATAAGTACACAAACATATCTTCTATGAGATTCATTCAGCCATACATTTGTCACAACAAAGTTATGCAATATATAACATCACAAAGGGCTATAAACATCATTAGACAGCATGTGAATTGATCATCTGAATGAAAAAGAACCACAAAAGTTTCAATAAGAGCTTCCTCTTCTCCATGGTCATGGGTATGCTCTGATTGGTCAGTTTCATCTTAATACTAGAAAAATGAGGATATCAGTTCCATGGATTTAAAGATATATCAAAAAGTTTGAAGAAGGGCCTTAATGACATTAAAAAAACCAACTCCAGTGCAACAAGAAAAAAGAATTTGACACTCTCCATCTTTTACCTGGAAGAAATCTCCTTTTGCTAAAAGAAAATAGTCTTTTAAGGCCTTCAGGTGGCCATTCAAGTCAGCACGCACAACCACAAGCTGCAGAAATAGAGAAACTGGAGTAAACATCAGGTCTAAACAATACTAGAAATAAATTTAACATATTTAGCACCTGCCAAAGATGACTGGCAGCAATAGCCCGTATAGAGTCAACAGCACATTCAAATGATCTTTTGTGAAACTCCGATGATTCCTACATGAAAGGGACCCTGATTTAGCCATAAAGCTCTTTTCATTTTGTTAAGGGGAAAATAGTTTCTTGTATGAAAGATAAGAAGAGATTTGACAAGTTCATGGAATCTATTGGAAAAAGTCTAAAACAAGATGTCATCTACGAGGGGTAGGCAACCTTAAGCTCTTGAAGCATAGCTTCAATCTTATTTGCCTCAGACTGAGGGAGCAATTCTTCTCCAATGAGTTTCACATCTTGGAAAGGCTCCTTTTGAAAAGGAATGCGTCCTGTAAATCCCTGAACTTTCTGAAAGCCTCTTGTTATCTGCTGATCCTGAAACTGAAAGGCAGCACTTGGATTTCGGAGAACCCTGACTGCTTTACCAGCAAAAAGAATTGATTCTGCAACACGCATATGGATATGTTCAGGTAGCATATCCTGCAAAGTTATATTAAAACACTAAATATCTTGTAACAACAATAAATTTATAATACAAACTCTGTAAATAGAACACCAAAAAGCAAAGGTAAAAGAAACCATAATTATGAGCAAAGATGCTATATTTTTCAGCGTTTAAGAACAAAAAGAAAATAGAATATGAAAGATAAAAATGTCTCTTAGAACAGAAAACAAACATTAATAGAAGTAAACTTGATAATTGAACAACAATGGGAACCCATTTTCTGCCCAAGTAGTTGTAACTCATCCTTTTAGTTCAAAAAGAAAGTAGGTTCTACTGAGATGTGACACATGGATATTACAACACTACAAAGAGATGTTCTTATATACAGATTTATAATTTGGGTTCCTATGTCAAATAACTTAAGTGTAAAATTGATGATTGTCTTAACCATAAAGATACTTATTCATATGGAAACATCACACTGCAAATAGGGTAAGGCATTTATTATATCTTCATAACAAGCAGTCTTAATATAAATATGACAGTTCCTATAGGCATAAAAGAAGTAAATACCAGAAATCTTGTAGCACAACAAGAAGCTATATGACAGCATCTAGATAATTGATGACTATTGACAAGCATTTAAATAAGAGGTGATTAGAGACATACAAACAGTTCAGAAAGATACCAGAAAAATATGAAATCCCAGGTGCCAATCTGTTAAAGAAATATCATCAGTAGACAAACGGACCAACTTTTCAGATATATCTGAGTGGGATGAACCAAGCTCTACATCACTATCTTCCTGCCTGAAAGGTTAAAACCCAGAAAATTGGTTTCAGGAACTATATTGATTTACAAGTAATTACATGTATCACAAATGATAGCATAAAGCCTATGATACGTTGAAGCAAATGGACACCCATAATAATTAAGATATAAAATGAAATAAATGCTGTTTTCAAACACCTAAATCAATCACATTATAGTCTCAATAAATACAAACAAATTCCATGCAATTTATACCGTTTCACAGCAAGGCTGTTCTCACAGTTAACTCAGGTATTCCCAGAAACAGTTGCTTAAATATAATATCATGGGTTTATCCAAAAATTCCTTCCTAACTTCCTCATTATATCTTAACAAATTTTCGCGGTTGAATTAAATTGGCAAGAACAGAAATGTCACTTTCACAATTTTAAACAGGTTTTAAGCACAAGATATGTTAAAAAGAAACAAGTCTAACTATAATCTCAAAAGCATTCTTGGATTTGCATCACTGAAGTGTCACTGGTTAATGACTCTTTCTACAGTCATTAGAAAAAATATTGATCAGATTCCAAAGTTGTTAATTAATTACACTAAACAAAAGCAGAATTCTAATCAATATCATTTGAAAAATATAAAATAATGATTTTATCCATTACCTTCTAATGAAAAATTCTCCATGCTGGTCCTGAAGAATCCCATAAACCATCCATGAGGCTAGTTGGTTATACATAACTTGATGGCCATGCCAAAGAAGCCTACAGTTTGGGCACAAAAATTGTCAATGAAGATGAGCACATAAATTGATTTTGCAAGTTGATAAAAGAAACAACCATCCAAATGAAATTTAATAGCTATTCATAGCAGCATCTCAGAGTGGTATTTATTAACCATGCTTATATGTTGTCAAAGCAGCTTCAAAAAACAAACACAAACACTGATAAGTAAGCTCACGACAGCCTTGAACTATATCAATTGCTCCAAGTTCCAGTGACTATCCCACCATAATACAGACCACAGGATAGACTGTATGTTTTAACACATTACTAGCTCAAACTGAACAACCTTCCTAATCTTATAAATACCCTGGATATGCAATTGGGCAAATAAAATATGTGACATTAAAGCCCACATACTTGGATATATTTTGTAGGAAAAACAGAATTCAATTATATGATAATAAACAATGGAGTGTATACCTCTGAATGCATGCCTGCAGTTCAGGCACCCCACAGTGACACCGCTTGTGTAAAAGGTTGAGCAGTTGTCCTCCACGAATATCATCACGCTCAATCTCTAGAACAAGCTCATACAGAGGTGGCAAAAGGACAAAGAACTGGAGAAAATAATCCGCTCAAAAAAAAACACAGATAATTTTTGCCTTTTTTTAAAATCATTAAGCTTTTGCTTAGTATCAAAGTCATCCAACTGCCAATAAAGTAAATGCTCAGAGGAAAGAATAATACTAAAACAAATAATATAACACATTCCACAGCAACCTTGTTAAGGCCTTGAGTTACAGTTGCCAAAATGGGTATAGAGTCGGACAACAATCTTTGCTCAATGTGAAGAACAGCAGACCTGTACACTGACAATATCTCAACAATGCCATTAGCGATGGCCCTCCGGTACACACTAGGATTTTCTGCTTTTCCTTCGGCAACCCTTTCCAAGGGAGATACATTAGCAGACCTTATCCAACTTAAATTCCTAGACTTTGTTGCAAATCGATCAAGCTCTCTGTAGTAAAATCCTAAGGTGATGATTTTCTCAATGAGTTCTCTGCAGCAGTAGAAATTTCATCAGAGAGTGAATTTGACAGACTATCCTAAATCATTCGCATCTAAGTTTTCAAACATAAAAGAAAAATAAATTGGGATATGAAAAACTTTTTAATTGTAATTCTCATATCAAAAACAAAATCAAAACTCGAAACAACATTTTCCTTAGCAATTGTAATCCTTGCAAACAGACAAGCTAACTTGGAAAATAATTTGACCCGTTTGAAAACGAAAATAGAAACCCTAAAACATACCGCTCGCTAGGTTCAATGAAGGAGATATCAGGTGCGAGCTTAAAGGTGCGTTCCTCAGAGATAGGAGTGTCGGGGGATAAACGAATGCCTATCGAGGCTTCATGCTCTCGCTCGTCGATTATGAGATCTCCGGTGTAACCCAAGAGAGCCAGTAAGACCTCGTGCAACATTTTACACTCCCGGATTAACCAAGTTGTTACTCACTGATACATTGAGAACATGGATGGACCAAGTTTGAATCTATTTGGCCTCCAAAAAGGCCTTTTTCTTTTTTCTACGTTAAAATTATTTCCCAATTTGTTTAAACTTTATAAATTTTTCATTTCCCTCTTTTTTTCTATTTACATTTTTCAACAAAATATTTCTTATTGGTGCATTAGAATTGAGGGGATTGAAGGGCCTGCCATGTAAAAAGGGCGTCTCTTTTGGAGGACTGCTGGCTAATTGTTATTAACTTATTCCTATCTGAATTCACTGGCATATATAGTGGCATTAAGTAACTCATTGGGGTGCACTGTATGGCCAGCCAATAAATAAAAAGCTATGAAGAAGCCCCTAAATATTTGCTTTTTGTGGTAATGTCTTGCACCATTGCCTTCGAAGGTCTGTCGACCCATTTAATTAATATATGGTGATTTTACCTATGATAGTAAATATCCAGAGGAGAAGATCGTATGAGGATGAGGAACCTGCATACATGTCAGCATGTGACACATTAATGAAGACCATCAAACGTTGCAGACACAGAAGCCTGCATCAAATTCATTTGAACTTGAATGACATGGAGAAAAGTAGTGGAAATTCATAAGAGAACGAGGAAGGGTAAGGAACTATGACTATATTACCTAGTAGCACACACATGAACATTCTCTGGAGAGTTGAAGAGAACGAGGAAGGGCAAGGAACCCATGTTGGAGAAGGAGAGCACGTGCAGAGGGACTAGTAGCATTTGCAGAGAAGCAAAAGCCTTTGCACGTGCCCTGCTTCTCCATCACGGAGCTACTCACCCATAAAAGCCATACACTCTGGACTGCAAAGCCAGTGACTTAAAAAAGATGGTGAAGAAGTCCATGTATTTATAGGAGAAAAGAGTGGAGAGTGTGTGTGTGTGTGTGTGTAAAACAATTATTTAAAATTTAAAGACACAGCCAAGGAAAGGGGAAAGGCAATGAGTAAATTTAAAGTGCTGGTGTGGAGAAAAATCTCTGCCAAAGCCTAAAGCCATGCCATGCAATCATGGTGGCACGCAAAGGAAAATTCAAAGTAGAGAAATCGGAGGACGACTAAACGGAGTCTTGTCTGCCTTAATTTCACAAAAGCCAGCAACAATCTGTTGCTTGCAGGATCCAATGCACACAGCACAGAGAGAGATCAGACAAACACAAAAAGCCTTTCAAGCCCATGTAATAATATACAAGATAACCTTGGCTCTGTTTAGCTATTCTATTCTATATGTTATTTACTACTAGACTTTGAATCAAGTCAAGAATCTCATGTCATGATTAGGGTCCCACCTCCCTAGATCACATATTCATTGGCTCCACTTTGTGGGGTCTACTTCTAAATTTCTTTTGTTGGTGCAAGTAGTAAAAGGAGAGAATAATGGAATGGAAGAGTGCACGAAGGCTTTGCGTGTTGGACGTAAGGTTTTGAGTGTAGGATGTCAATGTGTGAGAGTTTTTGAGAGAGCAGCGGGGAAGTTATCTAGGTAGATATCATTTCTTTTCCCATATGGAATAGGGGCCAGTCTTCTTCCCCCATTATTTCCCATATGGAAGACTGACCCGAGCCTAAAATACTGGTAAGAATTTCAAGCACATTCATCACCGTAAGTTACAATTATCACTGTAGCAACCGGATATAAAGTTTAAGATAGGAGAAAGGATGATTTTGCGCCCCCTAGTGCATGTGTTGGTGAGCAGTGTATAAACACGGTATAAGTCCAGCAAAAGTTCATGGAACTGGTCTTACCTCATAAAGAGAGCATTAAAGACAATAAGACCCATGTAAGCAAGAGTAGTTGAAATTGGCTTTGGCGCGGTTGTCACCCTTAAATCGCCACTTTTGTCTTGTTGAAGAAGAACAAAGATTCTGGAATGAAGTCATCATTAAATCTATGGACATAAATGCTAGCGTGTGCACCTTGCCCTTGCGGACTTGTAGTAAATGCTTTATTTGGTCACACACTCCTACTTTTTCAAATGCAATCATGCCCTTTATAAGCTAAAATTCTAACGTGCTCGATGAATCTGTTTGACTTTGCCTCAGACAATGGAACAGCAAGAAAACAAAAGAAAGTGACGCACATTAGATTGCTAGTATTTATAAGCGTGCCAGGTATAAATTGGAACCCAGTTTTTCTTCAATTTTTCTATTCAGACAAACAGTTCGACAAGTTTAAGCTGAAGTGCACAGTTCAACAAGTGTGTGAGAATATTGAACTGTCAGGAAGACATGCATGTAAAAAATTTATTTGCATGTTTGATTTTCAGAAGTTCAAATCTGGTAATGGTGCAAATCACAGCCCACAACGATTCAATTGGTTGTGTGATAGAATTGTCAAATTTTGCGATCTTTGGTCCAGATGTACCCACTGATGAAACATAAAGATCGAACCTCACATAAAAGCAGCACGCAGCAGCATCAGTAATTATCCTCACTTTTGGAAAACATATCGACAAGGTAAGCCTCCTTCAGTAGGACCGTGGCGTGAAACCTGTTGCAGATGCTTCAGGTGGAGCAACCGCCGATTTTACCATGTACATCTAAGTACTTAGAAGTTCATGAATCTAAGGGCCATCCAAACAAGTGTTCCATTGCAAACTGATCACAAGAGTGAAAGACAGCAAGATTAAACATGCTTAGAATACCACTACTCATCATAGAACCATCTGCAAAATGGCAAATAAATGAAACATTTGTATGAACTATCACCTTTTTGAAGCACTCAACTTCTTCTCTTTCTTTCCTGTCTGATTGAATAATATCACAGTGTAAACAATCTAACCATAACCAATAGTATAAAGCAAGCAACAGCACCCAACCATAATTAGACAAGGCTCATGTCGTTACTCCTGAAATTTCAAGCCTCCATAATCCATAAATACCGCGGAAATTCTTAGAATCAACATGAAGCGGTTTCATTTGACGGAATGTCTGTTGGTAATAAAAAATAACTCTTCAAATTTGTATTACAATTTTTTCATCAATTTTTATGGATGGCTCACAAGGTGCCAATACATCTCGGTGACATTAGCTTTGTAAAGAGCTAAGAGAATTCAAGTTATGGTACAAGAAAATCTTTCTGAAAATCTAGGCCCAGTCACTCGAACCAACAAAAGGACTGTAAAAAGTACTGAAAATTTTTGTCTGCTCAATAAATTGAACATTTAAACCCCAAATAAAATAAAATAAAAAGAGAAAACGAAAGAAAGATTTCACCTCAAATTTTATACATTGATAACCTAGATTTATAACTAAAGTTACAGTTGATTAAAGTTCTTGAATTGAACAATTCATTTGATTTACTATCTAGAGTGGCTTCTCAGCACCTAAATAACAAAATGTTTCTGAGCAAGAAGAGCGAAGAAGCATTATATCCCAGTATCTTCAACTACAATGCAACTTTTTACAAACAGCTTAGCATGCAATCAAAAATATATTTCAACATAAAAAATTGATATCAGTGATTGACAATAGTATATAGTGTCATGTAAAGAGAAAAATCCTACAATTTTACAGATCATTCTTCTGAAGTCGTCAGAAGAATAATAGAGATTAGCATTTACCCGATAATGTCCGGGCTTTGTTCCATTCTCAGATAACAAAACCTGGCTTCATTACATTCTCAGTTAACAAACAATGGTCTCCAGATTATTTTGTTAAAGAAACTAACCACATGTGAATATAAATTTAAACCCTAATGGCGTAAAAAATTTGCATTTATCCTGTGGGGAATTTGCAAAATGAACTGTAAGTAACCACAAGCCAGTCGCGGACTCCTCATATCCGATGTAACAGCTTATTTTTAACACCTGAAAAACAAACATAAAACTATACTCCATCAAACAAACAAAAATTTTTTGGGATCCAATAGCTTAACAGCAATACATACACTGAACTTCATGTAGTTCAAACTAAGCTAACTGAACATTTTCTAAGTGAAAAAAAGCACAGAGAATATCACAGCAGTCAAATTCATACATCTTATACACTTGGGCCACAGGGAAACTGATAATATAATGGGATAACTGCAGATTAGCAGGTACGAAATGTAACTGGATTAGTAATACTGTAGCTTAAATGCCTGCCAGGGTAACAAAAATTAGTAGAGGTAAATAAAATAAGCCCCACTTCTACTTTTTGGCATAGGAAATCAACAAGTTCTGTTGAGCAATCTTCAATCCTTGGAGTCCCTGCATTGCAACCGTTGCTTGCATCTCATCTCCATATTCCACAAATGCAATCCCTGGCTTTGCTTCCACCATTCTAACCTCCTTAAAACCAGGGAACTGGAGGAAGAACATTTGCAGCGCCATTGAAGTTGTGTCATGGGGAACATTCTGAACAAATAGTATGTTATTTGGTAGAGCTGGAGCCTCTGGGACCACAGATTTCGCACCACCTGGATAGGGTATTTGTGATAGCTGCAACATTCCAGACAAAGAGAGAAATTATACAGATCATAAGAAGAAAATCTTGATATAAATTTCCAAAGAATCTGGAAATCAACAATAATCCTTCATGTCATGTCAGAATTTTGAAAGAGACATTTTTTCTTAGTTCCCCTGATTGGATATCCAAGAATCATTAATACCATTTTCCAGCATTGCAAAAAAGTAGAATTAGTGTAGATTAAATTATAATACTTTATCTCACTCCATGACTTGAGCTCATTTAAGTACTTTGCTTTTAATGTTAATCGCCCTCCATTCCCTTTTCTTATTGACATTTAAGTATTATAACTTTGTAGTATATGTTAATAATCATTTCTTAAAATACATAATAGTTTCAGTGCAAATTTTGAGTTGGCCAAGATAAACAAATTACATATACATTTAAAAAACAAGCAAATAAATGCAAAGGAAATGAAGTCAATTTAATACCAAAACTAAAATGTATTCTTTCCTAGGACAATCAAGACACTTACCGCAGGTGTTGCACCATAGGCACCAGCATATGCAGGATTAAGACCAATTCCAGCTTGATTAGCATCATGTTGCTCTTTTCGTTTTTTTCCTGACACATGAGAATGAATAATAATTCCTCCCAAAGTAAGATAAATCTGGTGTTATAAATTTTGCAGCAAACTTTCGTTCTTCACAGAAATGACACTATGCAGTTCTTCATAAAATAAAGTGACACCTAACATGTGTTCCCTCCTATCATATTGTACGTGTGGCAATAATTTTCATTGTCACTTGTATTCACACCATAACCATGATTCAATTAAGAAAGAATAAGATAAAAATATAATTAAACTTAGAAACTCTAAAGAAAAATGTTCAACTTCTTTTAGAAATTGTCAAATAAGATGATCACTGCTACATTAGATTCTATAAGAGTTGATATTTGATGATTCATTTCATTAAGACCAAAACACATTATTTGATTTTGAAGGAAAAATTATAAAACAGAACCAAGTGATATAAGTGCTTCACTGAGAAGGGAGTGACTTCTTAAAGAGTTTACCTTTGTCCTCATGTCTTTTCCGTCTTTCACGTGGAACAAACGTCCCATCTGCCTTTGCTATTATATCTGATTTTGTTTTTGCATATTGTATTCTCTGTATTAAGTTACACACTGTCCATTATTTATCCACAGGAAAATAAAGCTTCCTTATCAAAGGCTAAAGGGAAAATGTTCATCATACAATTACAACCAACATAAAGTATAACAACAATCACATAACAGAATAAACAGAGGAAAAATTTTCTGTGAGCCTAAAACAGCAACTATTTACTTTGTATGTACTCAACTGATAGCAAAACACTTTGCTTCATCCATGCTACAATTATCATAGAAATGTATGAGATTCAAAAAAGAAGAATCATTATCAAATATTTGAAATAAAATCCAAATCACGAAAATGAACTTCAAGCAAAGAATTAACAGCGTAAATTCAAGAAATTATAGAATTTGGATGTAACTGTAGTTTCATCAACTTTGAATATGATTGTTGTTGTCGGTTGTCTTCCCAGCATACATATCTGCTTTTGCCACATGGGAATATACACATAAAACCTAATTTATTTGAGTTTTAAAAAAATCTGTAGAAGTTTAGTTATTCGTTCTGCACAAGACTAAGAACGCATTAATCTTTAAACGTTGAGTTTCCAATTCTCAAGTAATTTTTTTACTCATTCAAACATCATTATTAAATGGAGTAAACAATTGAATAAAAACGTAAAATTAAAAAAGGAGGCGTACCATAGGCTTGTCATAGAAGGGGAAACCCTGCATTTGCCGTATAGCGTTAGAGGCGGACGAAACATCCTCAAAGACAACCCAAGCTTGGCCCTTGTGTTTCAGTGTCTTAAATGCTAAAACCTCCAATATCTTGCCGAATTGTGAGAAAACAGCGTGTAGCGATTTCTTCAATTCTGAAATAAGAAGCCAAATACAGTAAAAATTAAACTAGATTATACACACAATACGTAAAAATGTAATGAGAGAAAGAGCTAGTAAAAGCACCACCTTCGAGTTTTATTTTCTCGTTAAGGTTATTAATGTAAATGGTCGTGTTTTGAGGAATTTCGTCGCCTGGATTTACCTCCTCCATTACCCCTGGACGTTGCCCGGCCGAAGATGATTTCCGAGAATTTAAGAGGGTTTTATGTGCGACCGCATTACAGGCCCCCGTCGGGCTCGAAATATATGGGCCTTCATACCCATTTAAGAGTCTTAAATTTTTTAATGGTGTAATCGCATTAACTGATTAAAAAAATTCACCATTTTTTTTTATTTAAATAAGACTACCACACTAATCATTTATTTCCAATTGTTTTATTTCTAATAAATTTTAAATAAAAATAAAAAAATTGGTAAAGCAGAAGAAAGAAAGAAAGAAAAAAAGAGAGAAATAAAAGTGGGATGACGTCGAGTCTTGTGACGGAAGGAAGGCTAGTGACGGGTAATTGGATGTCTAAGTCTAAGGCTTATTACGTTGCTATAGAAATACTTTTGGGGCCAAACGACTAATTCCCACCCAAGGTTTCCATAACTACTATGTCCCACCCAAAAAGTTTTAAAAAACCAAATATTCTCCTTTTTCCAATTTTTTTACCATTTTACAATAAATAACTAAAATACCCTTTATAAATAATTAAATAATATTAATATTAAAATAAATTTTAATATAAAAATTTTAAAAAATGGTCATCACTATCAATAACAGTAGTCATTGAAAACTTAATCAAGTGATAAAAATGATCATTTAATTAGATTGATAATTAGATTTGACTACTTCCACTATTAAAGGTGGTTATAAACGGTCAGTTTCATGTATATCGATCATTTTTAATGACCGAGATAATCAAATTTGATCATTTATGTCAAATTTTTGATAGTCAGATTTAGTCATTAATCTAATAAAATAATCATTTTTTATCACCTGATTAAGCTTTTAAATATTATTATCATCGATAAAGGTAATTGTTTTTTAAAATTTTTTATTTTTAAATTTTTAAATATTATTTTTTAATATTTTTATAAATTTAATTTTATGATTTATTTTTTCAATTTTTTTATTTAAAAGAATAAAAATGTATTTTTAAATAATTAAATTTAATAATTGATTGTTAATTTTATGTATAGACTTTAATCAAGGGTAAATATTTGATTTTTTAAAATTTTAGATGATACTGTGACTTTAAAAAATCTTGGGTGGGAAGATGCACATGGCCCACTTTTTACTCCATTTTAGTTACAAGCAAGTTGTAGTAGTGCTGTAGATAGCTAGATCCCAGCTAACAGAGGAAATATAATCAGACAGCTCACTCTTAACCAGCAGATTTCGGGGGTGTGGGACCAATTAATGACCCGCTTTAATGAGGGTTTCATACTATAAAATTAATTATTCCAAAATTTCTTCAAGTTTTAGTCTTTTGGATATGCCCGCCTCCGATGAACATTATTAAATTAACCAAAGTAATCTGATCCAGACAATTGATATCCTTAGTTTTAATGGACCAGGAATGGCCGGGCCGCCACAGTAACCTGATAACCTTTTTAAATCTTGAAAGGCTAAAGGATTTACTCTCACCCATAATTTGACATGGGAACACTCATTATTCACGTTCTAACTAAATTTAATGTTAAATATATTAATAAATAATATTAATTTAAAAATATTTTTATTTTTTTAAGATTAAAATTTTATAAAATAATAAAATATATTTTATATAAATAAAAAATATTAAATATATAAAAATATTTTAAAAAATTTAAAATTTAAACAACCATCGCCGTCGATACTAGAGGCGATAGCCACTGATAATGAAATCAGGTAGCTATTTCCGACTATCTAGTTTCAGAGAGGCCAAATCTGGTCGTCTTCAGTTTAGGTAGAGGTGGCTAGAAAAAATAAGCTGAAAACTGCAAAAAATGGTTGTCTCTCCTGGAACCAGATGATCGAAAACGGTTACCTAATTCCTTTATCGGTGGCCATCACCTTTGACATCGGTGGCGGTGTCTGCTTAATTTTTTTAAAATTTAAATATTTTTAAATATTTTTTAAAAATATTTATATTTAAAAATTATTTTGTAGTTTAATTATCAAATTTTAATTTTTAAAATATATTTTAGTCATTTTAGTATAAAAATTATAAAAAAAACTTTCAAGGGTTGGAGACTGGGTTTTTGGAACCTTGAGGGTGGCACTTGGTCACCACCTCAAACTATGGGTGGGTACAAGTGCTTTGGCCATCTTGAAAAGATCCTGATAGACACAACTTGTAAATTAAATAAATAATAATAATAAGCACAATAAAACCGCAGTCACTGACGACACACCCAAACTTTGCTCAAAAATGCTGTCACCTCATGTCTAAATAATTTTTTTTTAAAACTTAATTCTACAAATAAAAAATAATTTTAATACAGTATTATAATATTAAATTATAATATTTTATTAAATAATTTTAATACAGTATTATAATATTAAATTATCATATTATTTATTAAATATTTTATTTTTAAAACCAACAAATTTTACTTACAATTAACCAGATTAACAAAAATCCTTTTCGGATAATAAAATTGCATGTGCATGCTTCTTTTATATTATTTATATTTTCACACTCTTTCTTTTGAGAACCTAAGTCAATCTCTTTAACATTGTTATTGAGTCGACATTCTCTATCCTAATAAATCATTTTACATTTTTAATCTTGTAAGTCATACTCTCTCTCTCTTTCGAACCCATCACCTTTCACTTTGTAGTTGCATTGAGGAATTGACCCTCCTCGTATCAGCTTCTCGCTCACCTTTGTTGCCACCTTCCATTATCACAATTTAATTGCAATTTTTGTCACAATAATTTTTTATTTCTTTTATTTTATTATCTCACCTCATTGATTTGATCATTTCTAATAACGTCAACGTCAACGTCACTTTCATTATTGTTCATATCGTTAAAACATTAATTTGGTCTCACTTAGACAATGTAAACAACATCGAAATCAACTTTCTAAAAGTTAAGCAATTGGTGATGAATGTCTCAATGTGTTGAACATTCACTTGATTATAGATACGAGAATGGTGCAAAGTGATGGTAAGAATGAAATTCTAGTTCAAGTGACAACCTATCACAAAAAGAATTGAATTAAAGGTTTTAAAAATCGAAGTCATAACAACTCAAATGGGTATATTTAAAAAAGTGGGAAAAGTAAAAGAGTTATTTATTTTAAGATTTTCAAAATGCTTGGATAATAAATTAGACTTTGAATACAAAATAATTTATACATTTAGAGTTGGATAAAAGTATTTTTAAACCATACGGCAAGTAGGTAAAAATTTAACGGTGTTTAAAAAAAAAAAAAACCATAAAAGTATGTAAGTAAGTTTGAATTTAAATCAAGCTTATTTAAAGTCAAACAAGTTCAATTCGTAAAACTTGCGAGCTTAAGAAATTTGATTCAAATTGACTAAAACGACGTTATTTTGATCAATACACATTAAAGTGACATCATTTTAGTCGTCCGACTCATTTAAGAAACTTAGCAGAGTTTAAAATTTGACTCAGCTCATTTTATAGTATGAAACTCAATTGAAGAGCGTTTAACAAACTTAAGTCTAGAATCAGTTTAACTCATTTAAAACGAAGCTAAATTTGAACTAACTCAAATTTAAATTTAATTCAACTCAAATTCAGCCATAACAGTGAGATAAAAGGGAAATGCAACATGGGGAGTGTCATAGGGGTCACTCTTCCTAGGTAAAGTGATGCCAAAATGCCCCTCGTCATGCAGCCAAGTCTCGCACTCGAATCAGCAATTTCAAGTGCACTGTGTTGTGTTGCTATCGAAACAAACTGCCTTTTTGTTAAGCTGAACTATGACCTACTTTGCTTAAGTCAAATTCTAGTTCCGTCAAGTAAATATCACATATAGCTCACGGACTTCTCACATATATAACGCAATATTTTTACACACACTGGCTCATTGTGAACACACAACGTCCAGCCTTATTTCTCGTTCACTTGCACATGCCTACAGACTAAAATAAACCTACAAACAGATACTTATATAGCTTATATGTACTTGCACACCATTTTGCCCAAATATGCCACCTTCATACACAAATATCAATTACATCAATTATGAGCAGTTTTGTATTCAAACTTAAACACTCCCAACTGCTTTAGACATAATCCAACCCTTTGTCTTGATAAGCCACATATCCTGATCAATATAATGTTCCGTATCCAGCCTTTCCCGATTGTTTCATCTTAATATAAAATAAGCTGCTTGTTCTCGCACGCTAATTCTGCCTCACTTGCACGTATATCATGTCGTCCTGCTTGCATGCTGAGTCTTTAGCCTGTGCCGTGCTCTGACTTTCTTGTCACTTAGCTTCCCCAATTTTGCCTTGCCTTCCTCAAAGCGTTGTTGAAACTATCCCGCGCTACCTCCTGCATGTATGCCTGCATCTCAAATTGTATGCCACTCCTATGCACCCAGTCCTGCGCACTCGCCCTTGTGCCTCCTCGACACTAAGTACTTGCTCAAACACTAGCCTATACGTCTTAGTTGAGCTTCCATCCCTACAAAACACATCAATTTACATTCCAAATAGCCTCCAACTTCTTGGATCAGCGGCTCTCTCGCCTCGAAACAATCACGCAAACTGTTCAGCATGCCAAGTCATGCCGTTCCTTAGGCCTGTGGTCGAGTCCAGCTTGTCAACTGGGCGCACCTATCCGCCTTTGCACTTTTATGGGTGTGACAGGGAGCTTGAATATGTTGTCCATGTGTGGTTGAAGTGAAGCATTACACCTTGTGCCCTGCACATTATATTTGGCGAATGGTTAAGGTTGATTCGAAGCTTCTTAGTCAGTGAGATGAAATTATACATCATAAAATTCACCAATAATGTTGACCCTGCATTTCTCGGCCGGAACCTGGGTAGGAAGGAACTCACTCAGACCTTCCTGGAGCCCTAGTGCCGCCTATTTTTTTCCCATGGTGGTCCCCTCCACGGGTGAACTGTTTCGATGGGATGCTGCCCTTTTCTTCTAATGCGGCACCCACGCTGATTTTTCTCCACTAGAAAGCATTCTGCTTTCACATTGTGTTGTTGACTGAAGATAAAGTTGAATCAAATCTCAGCCGTCATCGAGTTCAGATTGTAAAAGGTTAACTCGAACTTAAAATCCGTGAGAATTTTGTGTAAAATACCCTGTAATTAATAGGAAAAGAGAAGGGTACTTATGTAATTAAGATAGGCTTATTTTTATGTGAAAAACGAGCAACAACCAGGTGGCAAATGGCGACAGGTGCTTTGCTTGTGAGGAGAAGCCTAATTTGACTGGGTCGGTGTTCTAGAAATGGACGGTTTTTCCCCGAAGAGCCTCGGGCTCTATTTTTTTTATCTATATAAAGATCATAGCTCCTCTTTCTTAAGCACATAGACATTTCTGCGGAGAGTCAGCTATCGAAAGAAGTATTTTTAGCTGCTGTAGGGGGGAATTCTTCAGTGAACGAAAGAGAATAAAAGAATTACTTTCTGCAGCAGTTGTTTTTAGTTGATCCCTCAAAGTTGAAGATAGAAAAAAATGGCTCGATCTTTCTCCAACGCTAAGCTTTTCTCCGCCGTCGTCGTCGACGGAATCTCTAACGCTATCTATAGGTATGCTTTTTAGTTCTTTTACATGATTGTTATACTTTATGTTACGTATTCTTACCGTTCCTTCAATTTCCTGGCAACCAAACAGGATCTGCAATATTAACTTCATGAATAATCGTCGCGAGTTACTTTGGAGTTAATATCTCTTTATTGCAATTTTAAAGATTGATTGATAGATAATAAAATGGCGAGTTATAATTAACAAGTTTTTTTTTTTTTTTTGGTTTCTTAAAACAGACGAGGATACGCGGCTTTTTCACAAGGAGTTGCGTCGAACGTGGCAAGAGGAACCGGAACAAAAAGTGGGACAATGATGAAGAAGTCAGTAGAAGAGACGGTGAGATCAAATGAGAAGGTGTCATGGGTCCCAGACCCTGTAACAGGTTACTACAGGCCTGAGAATGGTGCCAGCGAGATCGACGTGGCGGAACTACGGGCCTTGCTCTTGAAGAACAAGAACTAAATTCACAAATAGTAATTAAAAGACAGAAATCAAGGATGGTTCAACGAAGGAATGGCCAATTGGATGTGATTGGTTTGATATGGTTAGCCCCAAGAACTGGAAATTCCATCGTCTTGGTTGGAAACTGTTGTCCCTTCGTGAACAAGAAGAAAGAATTTCTGATTTAATATTATTCCGATTATTGTTATTTAATTGATATATAAAATGAAATTAAACGTATTAAATGCAATATCAATCACGTGCTTCAATTAGTAATTGACCAGGCCGTAATTGGCGGCGGGGGGTGCGTGTTGTTGGCTTGGTTGAGTTTCTTTTTCCGAATTTGCCGAGAGGCCAAGAGGAAAATTCGTGCCTCTGCATTTCCATTTACTTAAGCAATCGTGTCGTTGGTTTCTGGCCACATCACACTTACATTCGTCACCCAATGGGCTTTGCTGGAAGTGGAGTGTAAAGCATGTTACTTGTCTTTTCTACATGTCACAATATCTTGCGTTGATCTAGTGGCTTCTGTAACTTGTTTTATCGAAAGAGCCAAACGATTTATACCCACTCATAGTTTTTTTAAAATATTAAAATATTAAATATTTATTTATTAGTTAAAATCAATTGATAAAATTTAATAATTAATTATTATATTTAATCGATTAAAAAGATGTTTTTGATTTTTTAAATAAAAAATTTTAAAATTAATAAATAATGAAATTAAATTTATAAAAATGTTTGAAATATAAAAATATTAAGATATTAATAATAATAATTTAAAAAAATTAATTAAGAATTTAAAAAATTAAAAAATTAAAATCTATTATTAATCCAACTAGGTATTTGATGGTAACTATGATTGGTTTTTTAATTTTATTATTTCTAGTTTTATTAATTTTTAATTATTATATTAAAATTTATTATAATATTAAAATTATTTTTTATAAAAGATAAATATTGTTTGTTTGAAAGATATTTTGGTTATTTATTATAAAATATTAAAAAATTAGAAGGAAAGTGAGTGTTTGATTTTTAAAAAATTTTTTTGGGGGGTGGGGGTGTGGGGGGCGGTTTGTGGAGGAAGCCTTGGGTCAGACTTAGTCTTTTGGCCTCTAGAAAGTCCCAAATCCTATCCTATCCATTGGTCACAGATTTATTGTTACACTTATTAGGTCTTTTCTCTATGCTTGTTAATGGAGAAGAGTGGAGGAAAAGATGCTCTATGTTAGGCTGAAATTGTCTGCTAATAAGTCCATGTCCATCCGTGCATGTATTTGAATAGATTTGTTTTCAGCACATGCATTGATTTGGGTGGATGTGGTGGATTGAGCGGTAGGATACGTTTAGACTTGATAAGGGCTGCTTCAGGACGCAAAATAACAATTGTGCTTTCGTTCTTCCAGGGTGGCTGCTCCTTGAATAAGCAATGCTTACACAAGTAAAACATGTGCAAATAAAAGTTTGGTCACAGTAGACAACCTAATAACAGAATCATAGAAGAAGACAGTCTCCATGCCCCAACGGAGATATTAAGCTGGAAATAGGTGGACCAAAACTTTGGAATTATTTCAAAACTCGAGTGGACGTTTGTTTATGTTATCAACAACGAATCTCACCCAGAACTAGAAGGTTGGCCATTGGCCAGGAGTTAAAAGTAACTTGCATTGTTTGAATTTTGTTCTGTAATACAAGAGTCGTTGTTGTGAGGGTAATAGCCAGCCACAAATTATGGGAGAATATTTCTGGAACACAGCAGATCCCAACATTAAAAGTGACGATGAAGTTTAAGGGAAAATGGATTGATTCGACCGAAGAAAGAAAAAAAATAGGAGGGGATGATTCTAGATATCATCGAATATTTCACCACAAAAAGCAATAGCACGAAATGGAGAGGCATATTATTGGATAACTACATACATGCTTCCCAATCTGAAAAAACGGCACCAAAGTTGGTAGAATTTTAACACCATGGAGCACACTATGCAGTCTCGGAGAAAAAAAGGAAGTGTAAATAAATCATGAACAAACTGTAAACATATAATATGATTGCTTCAAATGTGTTAATACCACCCTCCATTCTTCAAAAGAGATCTCCTAAATTTATCTGCTCTTTTCTGTTCACTGTCATGCATGACTTTGTTCCTCTGCCTAAATTAGAAGCATGTCTGTGACTTGAAGGCTTGTTTTGAAGTAATGTTTATCATTCCAACAAAATCAACCCAAATTTATAAATGGCATCTGACCACAAACGTGCAGCCAGCACTAACCAAGACATATAACTTGGCAGCTTTTAACATAAATTTCTGCACTATCTACTTAGTTCTTCTGCAGGAGGCAACAAGCAATTATATTTTGTAATCTCCTATGTCTAGAGGAGTCAACTTCATTGGCCAAACTCTATTTGATCACCATTTTTTTCTTGTTACATTAAATGCAGACCAGATAATTAACACCAAAAAAGCTTTCTTATGATCCCAGACCTTCCCAGACTTTTAACAACATCCTGCTTTCTTAACCCTAAATGGCCAGTCTAGCGTCTATTATTCTAAATAAAACAGCATAATTATTCAAGTGAGGAAACAATAACTATTCATCAAGTGTAATTACAGATAGACATAGTTTAATCTTAGTTTCTACAGAGATATCTACACTCCTTTCACACATTGGAATATGAAAGAAGCCTTTCTGCCATGATAATCTCCAATCTATGACTAAATAAACACTACTATGTGTGCCCTTAGGCTTTTTGGTCCAAGTTGTTAAGAGTTTGGTTTACATCTTGGATTAAAATATTATGATATAAAATACAAAATAACAATAAAAACACATTCCCAACAACTTATCATACAAAACTTTACTTCAGTGACAAGAGAACTTCTAAAAACAAGAAGAAACGCGGGGTGGACTACTAACCTGGTTTTAATCTCTCAAAATTGTTATGTGACACTCAAGCAACAATTTCGCTTGAAATATTGAGAAAGCAAAGCAGCTTGCTAGTGACAGTGCTTTCCCTGCTCAAGAAGGACTAACTCTTCCACCGTTATTCTGAATCAGTGGAAGTTGCCGAACAAATTGTTCTCACAAAAACAAAGAGACCCTTAGCAAGGCGGAGGCAAACAGAACTTTCATGATATATCACTTTTTTGTTAGTTTATGACACCAAGCTCATCAAAATTTCTCTATTTTTCCATTACAAGCTAAACTGAACTGTTTTAAAATCAATTCTATGCTAAACTGAACTGACTGAGCAACAGTGGATACTGAATCAACTACTATTATGGACAATTTGACACTAATCTCTCCTATCAAGCACAATTAAAGGAATCAATTTAATTTACAAACTTATTCCACCCGTTTTGCCCTATAAACCAATTTCTTCTTTTAATCGTACCAAATTCCGCACAACACAACATTACCTGACTAACTAATTGTAGTCTTCTTTCACTGTCAACGAAAGGATTTTTTGGCATGCCCCAATGATAAAGTAATCTAATCTATGGCAAGCAACAACAACCATTCGAAACATAAATATAAACAAACAGAAAATAAAATAGATAAAGAAATTAATCCCAGTGCAACAATTTCAATAAATAACCAGAACTAATCCCATTGAGCACATCCAGAATTAAATATGTTTCGAATTGTAGAGGAGATTGAATCTCTCTAAATGGAAGAAACAAAAGATTTCGTTCTAAGCTTGCTTACTTGCCCATTCAAACAATCAAATCCACAACCACACTGTGGGCTCTCATAGAAGTTATCAATCGAAAACGAAGCTGAAGCTATCCCAACAGAGAACTCAATATTATCTCCATTCCTAATCACCTCCACAATATTCAGCCACAGGAACAGCACTTTGACGCTTACGCCAGTCAAACTAGTGAGTTTATTATTCGATATGTACCCGCTGATGGTGGACTTATATCGAAGTTGATAAGAACCTTCAAGAGAGAAACTACAGGTGCCACCCAAGTAGGCGTGGAATTGGCCAGTACTTTCGTCTAATTCATAACTTTGTACACCTTTTGGAAGCAGACCGCGGGGAAAATTGAAGGAACCAAGAATTTCATAGGCTGTGGGATCGGAATCGGTGGCGTTGGTGGTGCCTGAGGTGGCGAAAGGGCATTGGTTGAGGAAGATGAAGAGAGAGAAGAAGAAGAGGTAATAAACGGGCGTGGCTGTGAAGGACATGATGACCATGGGTAAGGCCGGCTTAGTGAAGAAAACTTTTATTGGGTAAAAAGGTGAACAAGATAGATTCCATGCGTTTAGTCCGCTCGCCTCCAAAACCTGACGATGAAAAGTATGGAAATGAAAGGTATGGAATTCAAATTCAACACCTTTTGAAAAGTCATGACGTCTGTTTCCTTACAAAATAGGCATGGTAAGTTTAATTCTCAGCTTATTCAATTCTAAAAGAAAACCTTTCTTCAAGAGGGCCGAAGTAACGGATTAAACTCGGGCTCCTTTCAACTCACATTGACACAGTCAAAGCCACGCCCACAAGTCGGACCCTCATCGAAATTACTAGCGGGAAAATCAGCAGAAGCGAGCACACAGAGAACTCCAGCTCACGAACGTCACGGATGACTTCAGCAATGCTAAGCCAAAATAGGACTGCCTCGACTTTCACACCGCTTTAACTTGAGAGTTTGTCTTTGGTTAAAACAACAGTGACGGTGGAGTTTTACATGGGCTCGTATGAATCAACGGTGAATCTGGTATACAGTTGTGGTGGCGGTGGCATCGGGCGAGACATATGGGGTTGAGACACAATTCAAGAAGATGAAAATAAGGAATATAAACGCCATTGGGGAAGTGGGATTTGGGTTGGTAGAATATGCTCATCTTCCTTCAAATACAAGTTGCAAAACATACAAGTTTTAGATTGCTGACCAACTTGCAGCAATTTATGAAATTATATTTTCTTGATGTAATGTCTCGAATCAATTATGAAAATCTCCCAACAGAACTAATGTCCATGTGTTTTTAAGGATGAAGAAGCCATGCCACGCGTAAGGTCTAATGACAACTGATACAGATAAGACCAATAGAGCCAATTTACTGAAAGATAATGAAGTTAAAGTGAAGCCTGCTACTCACATTAAACTCGTCTAAGAAGAAGATAATAGAAAATCATTACAATCAAATCCACACCCACACTGAGGGCACTCGCTGAAGTTACTGATTGAAAATTTGGCAGAAGCGATTCCCACAGAGAATTGAAGGCCATTATCCTGACGAATTACTTCCACAATGCTAAGCCACAGCAGAAACACCTTAACTTTAACACCCTCCAAGTTCTTGATTCTATCTTTAAATATAACACCTGTGACTCTGGAGCCGTACTCCAGCTCATAAGAATCAACGGAAAAGCTGCAAGTCTTATTAATATATGCTGAAAATTCGCCAGTTTCTCTGTCCAATTCATAGTTCGTTACTCCTTTGGGAAGAATTCCCACAGGGAAGTTGTATTGTCCAAGAACTTCATATGCAGAAGGTTTACTGTCGCTTAAAGCAACTGGGATTGCCAAGGAAAACAAAATGAACAATGCTAACAAACCCATCTCTTTCTCTCTTTCTTGGTGGTAGTTGCTTAGTTGATGGCGGTCATCTCGTCACAATTGTTATTAAAGGTTTTAAATGCATTAGATGCTTGATATTTTCTCACACAAGCATGCATATGTTACTGTTTGTACAGAGATGAAACTTCCACGTAGTTGTTGTTTTGCCAAATGTGTAGAAGATGGCAATTCAGTACAAATTATTTCTCCTACATTAAATAGACACTAAATTTGTTTAAATCCAATCCATACAAAGTAAAAGTAGATATGAAGAGTAGGAGAAGATGAAACTAAACAATTGACAGGCTTATGAAAGACGAAATGAATGCGGATGTCGTGGAAGGAGCATTGTGTGATCATGCATGCAGGGCTGTAAGCAGATGGTGACACCAATGTCAGATGCTCTGTAACAATCAAATCACACATTGGAACAGACAAAAGAATTATTGATATTTTCAGCCTCCCTTTGAAAATAGAAACCAATAATCCTCTCTCCACCCAACCAATTTTGTTCTTGTAATGATAATGTAATCTGTCATGGTCATGTTGATATTGCCATATCACTGATTTATCAAATTTTGGTTCAAGTCTACATAAAGCCAAATGGATGAGGACAGAATCCGCTTATTCATTCACTCAAATTATAGAAAGAATGATCTTGAAATTGGAAGAAACATAGAAAACCACAGGTAATAGCCGATTGTTGCCACGTAAGACTTTGAATTCTCGTACACTGTCTTCTTTTTTCTAAACCAACACAGCAACAGATATAAGACAGAAGGAGTCACAATGAACAATCATTCTCCTCACCAGTTTCAAGCTGAGAAATATATAAATAGAAAAAACTTAGAATAAAGAACACTTGAAAAGTCGTCCAATCATTCCATTTTAGTTGTGTTATACAGACTTTCACCAATTTCATCTTACTTCATACAATAGCACCAATTAATAATTCATGTTGAGCTTATGCATGAAATCCATATGTTCATGACAGTATAAAAAACTAGATCACCATTTTAAACAAGTCAAATCTTACAATGATATCTCAGAAATAAAAGATTCTTACCAAAGATAGTGTGCGGGCTTCATTATCCTTGATCTAATGAGAATCATCATGCTAATATATAACAGTATAATTCATATAATACCTAATAATCCTGCAGCATCCTATATAATCTCTTTTCTCACAAATAATCAATATAGCCATTTGCAATATAATCCAACGTATCTAGTCCTAATAAGAAAAGTTAGGTACAGAAAATGCAATGATTCAATACAACTAGTTCTTAAAACTGACAACATACCTAAAAGAGCCAAAGGATCAAGAAATCTAGTTAAGCCACCAAATTCAAGCTTACAGAGGAGGGGTTTAGCTCTGGTTCATGAAAGTTCAAATATGCATAAGAATTGCATCAACAGAAAAGGTATTATGCTTCTTGTATGTATTCTGATGCATGTATGAGGTACAGTTTGGGTCCAAGAATCGACAATTAGATCTTAACCCCAACACATCAATGCAAGAGGGGACAGCAAATTCATTAATATACCTCAAAAGAATACAATTCAATAACCGAATACCTATGCACGAGAATTTTACAAACAAAATAAATTTTGACATCCAAAAATAAGATCAGACGAGCAGATTTGGAAGGCCTTATACAAAGCAAAATAGAGTTAGTAATGAACCTCTAAAAGATATGCCAATCACAATCTATAGAGGTTAGGGGACAAAAAAGAATCATACGCTATGCTCCATTCCAAATCAGCTCACATCCTTGAGTCTTTTAATCAATGTATCCATAGATTTCTTCTTAGGATTCTGCCGCGCTGCCCTGCTTCCAAAGGTTCCAAACAGCCGATCTGAAGGATCCCTCAACTTCTCTGATATTGTCACTACTTTCCGGTAATCCAAAGTATTGTAGCTCCTCTCCCTAATCACTGGATTCAGAAAATTCTCAGGGTGATTGCTCAATAACAAATTAATCATCTGCCTTGACTCAGCAAGGGCTGTTTTCAACTGATTTGCATCCTCAACTGTGAATAAGGGAGCTAGATTATCAGCAAAAGACTCCAGAAGTCGAACATCTACATCAACTCCCATGATAGCATTTATGTTAAACCTCTTGACAGAATCACCATATAAAGCCCCTACAATGGTCTCTGATATGTGAGAAAGAACATCTTGTAGAACCCTTCTAAGAACCTGTGCAGGCAATATTTGTTGTGCTGTAGAGACAAGAGTCTCCAAATATATTATAACCTCATTTACGTATTCATTACCATTCTGTATGGGATCATCAGCCATCCAGTTTACATTCTCCATCAATGTCATGAAGCCATCAACCTTTGTTTTAAGCAACCCAGACAGCATCTCCTCGGCAACATCACGTGCTTTGTCTAGAGGAAACTGCCTCCTACTTCTCTCTGCCATTCTCAATGATATTCCTGAAAGCTGTGCAGCATGATGAAAGAAGAAATCACAGGCGCGCTCTAAAACAGCCATATTAGCTGCAACCTGCATTGCCTGAGAAACGCCATGAACAGACGTATTAATAAGTTTCATAAGAGCCTCATCCAAAACTTCAGCCAAAAGCCTATCCAAATACTTTTTAACAACATCATAGAAATCCAGCTGCCCACCATGCGACATGAAACTCACTGAGTCCTCAATGAATGACCGCACAATCCTGCAACAATCTGGCACCGTAGACGAAAATGGTGCAACGTAAGGAAACGCAGGAACAATATCTGACGTCTGAATCTGAAATGAAAGTACATTCATAGAATATTCATACTCTTTCTTCATCAACATTTGCTCAAACTTATCAGCAGCAAGGGCTTCAGCAATCTGTTTGCGACAGTCTGACAACAATAACTCGTGATACTTATCCCTATGTTTACTCAAAACATCAAGCAAAGCATCAACAGGGTACCCATATTTGCGCAATGTGACACCTAACAAACTCACATAATCCTTAATCAGAAGGAGATGATTAGCTGTTTGCATTCTCGAAAACTGATCCTCCAGTACAGAAGACATTTTACTGACAGCAGCATCCCACAAATTCTCAACTTCAATTTTAGATATCAAATTACCGCCGGTCCTCAAAATTCGATCTTCAACGATAAAAAAACCAGCAATTTGGGCAAAAAATGTTTGATGAGATTCTAAAAATGGAGTCATTGAAGATACCTGAAAATCAGACGTCAGTTGAAGCTTCCGATTTTCAAAATAATATTGCTTGAATCGATCTTCAAGACCTAAGGTTTGGTGTAAATGATAAGCTCTATAAAGAGGAGTCAAATCAAAACCTAATAGACCAGAGACACCGTTACTATCATTCTCTACACCGTTGTTAAATCCATCCTCGTCATCCTCGTGTAAAGCGTAAACGCAGTCACGCAAACTCAGACGGCTCTGCTCCTCAGCTTGTCTCTGCTTAATTCGTAAATCCTCTTCTCTTTGCCTCGCTGAAGAAGCTTGACCAATTGCTAATTGACCTAAATTTCGACTCACTACACGGATCTCAACTAGCCAATCACCAAACTCCTTGTTTACCTTTCTCTCGATATAAGTTCTAATAGCTGGAATTTTCTTTTCTAACATTCTTTTTAAAGTAGAAGATGGCGTTTTATCTAAAAACTCACTCTCCATTACATCAGCGCACTTCAAAGCCATGTAAAAGTTGTTGCTTGAAAGATGATGATTTGCACGCGAACAAAGCTCCATCAAATTCATACAAGACACAATTGATTTCAGCGCTAAGTCAACATTTTTCGAAATATTTTGTGCTTCTACGTACGAGTCAAGTGAGGATAGAAGCGGACCAGCTACATACTGGAGTTTTGAGTTTGAATCGGAGAGAGCCGATTTGAGCGAATCGACATCGGATAGCAGAGATCGGAGATCGTCTACGGCCATGATGAAGTCTTGGTAGTGAGCCTTGCAGACTTCCTCGATTTCGGATTCTTTGGATCGGGAAAATTGGCGCAAATGGTGGAGGATTGTCTCGGGCTTTCCTGATGCGAAGGCTTTTCGAACAAACGACCCTAAGTCTTCGCCGTTGCAGATGGCAGATGAAAGGAGAAGTTGGTCCAGTTTCTCCCCCGAGTCACCGCCGTTTGCGGTGACTGGAGCTCCTTTGCGGCGGGTCCTTCCTGAATGCATCATTTCAGCAAAATATCTCCTATAACGATTGCCAAAAAACCAAAGGGTGTAGGCTTAGGAGAGATCAGGATGAGAGAGAGGGTACCGTGTGTTATTTGGGCTGGACATTCAGAGATGTGGAGAAGGTGGAGGTTAAGTTTTTGTGTTGACGAGAATGACACTTCCTACTTGGCGTGATTTGTGGTAGTTGAGTATGTGATTTGACCTGTAACTTATGGATACTTCAGTAATTTCACAAGCCGGAGGAAGCGAGAGATGACTTATTTGACTTTCCATGACTACCTTGTCAAATTGATGGCGGTCTAGCGGGAATTTGTCTGCGGTATTTTGGTAGCAGAAAACACGTTGCTACACGTAACCGAGAAGTGATGGCATAATGTCATAAGGAATAAAAATAAGTTGGCCAACTAATTTTATTTTTATTTATTCATTAAAATCAATCGTTTTCTTTAATAATCAAATTATCATTTATTTATATTTTATTTTAATATTATAATAAAATATAAATAATTATTATTTTATTATTAAAATTGAAAATTTTATAATAACTCATTTATCAAATTAAATTATAAATAATATTGTAAATCATAAATATCAGTTTAAAAGTTTATTAAAAATAAAAATAAATATTTTTTTAATCTTATTTTAAAAATTATCACATTATTTACATATATTTTAAAAGCATATTACAATTTTTATATATCCATAATTGTTAATTTATGTTATTATGTCAATTTTTTCAGTGAAATTGTTATTTTTTAAACTATTGAATAAAACATTTAAATTTTTAAAATTTAAAACACATCCAAATCTTTTAAAAATTTAAAACTCTTTAAAACTTTCTTTAACATTTTTATTGTTTTAAAAAATTATATTTTACTATCTAAATAACATTATATGTTATTTATGCTCATATTTATATTTATATTAATAAATTTTTAATTAAAATTGAAATACAAAATTGTTTAATAAAATTTTATTTGTAAAGTGTTATTTAACTTAAATTTTTTAAAATAATATTATAAAAAATTTAACAAAATAAAATTTTAATTTTTTCAAATTGAAAGATGGACCATCATTTTATCAAACAGTGAGTGGAAAATAGTTATATCACAAATAAAGTTAATAAAAAAAAAAAAGAAGTGGAAAATATAATGGAGATAGATGCAGCACTCATCATTCATCCAGAAAACAAAATATAATGGGGTTTGTTAGTCGGTTATGAGTCACAAATGGAGATGCCCATCATTGCCTAAACCTAACTAGAATATGTTTATGCCATGAGGCAGAGCAAAACACTTTGCTGACCTGGCACTCATCATATGAGTTGGCAATAATATACACTCACACGATAAAAAGGCTGAACCCCGTAATCTCACCCAAAGTTTTACTTAATGATAAATTATTATGTATACAAATTTTAAAAGTTAAATATCTATTTTTTTATTATAAAAATATTAAAATATTATTTATAAAATTTAATAATATTAATATTAAAATTAACATAAAATTTAATATTAATATTATTAAAATATAAATTTAAAATAAAATAATATTAAAAATAAAATAAACATATAAAAAAATAATCACCGTGACTAATAGTAGTAACTATATTTAACTTCACTAGGTAATCAAAAATAATCACTTAATTCTATTAACGGTAGAATCTAGTCATCACGATAACGAAAACGGTCAAATCTAGGTCTCTCTGTCATCATAGAAGGTTTGAATCAATCAGAATCAAACATTCTTGAAACTCTTATAAATTACAAATATTTTATTTTTAAAATTTTTGTGGATGATAATTTGTTATTAAGTGAAACTTTGGGTGGTAATATGTTATTCCGCATAGTAAAAATTATGTATGAATACGTAACAAATGATCTGTTAGGCTTGTCAAGGTCCAATTGTAGGCTTAGCGGAAACCTAAACTTGTTGGGGTTTTGATTTATTTTGTTATTGGGTTGTTTCCAGTGTGATGCTTGGTCATAGTTTTTAAAATGCATTGGAAGATGAAAAAGATGTTGGGAGGTCATTACACCTTCATTGAATTAGTGTCTCTTCCTCCCCTCTACTGATCAGTTAGGTAATCTCAAGTTCAGAACAGAGGTTGTTTGAGCAAAAAATGTAATGCCAGGAAATAAGATTTTTATTTCTCTTTTAATCACAAAAGTCACAAAGAGTTGAAGTTGATGAAGCTTACAGGTATGTACATGAGGTAGAAAATAAAAACAATATTTGTAGCATAAGGGCTGAGTGTGATTAAGCTTTGCTTGTTGGTGTGGTGGAATTTGACTTGCCCATCTTCTTCAATTGGATGTGCATTTTTTAGAGGGGTTTTTATTCTGGGTGCTTAATGTGCCTCATTTCATTCTTAGGGAAGTTGGATTAACCCCTTTTGTTATTTGGATTGGGCCTCGGACCATCTTTTTTATATGGGCTATTTTTTTGGGCTGGCTTGTTGAATTCTATAACCTCTCAAATCCTAAATCCATATTTATATAGTTAATGCATCAAATTATAAATTTGAGTGGCTAGCTTTGAGCTCAATCAAGGGCCACAACCATCCCAGACCAAGCTCAAATGACAACATGAAAGCCCGTAAAATAAGGTAGTACAGAAAAAGGCCCAAGGGCCCAAACTCCTGTGGATTACAAGTTGTAGCCCAGTTCCCCAAGAAAAAGAGACATATTACGACAATATGCCCCATTGTCAAAATTATGCACCATAATTCGTAAATTTAAATGTGAAAACTAATTACCCATGTTTATGAATCCCTATGTGGGACATGTAATTCGAAGAGATTAACAAGCCAAATAATCTGCTTTATGCTATCACATTTTTATTATTGTTTTCTAGTCCTTGTGGGCTCATCAAAGCTCAGCTCTTTGTACCTTTTGTGGTCAGGGGAATAAAATATCCATCTTATTTTACATCTGGAATCTTGAGTAGTTCATTGAGTTTACCAGGCTACTGGATTAATGTCAAGCTTTGAACCTTCTAAATCTAAAAGGATTTTCACTTTGTAAGTTAAATTTTTACTTCTGAATATAATATTATAATTCTCTGTGTTCTCACCATCTATTGTTTCTATTTCTTTTTCTTTTTGGTGTATTATTTGGCTTTATTCTTCTTTCAAGAAGTAAAACGATTTTTTTTTTTAAAATTAAAAATTACTTGAGCTGGGGAAATCTGATTTTACCCATGTGAATTTTTCTGCTAAATTCAGTTTCTCCTCAGAGGGCCATAGAACTCACGTGAGGCTGTGAAGCATTTTGGACCAGCTCCGGGCGTGCCACACAGCCACACAAAGCCCTATGTGCAATCCAAGGGAAGGCAATTTGAGAGGGCTAGAGGAAGGAGAAACAGCAGAGGCTTCAGGGTTTGAGTTGCACTACTCCTATTGAAGAGATATAGACCTCCCTCCACACCAAGCAAATGATGTGTTTCCTTTTTTGACCTTCATTTTTTTCTTAATACCAAACAATTATATTAGATTAGCGTGTTAAAATTTGAAATTTTCAATATTTTTATCTGGAAGAATTGGTATTCCTGTTATGTAGAGATTGTTATGTTCCAGATACGTGCACTGTGGCTGGTTGAATATCATATTGGGTCAATGGGCGTGTTTCCTGAGACAGAACACGGTTGATCTTTGTTTGTCTTGTATCTCTTAACGGATCATTTTCTTTAAGGTTTGGACGATATTGAAATAGTCACCTTCACGAGTTTGTAATTCCGAGCTTCGTGAAAAATGGTTAGTGATCCAAATGTTGAAACGGTTGATTTCCTATCCACTCCCTTTGAGTCATTGTAATAATAAGCAGGCAGAACCCCACAAGATGATGAAGATAATTCAGACAACAGAAACAATTGATGTAACTGACACCCAAGTTTTCATATTATTATTGGTTTGGTTACAAGCCTGGCTCCCCAAATTTCCAACATTGTCAAGGTTAAAACCAACCTCAGTCCACGAGGAGGCAGCCCTACCTCTACCTCTACTCTTATTCATTGTCTATGAAATGAAATATAACAACCAAATAAACTGACAAACGATGGCAGATCCTCCAACAAGATTCAAGATAAGCAGACAGGGCCCGGCCCCCAACTCCAACAAGACCTTCAAGGGATGCAGCGTGCTGATGACATGGCCAATGCCATCAGAACTTCTTTATGAAGTCATAAATGTGTGCATTGACTTCGTCTGGTTTCTCTTGGTTTATATAGTGGGCTACACCTTCCATCACAACTACGTCCTCCAGAAATGGTACATCCCTCTTAAAACCACCATTGTCTATATATTCCTTCACACCTGGAATGTGATAAGTGAGGTCTAGGTCACCCACGATAAACTTAACAGGAACTTTAATCTGACATCCTGTCCATGCTGCTGTGAGCTCCCAGTTTCTGCAAGGGAAAAGAAAACAACAAACCTGGCTAATAATTCTTGTTTCCTATCAAAGAAATTCCAAGGTTTTATTCTAATATGCTTAAGATCCTAAAGCCAAACTCCAGGTTGGCACGTATAAAGTATACAGTTACTACGTTAATTTATAAGATTATGTCACCCAAAACATTCAAACTAGATGAGTCAATTGGGCATGTGTATCAAATGGATCCTATGAATGGCTGACATGGATGCAAGGTTTAAGTTTTCTGTACCAGCCATCAACAAATAAACTTAATTTTTTGAAAAAATGTTTCGGGCTTCAATATAGGACTTGGAAGATGATCCTATATCAAAGTACGTTGGCTGTAAAGATCATATTTAACTCTCTTATGCCATGATATAAGTTGAGGAACATACAAGTTCATACAACGGTAATAGTTCAATCCTCCAGTAAAGCCTTTTTGGCTGAATTTGGTTGCATAATACTTAACATCTTCTTCAGAAAGCCAAGGGGGCAAGGTAGGAGGATCAGTTAAACCTCTAAATCCTATTTCCTTTGGTATACGAGGAGGTTTTGGACTGCGAGATGCATAAAATTTCTTCAACAGCTTAGCAGTATCAACTTGAGCAAAGTCTTCTTCGATCTCTCCAGGTTCCTACAGCACAATTTAGCAATATTTAGTAAGAAAATTAATTTAAGACATTCAAGAATTATGGGTAAAAAAAAAAAAAAAAAGAACATCTAGAATAAAAGCTCTGAAAATTATGCAATAACTGGAAACAAAACTCAAAATTGTAGTTGGATCATAAAACATTTTTGCATCAAAATTTATTCTATATTGAAGGAGCAAATATAATGCTCTTTCTCATTGATTTAACATGTGAAGGCGTCATTACAAGTGCTTTCAATACTGCCAGAGGAAATTGTCACGCTAAAAACTCGACCAAGTCCCACACTTAAATGCTTAATTTTCAAGAACTTGATCATCTTTCTTCTCTCACAAGTCATATAAAATATTTCTTAGCAAACCTTCATTTAAATAGCAGTTCTGATGCAAAGAGTGACATTTTAATAACAAGTTAGCTTAAATTTAAATAGAGTAGGAGTCTTTCAAAGGTACAAATATTAGCATCCCTGGTTCAGAATCAACACTTAACATCCCAAACAAATTTAGCAAATGAACAAAAGAACAGATCCGAAAGAAATTTGTGGGAACTGTCACCTTAGCAAGCCAAATTTGCTAATGGGTCACAAGCCAAATTAAGGGGCGTTAAACAGAATTCACCAAAACCAGATCTCTCTTAAGCTTGTTTAAGATTAATGTTTGTCTGTTACTGGGGAGGGGATTTGGCGGCAACAGCAATATTAATTTCACAGGCAGCCATATAAAGTCTATAGATGTACATCCAATGGTTCCAAAATTAAACACGAACTTAGTATAGGCTAAAACAACAAAAGCCTTTTCTAAACATAGTTCACAGTCATCTTAAAACATAAGTGTCAAGAAATGCAGGAAATTATGGGCGGCAAACAATTTCTTTGGAATACTTGAAAGTCGAAGAAAAAAATACTTCAGCTAAAAAGAGTTGCCTAATATAAAAAGAGAACGTAACAACCCCGCAACACTCAATCAATCAGCCAGAAGGGTAGTTTCTTTTCCATACAAACACCAATTAATTCCCAATCAAGTCACTCAAAAATCAACCCCTAAAAAAAAAACCGTAGGAAGTAAATAACGAGAACTAGTAATTACCTGAAACCTACAAATATAAAAATCATCACCAAACAACGCCTTGAAACCGTCCAGAGGCTTAAATTTTGGGTTTCTGGGATTAAATGCGACGCTGAGGTTGACCAAGGCCTTGACTCTGTCAGGCCGAAGTAAACAAAACTGCCAAGCTATCAAAGCACCCCAATCATGACCCACTAAGAAAACCTGCTCAATACCCAAATGATCAAGAAGCCCAACAAGGTCACCCACAACGTGGAGAGCCGTGTAAGACGTCACGGAGGGCGGCGCATCGGTGTCACCATAACCTCGAAGATCCGGGGCCATGCAACGATAACCCTTGGAAGCAAGATCTAGAAGCTGGTGACGCCAAGAATACCAGAGTTCAGGGAAGCCGTGGAGAAACAGAACCGGAGGGCCTGTGCCTATAGAGGCCACGTGCATGTTGATGCCATTAGTAGACACTATTGTGTGTTCTATCTTCTCCATCTTGAACAGAAAATTTTAAGGACTCTTCATTGAACCATGACTGTGAAGGAGGAGGAGTCCTATACATATAGTGGTAACCTCAGCTTTGGTTTCACAGGCCTTTGTCCTCCCTAAAAAAGGACCAAGGAGAGAAAATGGAAAGAATATGACCACTCCAAAAAGGACTCTATGATTGCCTATTTCAAATTTTACTTTTTCATATAAATTTGGTACCTGTTAATTAAATAAGTAAAAATAGAATTTGGGAAATGTAATTAAAGTAACTAATTTATGGTGATTTATAAGCTTTTAGCTAAAACTTAAGGGGTTATATGGACATACTTAAGAGCGGATTTCGTTACCTGTGTCCTAGTCTAATTCTAGTTTATATAATAAATTTTATTTACTATATTATTAAAATTTTAAAAAATTAATATTATAATATTTTCTTATTAATATTTCTGAAATATAATAATTATTTATATATAATTATTTAATTAAATTATCATTTTAATCGACATGTTTCACTTTATTTTGTTAATTAAAAAGAGTTCAAAGTTATATGATATTTTATATGTAGAGATTTTTAAATAATTGAAATCTAAATTAATTCCACGAAATTATTTTCTTAACAAATTTGAATTTTTAAATCTATTTCATTAAATTACTACCTTTAAAAATGAATTTCCAAATTGATTTCATTAAGGTATTACTTAATTTCCAATTTTGATTTCATTAAATTATTACTTTAAAATAATTGAATTTTCAAATTGATTTCGTTAAATTATTACTTAAAATTATTAAATTTCTAAATTCATGAAATTATTACCAATAAATTGTTTTTCATTTAAATGTGAAAAAGATGACTAAAGTATGTATTGAAAATTATATTATAATACAAGAATCCAACCCGTTGTAAATATTTATTGATTTGATATATTAAAAAAAGTTAGAATTTACTTTATTTAAATATTAAAATAATCTTTTTAAAATTTAATAATATTAATATTAAAATAAAATTTAAAACAAATTTAAAATAATAATAATAATAAATTAAAAAATAAAGTAAAAATTTAAAAAATAATAATAATCACTGACATCATCATCAATGACGATGGTCGCTTTTAATCTCACTAGATAATTGAAAATGGTCACCTGATTTTATTGACGATCGGATTTAGCTTTTACGATGGTGGAGACAGCTAAATCTAACCACCTCTACTATCAAAGAATGTCAGAAATGACGGTAGTTGGTTTTTAAATGTTTATTTTATTTTATTATTTTTTAATTTATTTATAAACTTTATTTTTAATTTTAATTTAAAAAGATAAAAATATTATTTTAACTTTAATTAGTGAATGAGTATATAATTTTAAAACTTTTATAAATAATAACAAAATCTTAAGTGATAATATGTCATTTGAGAATTATTTTTATCCTTTCAAATTGCCTAATTACAAAAATATATTTGACCTATTCCATCATGTGTAAATATCAATTTCCCATTGGCATGGGTAAATCATGATATCTAGGATCATGATTTGTCTTTCTTGATGTCAAATATTTTATTTTCTATTAAAAAGCACAGCTTTTTTCTTTCTAAGTAAGTTTTTCGTCGTCAATTTATCAATTTTTATTTTAAAAAACACAATTTTCATGGTAGAAAATTAACAATAAATCCATAATAATAATAATAATAATAATAAACCATTCACATTAAAAAAATCTTCAAATTAAAAATAATAAATATTTTTATGCTGTCTTTAACACTTGTTCTATTAAAACAATCGTATCTGGACCCGCCTGAATCACCATGGACTTAAATGGGATGTAACCTTGAACTAGTAATGATGTGAGTCGGAGTAGGGTAGGCTCCCACTTTCAACACTTTGTCAGAGCTTTTTTGCAGGCCAAAGAACTTATTCCCACCCATAGTTTGAAGTAGAGTAGTGCCACCCTTCAAGTTTTAAAAATCCAGTTTCTCACCCTCTAACCAAATTTAATATTAAATATATTAATAAATAATAATAATTCAGGAACAGTTCTATCATTTTAAAATTATAATTTTATAGAATAAAAAAATAAAATTTAGATAAATATAAAATATATTAAAAATTTTAAAATATATTTAAAAATTTAAAGCCACCTATATTAGTAGTAGTGGTTAGTTTAAATTTTTAAATTTTAAATAAATTTTTAAATTTTTAAATTTTTTTATTTAAAGAGTTATAATTTTATTATAAATTTTAATTTTTTTAAAAATATTTTAATTATTTTAAAATAAAAATTATAAAAATTACTTCTAAAGATGTAATATAGATCTTTGAAACTTAGAGGGTGGGTGAAAACAAGTCCTTTGGCCCTTTTTTGCAACACTACTGACTAGACGGACCCCTAGTGATACCTCTATACTATAGCCCACATTGCATCAGGTTCTGGTCTACTTCCACAGCAAGTTCATTCAATGCTGAATTCATTGGCCGGTTGATTAATTACTCGAATAAAATAGGCTAAATCACTTATTCTCACCCAAGGGTTTTTTCAATACCAGTCGCACCCCAAAACTTGTCAGAAATTAAATATTTATTTATTAATCAAAATCAGTTAATTATTAAATTTAATTAGTTAAAATTTATTTTTTAAAATAAAAATTAAAAATAATAAAATTAATTTTATAATAATAATTAAAATCTATAATAATAATAATAATATAATAAATTAATAGATATTAAAATAATATAAAAATTAGAAAAAATAATCACTATCACCGATGATAGTGATTACCGTTAATCTAATCAAATAATAAAAAAAAATTATTTGATTTTATTAATGACTTGATATAACCACCTCAATAGTGAAGATGACTAGATATAGTTATTAAAGATCTAGTTGTTTTTACCTTTGACAATAGTCTGAAATGATTGGTTTTAAACTTTTCAATTATTTTTAGGTAGCTTTGATTGACCGTATCCTCTATTGAAAGGCTTAGATTCGATCATTATTGAAACTAGTTGACAATTTTTTACTATTCTATTAGATTAATAGTAATCACTATTGTCAATAATACTGTTAGTATCAGTGATTATTTTTTTAATTTTTTAATTTTTTTTAATTTTTATAAGTTTTTAAAATTTTTATTATTATTTCAGTATTATCTTATATTAAAATTTATGTTTCTATTAATATTATTGTTTTAGAAGGGGTATTTTAGATAAAAAAAAGTTAATAAAATTTGATCAAGGGGTGAATATCTAATTTTTTAAAAGTTTTGAACAGAACGCGAGCATTTAGGAAAACCTTGGGTGGGACAAGGAGTTTAGCGTATAAATTAATTGGTTTCTATAAATTAATGATGTCCTTTTGGAAGTCAATGTTTTCATCATAGCGGTATGTCGCACAGTTCTTAATTGATGTCTTTGCATTGCCATCCGTGTAAATCGAATGATGTCTTTCCCAGGGGGGCTTAAACTAAAAGAGGCACTGCCATCCGTGTAAATCGAATGATGTCTTTCTCATGGGGGCTTAAACTAAAAGAGGCACTATAATCAAATATAATTCGCAGGGGGTTTGGATTAGAGAGAATATGAAACAGTGGGGAACCAAACAAATATGTTAACAGTGGATCCCATTATTTTGTGCCTGTATAATATATTATCCGAAAGCCTTTTTATGTAGGCCTAAATAATGATCATACTAGAAAGATATCTTTTGTCACTGTCATCTGAAATTGCTAGCCCCTACTGCAGCTATGAGCGGACAAAGGAGCGAAACCTATCTTGTTGTGGGGCATCAAACAACAGCCGCGCCCCTTGGTTTGGATCATTTACAATTACACTTGCTTGTCGTACTTAAGACAAGATATTTTGTTATTGGATATGTTGCCATATCCCTTAGACAAGTGGACTCATATGCATCTCAGAAAGCTAAAAAATCAATATTTGATCCCTATTTCAGATGTTATTTATTTTTATTCATGTCGTGTGTCATTGGTCGAAAAGAAATTTTCTTTAGGCAGATTAAGTCAAGCGTAAATTTGCCAAAAGAATGAAATCCAACACGTAAATTCCCACTGGCTAATGCCGCAAGTCCGGCAATCTCGGGCAATCTCATGCAGTAACCCGAGGTTACGAAAGACATTCGTTAAATTTGGGCAAAAGCCGCCAAATCACAAAGCTCGAAACCAGCGGAGGAGGAAAGAAATCAAACTCAGCACATAGGAACCTTCCCTTCTGTTTCCCATCTCACTACACTATAGAACCTTCCTTTCCTTTCTTCACAACTCTCTGTAAACCACTTCTTGTTCAGTCATCAACTCAACTCATGGACCATAACACAACTACCTTCTCAGTTCAAAATCCAAACAGCTACGATTTTAATGGGAAGATAATGTTATGTTCAGTCGTCATCTTGTTCGTTGTTGTTGTAATCATAGTATGGTTCCATGGCTACGCCAAGAGGTTCTTTCACAGTCGCTATGGCCATTCCGCCCACGATCGCTTGTTTTTCTCCTCCTCCACTAATAATACCAACAATAATTATATAGGGACGGTTTCTAATCAAGCTTTGGACCTCTCCACCCTGAAAAAAATCCCTACTTTTGTCTACTCCTCTACCACCCACAAACATCAGCATGAATGTGCTGTTTGCTTATCGGAATTTGAAGATGAGGAGAAAGGCCGTGTCTTGCCTATCTGTAATCATTCGTTCCATGCTGACTGCATCGACATGTGGTTTCACTCTCACTCTAACTGTCCACTCTGTCGAACGACAGTTCAACCAGATAATCATGTCCGCCCACCCGCAATATTGACTGACGAGGTGGTGTCATTGACAGAACCGGCCGGTTCAGTTACTGCAGCAGAGGAAGGTGAAACAGGTTGTTCGTCATCTACTGTACCGCCAGTGGAGCCAGTGGGAGTAACAGTAGAGATGCCTTGAGTGGATTGTGGAGAATTGGATGACATGTGTTTAGATTCACCCGAAGAAAATGGATTCAAGTCTCCGGGTAATCTAGCTTTTTAAAGAGGATTTGGAGCATATGATCCAACGATCGGCAGTTGAAATCGGAGCAGCGACAGGCGGAAATATTTGGCAGTTGACTTGGTAAATTTTAAAATTAATGGGAGCAGCTCCTATTTGTACATGCTAAATGTTAAGACAATTTGATACAGTGTCTACTCCTAGAACGTTCTGTCATAAAGCATATTGTTTTTGCAATGTCCAAGTCGAATGCTTGAATTCTGTGGCCCTACTTTTTGGAAAGCAAAGGGTAAAGTCAATGCTGCCGGACCAACTTCCATCTGATATTAAAGCAAACTTTGACAAGTCAATTTCCGTATAAAGGCGAAACGACAGCGTTCCACCCAAGGTCTTCTTAAACAATAAACTTTTTTTAAAAAGTTTAAAAAATCAAACAACCACTTAAATTCTAATATAAATAATATTAAAAATAAATTAAAAATAAAATAATATTAAAATAATAATAATAAATTAATAAATATTTTTAAAATAAAATAATTAATTAAAAAATAGTTACTATCATCGATGACGATGGTTAACGTTAACGTTATCAGATAGTCGAAAATAATCACATAATTCTATTAACCATTTCAATGATAAAAGTAATTAGATTTGACTGTCAAATATTTAATAGAGATGGTCAGATCTAGTCATCTTCTTTATTAAAGAAGTCTGAAAATGATCGAAATATTTGACACTAACCTTTTTTGTTATTTTAGAAAGTGAAGACGGTCAAATCTAACTGTCTTTTTTGTCATTTTCATTCACTTTATGAAGTTCACGTCAACCACCGTCACCAATAACGTTATCTATGGTGGTGAATTGTTTTTAAATATTTATTTTATTTTGAAATATTTATTAATTTTTTAATATTATTTTATTTTAAATTTAAATTTTAATATTTTTATAAAATTTATTTTTAATTTTTATTGAAAAAGATGAAAATGTCCTATTGATTTTGGTCAAGGGTGGATATTTGATTTTTTAAACGTTTATGGGCGGGAGGGTCATTTAAGCAAACCTTGGTGGGCATGAGGTATTTAGCCTATAATAAATATAAATTTATACGCTTCGATTGATTCCTAGCAAAAGAATGTAACAGATTGTATTAATGGCCATTGGCCAAGCGCCTCTTGCTCGCGCTAGTGGTCCTTGATTCTCTCAATACCAACAACCCTTTGGGCAATATTTCAAAGAATTTAAACAAGTTGTCTTGTTTTAACTAACTTGACTTCAGAAAGTTCAACAATATTAAATTATACTTTTTTTAAAAAATTTAAAGCTGCAGAAATTTTCATTCATGAAACAAAAGTAATGAATAAGGAAGAAAAAAATTAAATGGAGTCTTCAACCAGCATTGTGTTCCTCTTTTCTCTAACCCTTTGCCTCGCGCTACAGCTTCCGCTAATGTTTGCTATTGGAACCCAGAGCACCACACGAAATGATACGCAAAAGGGCAGTTTATTAGAAAAAGTTTGCCATCAATCCATAGACAAGCAGCTCTGTTTCTCGAGCTTTAAGACGCACCCAGAAAGCGCTAAAACTCATGACCTAACGAGCCTCGCAATGATCGCGCTCAATATCACATCTTCCAATGCCTCCAATATCGTGGAGTACACCGAGTTTTTAGGCAAGAACTCGAGTTTAGGCCCTGTGGTTCAGCAGAGGCTCGATGATTGCACGAACAATTACATGGACGCAACTGAGCAGCTTGAGGACTCCGTTGCTGCTTTAATGGCGCATGCATATAAAGATGTGCGCGTTTGGGTGCAGGTAGCAATTACTGATGCATTGACATGCGAAAATGGGTACACAAAAGCTTCTGGAAAGTCGTCGTGGTTGTTAACTGATTACAATAACATCTTCCGCAAATTATGTCATAATATACTGCTAATCGTTAAACTCTTGGAAGATAAGTGATCACCTTATGTCTGCTGGTACCATTTATTAATTGTCAATATTATTGCTCAATCTTTGTACTATTGTATTACTATTATTATGCAGTTTATTAAGATTTAAGTTATTGAGATATAGCTCGATATAATAGATAGAATTCAGCTGGTATTGTTCGGACTAATATGGTCAAGTTGACATTCAATCTGACTTCGAAGTAGAGCCCCCCGCGTTTGGCATTGGTCACGTCGTATCAGGTTTCGGCAGCTATCTTAGTTCTTAAGATAAATTAAGTGGTATGAATTATGATTCATTGGTCAGTGCCAAAAGCCCTCGTTTATTCTTTCTTTACCTAATTTTCCGAGCGTGTCACCCATACGTAAGCTACAATCTCTGCTCAAATATGGAATTTGCTTCAAAATTATAATGTCAATTTTGGTAACCATCAGCCTCAGGGCCGTCTTTTTTCTGTACTAAGCGATGTTACTAATTGGCAACACGTCGAGAAGGCAATCTCCAGACTATTTCTGGATTTGGGTCCCCGGCTGAGTGCGTGTCATTTACAAATTCACTTAGAAGTTATTAGCTGATTCGATTCATCAAAGAGATGTTGATGAAATAATTACATAACAAAAAGTTTAAACTGATCAATTGATATTTTATTCGTGAAAGAACTTGGGACGACTACCCGGCTGTGCATTTGAATAGTTTGAGTAATACATGCTACTTGGTTTTCCCTTAAAAAACAATTACAACGAAAAAATTAAAAAACACACTGCTACATCCAGTGTTGATCAGTATATCTTATGCCTTATAATAAACCATCAACATAAGGCACTCCTGTTTGAGGTAGCCAAGCATCCCCATCAATGAAAGTGGAGACCGTGAAGTTTGCTGCATCTGTAGCATTAATGACATGGTAACCAGGCCATGTGACCCTATTGGTGGTGTTTGATCCGGGTCCTGTATTATTATACTCAGCATAATATAATGTACTTGAATTAAAGTCTCCACTCCACACCTGCCAACCAGCAGGATTTATCAAACTATCCATAAAAGACTGCATATAAACCGTCCTCGCGTATAGTTTCCATGGTCTCCCCAAATATGTGTTCACCGTTTGATTGCTGGAAGCCAAGTCATCCGCTGCTGTAATAGTACAATTATGAATTGATGTGCCTGTATTCTGGTTAGGGTCTGTCCGACCTTGTGCAGTGATTGCATTAAATTGTCCGCTCATCGGCAGCCGAGGATATATGTTGCAGTTTTGGAAAACAACGGCAGCGTTTCCAAATATGAAATCAACCGTACCGTAAATGTCACATTCGCTATAAAATTGCCTTAGAGAATGTGCGTATAAGGTATCTTGGTATGCTTCAAAGCTGCAGCTATAAAATGTAGACAAATCTGCACCATTGCGAAGCGCCACGGCCTGGTTTTTTACTGCTCCAGCCGTGTTGCGGAAGGTTATGTTCACTGCGACAAAGTTTTGTGCCACCACAGCTGCAGTTTTTTATCACGGAATGGTCAGAACAAACTCGTTTTTATTAGCTATAATCATAATAACGACAACGATGACAACAACAACATTGTATGGAGAAATATGAATACTAAATGCTTACCGAAGGTTGCAGAATTGAAAGTAGTCCACCCGTCAGCAACGCTTCTGTTGCCAGTGATCACTGTTTGATTGATGCCATCTCCTATCATCATCAAATATTTGTTGTTCTTTGGAATGGAAATGTACTCTTGATAGACACCCGCTTGGATATAAATCAAGAAGTACCCGTTGGTACCATTAGTGTTATTTGGAGCGGCAGTAATAGCATCACTGATCGTGGAGAAATTTCCAGTCCCATCCTGACTCACTATAACTATATCGCTCACCAAGACTTCATCAGTGGTTTGGAGAAGTTTTCTTCTGCTCACAGACTCGTAAAGAGCCTGATTTTTGCTAGACATTTTCAATGGTAATCTTCCATTTCTAAAAGGGAGTTGCTTCCTTTTAGGATTCCCCGTGGCCGCTTTCTTTTCCTTAGGAACCCACCCTTCTGTAAGAAGGGCAAGAGAGACACTGTAAAGTTTTGTGTCGTTAGAGAGAGAGGCTGACAAACCATCTATCACGCTAGAAGACGAAGATGTTTCTTCCAGGCCATCTAAGCAAGTCTGTTGGTTTGTTAAAATGGCACTGACTAAGCTTTGAACATCATCGGCTTCCAAGGTAGAAAGGGTTTTACTAGTCTTATTGACAACTAGAGAAGAGCTATAAAGAAAGTCAACAGTATTGCCAGCTAGTCCCTGGCAATCTTCTAGAGCTCGAATAACTGGCATTGAAAATTGGGACCGGCTCTGCAGATATTTGCCAACTAAGCTCAAGAATCCTTTAGATTGGTGTAAAGCTTTACCGAAGCAGTATCGGCCAGAAGTGTAGACATCTGCGGTTTGATTTGGAAGAACAGTTTCGCAATAGGAAGAGTCTGGAGCGGATTTGCAAAGAGTTGCTCGTGAGACAGGAGCCGCATTCGCTCCATAAGATTGATAGGAAAAGAAAGGAAGAGCAACAACAATGTGCATTGTTATGAGAAAGAAGAGTTTTGGAGCCATTTTTTGTTAGAGACAGGCGGAGTTTGAATGATTTTACGATAGGCGCAGAAAGGGGGTATATATATGCATACTAGCAGGGGAGAGGAGGCTTTGATTTTGATATCTGTGGAATGAATTTCGTGAAGTCAAACGCGTAATGGATAGAGAGAGAAGCCAACTGAAATTTGTGAAGGGATTGTTTCCATTTTAGAATCATATTGACCAAAACAAGACAAAATTTTGATCAGCTCCTCAGCTTCAATTCCGGGACAGGGTATTATTTTATTGAATTTTAATATCCGATTAAAACTCCCCCACGTACAGAATACGAGAAGTATTATAAAAATAATTAAGGCTAAACAATGTTAATTTCTCCTTAACTACTTTCTCTACCTGTCCAACTGGCAATCAATTGGGAGAAAATTATAATTAAATTAACAAGTCTCATGAAGTATCCACATATTTATTGTACCACCTAGAAAGGAATATCTTGACATTCCAAGGAATTCATTTTTCAAATTAAAATATAGAAATAAAAAAATGTCAACTTAACCAGATATTATGCAAGCGCGTCGACTTTATTTATCCAGTCATCAAAAAGTCGCATGCAAAGGTGCTGTATATTGTAGCTAGATCCCCTCCGAATCAGCCAGGGAAGAGCAATTCAGGGTGTCATGTTCTGGAGGTTTTAGCTTGGAATTGAAAAAAGTGCTCCATGAAGGTTCCTCAAGATAATTTTAAAATCTCTTTCTTTCAACTTGTTTCTGACCATAGAAAATTTGCCTAATAGATATAGATCGATACAGAAAGCAAAGATCTAGTATAATGGTAGTTTACTTGCTACCCAAATGTTGGCTATATTTGACCAAAACCCAGGTTGCCCAGAACTGTGGTTTCTTTCCTTGTAGTGGCAGAAAGTTTGAATTCAAACACGTAAGATTTAAATCATATGCTGTATTAATAGGAGAAAATGAATTAACTTCAGAACCCACCTGCCTCGGTTATCCACACGAAACACCGACATTTTCCAATGGCTCCTCATAAAATTTGAACATATTCATATTTTTATCGCCAGTGCAAGCACTAAGAAACATTGCTTTCATGCCAAGTCTCTCTCCGTCGAATCTGGATGATAATTATAATTATTTTTTATTTGTTGACTTTGATTGCGAGTACACATCGAATTAATATTTGGGGTCACAGAGGGCCTATCATGAGGCTTAACCTTGTTTGAGATACCTTTTCGTCTTTTATTGGCGCGGACTTTAGCCTAAAATCGAACTACACTCTGAACAAAGTCCCAGAATATGTTGGCAGGAAAAGAACTGCTGCTAACAATATTGGGCACGGCCCATCTTTGGTCCAATGGAGCTGATACATAACATGAGCAAAAACTTGTAGCTGTCCTCGAGTCGATGTCTCTTTATTGCCGCAGAATTAGATTCCGACAGGCGCACATGTATTAAATGGCAGACTTTACTGGAACTGCTTGAATTCCGGGATCAATAAAATTGTTATTATATTACCGAAAAGGGGAAAGCGCAAATGCATAAGTACAAGTGTTGATTGAATTAGCTGAAGACAATGTGGTCCTGTGGAGGTTGGGGAGCCAATTAGTGTGCATGATTGATAACTTGACATTTAAGTTGACTATGCAATTTCACTCTTTTTATCTTAACCCCGATAGTCGATGACATTTGAATCGCTTCACTTATTTCCTTGTACTTAAAATAATTGAAGTTTGAAACCAAGATTACGATCAAGCGCAGACGGCCCCGCTGCCCAAACGCAATAAAGTCCTCTATCATGGCGTTCTAGCGAGATCCAAAAACAATACCCCTCTCATTATTGTTCTCAACAGTCCACACTATCTCTACCTATCTCCCTTCTTCAGTTACCTATTTTGGAGACTGGCAAACATGTTTTCTTCCAAGCGAAGAACTAAGCTCTTGCTTACTCTCTTGTCTCTTTCAACCATAGTATTCCTCATATTCTCTGCATCAACCACTCCCCCCAAAACCACAGAAAGCTCACGCTTACACGCCCGCAGACACCTCCAAGTTGCTCATTCTGCTTGTGAAGGCACACTCTATCCCGAGCTCTGCGTCTCGACTCTCTCCTCGCTCCCGGATCTTGCTTCCAAATCTGTGCCTCAGCTCATCTCCGCCACCATAAACCGCACATTGTTTGAGATTAGAGCGTCCTACTCAAATTGCACTCGCATTAGACAAGAGCACAAAAATCTCAATGGACTTGAAAGTAGAGCTATCACTGACTGTGTTGACCTTTTTGATGACACCATCGCCGAGCTCACATCAGCTCTACATGATCTGTCCCCTAAAAAAACAACCTCCAAACATTTCCATGATTTACAGACTTTGTTTAGCGGTGCAATGACGAACCAGTACACATGTCTCGACGGGTTTGCTTACAGTAAAGGAAACGTGAGAGACACTATCAAGTACAATTTATACAACATTTCCCGACATGTAAGTAACTCTCTGGTCATGCTGAAGAAAGTCCCTGGTGTTAACATGTCCTTAAAGTCGGAATCGGAGGTTTTCCCGGAGTATGGACGAATGAAGAGGGGGTTTCCAAGTTGGTTGTCCTCAAAAGATCGAAAATTGTTACAGACAACTGTGAATGGTACCCGATATGATCTGATAGTGGCTAAAGATGGCACTGGACATTATACAACCATTAGTGATGCTGTGGCAGCGGCTCCCAATTCAAGCACTACCAGGTAGCCAGCCAGTATTTATTACACGTATTATCTATTGACGACTATAAATACAATTAAAAAAAATATTATTTATGATAGGTTTGTCATCTACATTAAAGCTGGGTCCTACTTCGAGAACGTGGAAGTGGATAGGAAGAAGACAATGTTGACGTTTCTTGGAGATGGTATCGGAAAAACAGTAGTGAAAGCCGGTAGAAATGTTGTTGATGGATGGACTACTTTCCGGTCAGCCACAGTAGGTGAGTTCAAAGTTTTCATTTTCATGGAGATATATTTTGAATTGATGTAGACTGTTAGAAGACTTATCGCCCTTCGCAACTGTAGATGTTTCTGTACAGTACTACATGATTGTGGGTCCCGTGATGCCTAATTTCAATCAGTAATCACGAGCATGGTACAGCATACATGCGCATGCCACTTTGGTCGCAAAATTAAAAAGAAGAAGAAGACGACTAATAATTGGAATAGTTTAAATTTAAGTGAGCGGTTGCACTGGCTTGCTCCATTAATTGAGATCTTAGGTTAATCCAGTAGTTTAAATATCAGTAGTTGTACTAATGTTGTCCCTCAAGAGAAATCAAATAACAAAAAAATTACTCACGGTGACAGTGGGTGGGCCGGGAATAAAGGGCCTCCTGTCGCAATTGCATGGTGGTTTCTGATCGAAGCCAGGTTTTTGGCGTGCAGTTGTTTCTTTTGTTTTCAGTCGCCAGTCTAAATGTGACCTCTTACGTGACAAAAAGTTCTAGTGAGTGAAGTTTAGGATACCTTCGGCTCTATCCTCACCTCATCGAAGTCAGGATAATTAAATGAAAGGTCCAGGCAGTTGCTTCCTCATCAGTTCTTGCTAGTTTTGGCTGCAAAGGCATCCCACGTGATAGGAGAATGAAATAGCAGTAATAGTAATCAACTTATATAAATGTAGAGAAACAACGGTCAACTCACGTAGGCATTGTCTGGTCTCTTATATAAATCTATATTAATTTATAGATCTACCAAAGATTCCCTATTTCACTACACACTTACCTCTTTAAGTTGGTGAAACGGTAGAGTGATGAGGTTTGCGTGCAAAGGCGAAAAGATTTATTGTCGTCTTCTTCATTTTTTATTAGTACTGTTCTTTCCTTTCAGATTTGAAATTCGGCTCTGTTTTAAGGAGGTCCATTACTTAATTGGATGGCATGGGTCAGAACTGAAACGGGTTAGGATTAATTTCATCCTCATATTGGAAATTTATGTTGTACTTTTTGTCTTGTTGATAAAGCAAGACACTTTATGTGAGTGTCTTAATGTCGAATGATTTAAGTAAATAACTAAATATAATCTGTCTAATTAATTGATAATAATGCATGGAAAGAAGGTGCCGACTTGTGCGGGGATAACACTGGGGCCATAATCTAGATGGCTGACAATTGATAAAGGACTGATATCCCAGCAGATTATGGCCCACGTAGAGAAAATATGAAATATGATATATGATATATGAAATATCAATATTTTGCTTAGCTGGTTAGCATTTCATTGTAGCTTTGGCAGTTGTACTTCATTATCATCCAACCCATCTCATATTCTTTGTCTGTTGATCACTTTCAGCTGTGGTGGGGAACCGCTTCATTGCAAAGGGTATAACCTTTGAAAACTCGGCTGGCCCTAGTAAGCACCAAGCAGTGGCCTTAAGAAGTGGCTCAGATCTCTCTGCATTCTATCAGTGCAGCTTTGTTGGTTACCAGGACACTTTATACGTTCACTCCCTTCGACAATTCTATCGAGACTGTGACATTTATGGTACAATCGACTTCGTATTCGGTAATGCCGCTGTGGTATTTCAAAATTGCAGCTTATATGCTCGTAAACCAAATGAAAACCAGAAAAACATTTTTACTGCCCAAGGTAGAGAAGATCCCAACCAGAATACAGGAATATCCATCTTGAATTGCAAAGTTGCTGCTGCTGCTGATTTAATATCGAATCAAACTGATTATAAGACATATCTTGGTCGTCCTTGGAAACAGTATTCTAGGACAGTTTTTCTTCAATCTTACATGGGTGACTTGATTGATCCGGCGGGGTGGCTTGAATGGAATGGCACATTTGCATTGTCTACACTTTACCATGGGGAATACAAAAATAGAGGTCCTGGCTCTAACACAACTGCTAGGGTGAAATGGCCTGGTTATCATATCGTTAATAGCTCCAGCGTGGCTAATCAGTTTACAGTTGAGAACTTCTTGCAGGGTAGTCAATGGCTTAATTCTACTGGCATTCCTTTCTTTCTTTATCTGAGTTGAGTACAATTTTTTATTTTTGCCCATGATGTCTCAACAATCAACAACTGGCTTTCGCCTGGGAAAAAAAAATTATATCCATCCCCTTAAGATAAGTTTTAAATGTCAACCACTATGTACTGGAATAAAAGTTGTTCTATGAACAAAAAAATTTCCTATTGTTTAATCCCATTATTGATCTTGTTAAAGGTGTATGTTACTCCAGGCTGTGTTTCACTGTAATAATATGTCCATTAAGAATAACAAAATATTACTGCTAGAATAGATTATCTAAAAATTATTGGTTATAAATTAATATGATGTTTGATTGGTGTTTGGAGAGGAGGAAGAGAGGAGAAGGAGGAGGAGGAGGAGGAATGGCAAATGAAAAATTGCAATGAATCAAAATGTGAGATTTGAGTTGAAAAGTTTGATAGAATAATCCTATTAATGTTCTTGTATTATCTCAATTTCATCATTGTTAAGGATTGATGATATTTAACATATTCAATATATGATATTATTCAAAAAAATATAGAAAGAAGTACCTTAAATGATGACAGTTATATAAAAAAATATATAAATTAAACCAGAAAAATTAACAATAAGTTATATACAAGATTTAAAAACATTTTATAGGTTATTTATTAGATGTTTAGCACATGTTTGTTTTTTTTTTTTTTTTGGTTGTTTTGTAGGTAAAAAATAACTTTACGAGGTTGTGGGAGGAGCATGGCTTTGTGGGTTATTTATTAGATGTTTAGCATGTGTTTATTCTTTTAATTGTTTTGTAGGTAGAAAATGACTTTGCGAGGTTGTGGGAGGAATATGGCTTTGTAGGTTAGTTGAGGAGATTGCATGAGTAAGGGGTTTATATCATAATGTTGACAAATATGTTTTTTATTATGTTTTCATGAATTGCACACCTCTAAATGATATTATTTATATTATGAATTTTACGATATTTTTTATACACATTATATTTATCAATAAGTAATATTATGTGAAGTTTTATTTTCGTTAAAATGTATTTAAATTTAAAAAATTAAAAACTTCTATTTATATATATTTACTTTATAAGGTATTCATTTAAAAGAAGTATTATTATAATGATGATCCTATATCGACCCATTATCTTGTGTCAAGTAGAAAATAAATTTTTGAAATCTAAAATATCACTTCATTGGACATTTCATAGATTAAAGAAAAAGAGTTTTCTGCAAAGGCATTAATAATAAATACCAAGAAAACCCATAACTGACTAACTCCCTCAATGCTAACTTTGTCATGCATCTGACCCATGAGGGTGTCAACAATCCTCGAAAATTGCTAGCATCAGTTGGAAGCCCTCGTAAACTTCCCTAAATTTGGTCATTTTAATTAATTTTTCGTATATTTATGCCATCAAAACCTTTGAACGAGACAAATCGTGAAGTGAAGCCATTTTTCATCCCGGGGATAAGAGGATCAACTTTGTTTAAATGGATTTTGTGTTTACTTGGGCTGAGCCTAGCCAGCCTCGACGAGAAGGAAGTGGCTGTTGCCAAAAATGCTAGGCCGACTCCTCAGGCTGATGGACATTTGAACGTTTTGGGCTAGTACTAGAAAGTATAAAACAACCAAAGCCTGGAGTGTTTTTTCTAGTGCAAATTGCAAGACATCCACGGTTGACAAAGAGCACTAACCAAAGAACGAATTAGACAGTACCGTTTACCGCCTATATGGTATGTTAAAATCAGATCTTAAGAAAGATTCCGACCCACAAACAACAAGATTTACTTGAAATTGAGTCAAAGTTAAATTATTGTTGAAGATTACAATTGTAAAGAGTGATTTGAATTATATATAATATAATAATGTATTTTTTAATTTGCAGCGGTTAAGGGTATGGTCCCTGAAACGACTATTATATATAGGTGATGGTCTACGAAGAATAATAACAATTCTGCGAAATCCTGAAATCACGGGGGTTAACAAGGAATGAAGCTCAGATTTCCAAGGTTAATCATGAAACCACTTAGGGGTGCCAAATCCTCAAAATTACAGGCTTTGAGCAGATTCTAGCTTTTAAAGCATTCAGGTGGTAGATTTCAGTCCATAAATAATCAGATCAACTATTCCAAGTTATTTTTTATAGTCATCTATCTGCATTCACGTAACCCCGAAGAGAAATGTGGTGTTGGCTTTTTGGTGCAGTATGATTTATATGTTTTATCTGCCATATTTTGACAGAGAAGCACATATAAGATTGAACATGATTGCGTGCTGTTGCATGTGAAGGATATCAGAAGAGCACATGATCGTATTGATTTGGTCAATCCATCGCTTTCTTATCAGAAAGTACTATCTATTGCATATAACTTTGTAATTCAATAATGGAGAGCTCTCCCTGGCTATAATCTTTTGTGCTACTTTTTCTTTCTTTCTTTCTTTCTTTAGGTTGGACCCTTCGTATTTTAACTTGCTCAACGTTCTGTTCAGACAACATGCATTTGGTCCTTACTGTTCCTTCCCTTTTTCATACGTTCATTTGGAATTGGCAACTAATAAAGGCACCTCTTTTACATCCACACAAATTATAAATGTAGTAATTTATAAGAAAATTTGCTAGCAATATAATGCCGTATGCAAACAGAGACAGACAGACAGACAGACAGACCAATCATTTAAAAGAAAAAATGCTAGAAAATAATTCTCCCTCACATGCAGTATCACTCTTTGTCAAAGGATGATCAATATAGAATTTTCTCTCATTTTATTTATCCAACAAAAGCTCTCCGGCTTGTGAGAGAGAGGGTAAGTACACTGTTTACACTTCAATTATTTCAAGCACTTAACAGAAAAATTGAGAGGGAGAAATTGTGAAGTGATTTGATTGGATGGAGTGGTTTTGGTTTCGTGTTACTGAGGATCAGTACCATAAGAGATTTGTTCACATATCAGATTGGCCAAAGGACATTTGCCCACCCATACTTTGAGGCGGGGACAAAATCCCACCCGCTTAACTTTAAAAGCTTGGATTCCCACCCATCACCTATTTTTTTATTAAAATTATTAAATTATCCTTTTAAAAATTAAAAATTTATAATAAAAATATAAAATAATTTTTAAATATAAAAAATATTTAAAAAATTTAAAAAAAATTTTGAAATTCAAAAATCACAACAGCCACCTCCGCCAGTGTCGACCGCAGTGGCTGCTGTGATTTTTTGAATTTCAAAATTTTTTTTAATTTTTTAATATTTTATATTTATATAAAATTTATTTTATTAATTTATAAAATTTTAATATTAAAAAGAAGAAAATACCTCCGATTATTATTGTATATTTATTATTTTTAATAAAAAATGGGTGATGGGTGAGAATCTAGACTTTTAAAGTTAAACGGGTGGGATTTTGTCCCCACCTCAAACTATGGGTGGGAAAATGTCCTTTGGCCTATCAGATTTCAAATTCAAGAGCTCCATCACCAAGTACAGCTTCTGCAGCGGGCCTTTATTCACACTTCTCCGACTCTCTCGAGCAACTCAAAGATTGCTCGTATCAACCCCATGTCTGAGTTTTATCGCTTTGCCCGACAATGAGTGTTGAGTTCAAGTATGAAGCCCATGTTGATGTTCACGGTCTTTGTCCGACAGGAGATTTTGGAGTTCCGGCTAAATTAGAGTTCAAGTTGTGGGCAAGAGTTGTTCCCATTCCAAAATAGCTGGAGCTCGTTACATTCAATTGGAGTGTAGAATTTACCACAGACCTGTTACGTTTCCATCAACTGCCACACTTTGAACCCGTGACTGGCCTTTAAGTGGTGAGACCAACTTTCTTTACACTTCACACTGCATTAATTTTTTGCGAAATATAATCATTTAACTCTATTCAATTGACATTAAAAAAATACACGCAACCTTTCCAATCTAAGCATTATACATGAGTATTCCAGTGGTTACGTGTCATAATAGGATTGGGGACTTACTAATTTTTTTCATCCTGATGTTATTAAAATCCCATGTGGGCTGTCTTTACTCCCTGAATTGACATTACTTGACCTGAGATGGGTAATGTACAGTGAAGTAAAACAATGAACAAAAACATGCCACCCTGAAATAACAAGTAAATAATAGGGAGAACAAAATTTTAAGATAAGGATACAGAAAAAACAAATATTAAACTCTAATCTCTACCTATATTATCCACTTGCAGACCCAGACTCACCCAGTACTAGAACTGGAGGACTTTTTCGCAACTATAAGAAAAAAGTTCACAGCCAAACCGAAACCCAGGTTCCCCACTGACTCACATTTACTATCATAGTTTGGTCTCAACTATGATCACCATGGTCTCAAAACAGATAACTCGAGATCAGAAGTTAATGACTGCATGGACACCGCAGCAAAGAAAGAAAAAAAGAGAGACGACGAAGCCAGAGAGCGTGGGAGGGATTTGCGTTTGAAGAGGCGAGGGAGAAAATTTGGCTGAAGTAGAATTTGAGGTGGGAATTGGGAAATTTAATTTGGTAGATAAACGAACGATAAAAGGGCTGAAGTTCGGGATTGGGGAAAGGAAATGATGACAAAAACTTGCTTGTTTTGTTTTGTTTTGTTTTTTTTTTTCCAAATTCAACCATGATGACATGTGTCTTTAATTCATTGGTTGATAATTTATATTTTAATCTAAACGGATGATAATTTACATGGTATAATTACTTATTTTATCCTATCAATGGTAAAATAAAAAATGATTAATTAAAATAATTTATTTTTAATATAATTAAATGTTATTATTAAAATTTTTATAAATTATATATATATTCAACATCTCAATTTAATATTTATTTTATTTTTTGATAAATAATAATTAGACGAATATAGTTTATTATATATTTGAGAATCCCTATTTTTCATTTTAATCACTGTAAATCATACCTATTTACTTCACATAAGAAAAGCAAAATGTTTTTTTTTTTTCTCCCTAAAATAATATTTAATTAACTAAGGCAAAGCAACTGTTTGCTGAGGCAGTTAGGATTCCGGTATGATGACTGATGTAACGAAGCAGGACGTGAACAGAGGCAGCTTTTGCTCTATAAATAGTGAGAAAGGTGGTCTTTGTTGGTCAGTTCAGCTTGGTCTTCGGCTGGTTGTGTTGGGCTGGGTTTTCTGTTTGGGAAGCCTGAAAAAAATGTCTCTCTCTCCTTCGGCTTTTACTCTCTTTGCCCTTGTCACTTGGTTCATTTCTCTGCTTCTCTGTAACGGCTTCCCTGCTTATCAACGCCACCACCCCCACCCTCGTTTTGCTACCCACAACTACGGAGATGCCCTCACCAAATCAATACTCTTTTTTGAAGGCCAGAGGTCAGGGAAGCTGCCATCTAACCAGAGGGTTAGCTGGAGGAGAGATTCCGGTCTCTCAGATGGTGCTGCAATGCATGTATAAATACACATTCCCTCCTTATCTTTCATTTTAGACTCCATTTCTTCTTTTGCATTTTTCCTTCTGTTTCGTGATTTTTTGCTGATCTGATGTGGAACTGAAAATGCAGGTTGATTTAGTTGGAGGCTACTATGATGCAGGGGACAATGTGAAATTTGGATTTCCCATGGCTTTCACTGTAACCATGCTTTCATGGAGTGTTATTGAGTTTGGTGGGTTGATGAAAGGTGAGTTGCAGCATGCCAGGGGAGCCATTCGTTGGGGTACTGATTATCTTCTCAAAGCTACTGCACACCCAGGCACTCTCTATGTTCAGGTATATTCCGTATTCACCGCATTCTTAAATTTTTAAGCTTGTTCTTTTTGGAAGAGAATGCAAACAAGGCGTTTTATATTACCTGGTCATGTGCATTATTAGACATTTGGTTAAGAAAAAAAACACAGAGCAGGACTAATTTTATGTTTGTTCTTTGTAGGTCGGTGATGCAAACAAGGACCATTCTTGTTGGGAGAGACCAGAAGATATGGACACACCAAGGACTGTTATCAAGATAGACAGGAGCTCTCCCGGTTCTGATGTGGCCGGAGAAACTGCCGCTGCTCTGGCTGCAGCTTCTTTGGTCTTCAGGAGATGTGACCCAACCTACTCCAAGCTTTTGGCTAGGAGGGCTATGAGGGTAAAACTTCAACTGGAACATAACTATAGCTGTGACAATCTCATATTTCTCTTTACGCCGTGGATTTATTTTGCTTTTACGTGAAGGTCTTCGAGTTTGCTGACAAATACAGAGGAGCTTACAGCAATGGTTTAAGAAAATATGTCTGTCCATTCTATTGCTCTTATTCTGGTTATCAGGTAAAATTTCTGCCCTCGAAAACTTTTTTCCATTTTAATTTTAGGAGTGATTTATTTATAAATGTGTGTAAACTTAAACCCTTCACCGTGACTTGACCATGAAAGGACGAGCTGCTGTGGGGTGCTGCTTGGCTGCATAAGGCCACCAAGAACCCAATGTATCTCAACTACATTCAAGTAAATGGACAAACCCTCGGAGCTGCTGAGTTCGATAACACGTTTGGGTGGGATAACAAGCATGCTGGAGCAAGGATTCTTCTTTCTAAGGTCCCATGTAATCTCACTCCTTGTTAGTTGTTTATTCACTTAATTACTGATGAATGTGGGTCTTAATATATGGCGTGATCTTTGATTTGTAGGCGTTTCTTGTTCAGAAGGTACGATCCCTGCACGATTACAAGGGTCATGCAGATAATTTCATTTGTTCTCTCATCCCAGGGGCGTCATTTTCTTCGTCCCAATACACTCCAGGTTTACCCATTTTCCCCAATTCATTGTCTTTCACAGACAGAGACCAGACGTTATAACTTTTTAATGTAACGGCTAGTTTTGTTTTTGTGTTATACATGATGATGAACAGGTGGACTTCTCTTCAAAATGAGTGATAGCAACATGCAGTATGTTACCTCCACTTCATTCTTGCTCTTAACATATGCCAAGTATTTAACCTCCGCCCACATGGTTGTTAATTGCGGTGGTACAACGGTGACTCCTAAGAGGCTCCGGGCCATTGCCAAGAAACAGGTATATAATAATATTATCACATTATTTATTTTTACCGATTTTCTTTTGGAAATTAATAATAATAATTAATCTGGGTGTAAAAATGCCTTATCTGTTAGGTGGACTACTTGCTTGGTGACAATCCATTGAAGATGTCGTACATGGTGGGGTATGGTCCAAGGTACCCACAAAGGATACACCACAGGGGATCATCTCTGCCGTCTGTTTCTGCACACCCGACCAAGATCCAATGCTCTTCAGGCTTCAGTTTCTTGAACACTCAATCTCCCAACCCCAACATCCTAATAGGTGCGGTTGTTGGTGGGCCTGATCGGCATGATAGGTTCTCAGATCAACGGTCAGATTATGAGCAGTCGGAGCCATCGACTTACATGAACGCACCCCTTGTGGGAGCACTATCATACCTTGCTCACTCCTTCGGCCAGCTCTAAGCCTAATTCCATCTCCATCTCCAACATATTTAGTGACTTGGCAAATATAGGAACTCGTTTTAAGTGTTAATTAGTATTTTCTCTGAAAGTGCACGAGGTGGGCAATAGAGTCAAGAAGGTCTCGAGCTCCAAACCTTGAAGCACAGTGGTCAAGGGGGTTATTTTTATTTTTAATATTGCCATTGACAGATTTTACGTATGCCGTGAGTGCAAGTGTCATCAAATGAACGGTGTTTGTAAGATTATGCATGGCTTTGGTTGCGTTCTGGTGGCAACAGGATTAGCCTGCTGCTTGTATTCCAGTCGGTAAGCCTGCTTTTGGGAATTGTAATATGTCTACTAGTGTTTTTAAGTGCACAAACTTTATTAAGTATTAGCTTGTCTCTCTCTTAGGAGCGAACAAAAGGCTTTGGACCACTGAAGCTGGCATAATATGTTAGCAAAATGCCCTCTTCTATTGAAACTAACAACAAATTAACACAACGGAACAACCCGAGGGAAGAACTTCTGACCAGGGGAATAAAAATTTAACCAAAACAGATTGTCAGTGGATATTTGGATAATGTAGTTAACATATAATTGAATAGTCGACGGGGGCAGAGTAATTTAGCGTTTAAAGTGGAGGAAGGAGAAAGAACGTTTTAGAATTCAACAATAACTGAGGCATGTGGGCTTGTTGGAGGTTGGTCAATAAAGCTGGTTAGGGTTGTCAGCGGTGTCAGAACTGGGCTTTAGCTTTTTAGGCATGGAGGAGATAAATAAAAGAGAGCCCAAAGCCATGACTGGCTACAGATATGATGGATCCAAGTGAGAAAAGGGAATTCGAGAGACATTCCCACCGTCTACAAACCACCAATTAATTAATTGATCGTGATTTGTGATACACAAATAGAGACGTCACTTCATTGTTTACAGTGAAAGAGGGAAAAAAAAAACAATATTCTCGATCAGAAGTTATTAATAAAAAAACTTTTTCGAAGAAAAATATATATTGAATATTGTACTATTATGATTCTTTTAAAAAAAATAATTATCTGCCCTGTTTCATTGAAGTTCAAACCCGTATGAGGCTTAACATTCTCACTTTCATAAAGTAGATCTTATATGTACAATTAAATAACTTTGTCGAACTGTATGAGTAACTACCTTTATTTGTGTGTACACATTCAAACATTGAGATCAATAAAATAAGAACTTTTTTAATCTTTTTGTAAGAGATTTTTTTAATTCTCCAACCACGTTTCATCTCAAATTGAAAATTTTAAGAATCTTATATATTTAAAATGCATTATGTATCAATAATCATAAACTAATTTCAATCCAGTATGTAGGATTAAATGTTTTTATTTAATTTAATATTCTATAAATTTATACAATAACATTGTGGATTGATTGATTTTGTTCGGTAGGAATTTTATTAGCAACATTGCAGTTGTAGCCAATGGAAGCAATCAAGCAAATAAATTCATATGTCCACCAGATTTTGTTAATTTATTTTATAATCCGGTAATTTAACCCATATGAAACGATCAACCTAAATCTATTAGACGGATGAAACTCAAGGCCTGTAATTACCTAAACTTCGCAATCAATCAAAATCCCGAAGCAGGTTTAGTATAGCAGAAGCACAAATTAATTAGGGAACACTTTCGAAGAAGCTAACTGAGGGTTGGTCGAAATGGCACCTACAGCAGACCTGGCAAAAGTTGGAGGGAAGGCTTTGCATTGCAGGAAGAATGTTTAAGGCGAAAAACTTGACTTGTAAATCAAAATCATCGTCGATATTGTTATCCTTGCTATCAATGTCAGTATGAAGCTACCGAAGGTCATGGTACAGTTGTTGAGATTGACTGCAATGAGGCGGCCAAAATGCACGGTGGTGGAGCTGATGAATATTCCAACTACACGATATAATGGTTTTAGCAGAGAAATGAACTGTTTTAGCAAACAGAGTCTTGTTTTGGCTTGCTTACACCGTGTGGGAAGATTAGTATTCACCGTCCACTATTACTGATATATTATTGGTGGCAGTTCTGCCGCCTCTGAACACTCCAGCTGTTTGAAGAACCTTCCCATGTTGGTGGAGAGCTAAGGTTGTCTTATACATGATGGGGTATCTCTTGTCCTTAACAAGGGGAATGGCATCTTCAATGTAATCAATCATGCGAACAAGATTCAAACGTCAACTTCCACCGCCAAGAGATCACTCAGAAAATGGAGTTTTACCGCAAGATTTTCAGGCCTTTTTATGATACTTGCAAAACAAAAGAAGTCCTCAATTTGGTGTAAAATATAAATTTATATAGTTTTCTTTTTTCATTAGAAGATAGTTTTTTTCAACCCTAGATGTTTTCTTGCTTTAGACACGGGAAAATGTTGATCCTGAAGTAAAAAGAAATTATTTACTGATGACAATAATTGAAGATAGCTATCGGTATTGATCAAGGGACTCGATACATGCACGAAGAGTGTCCTCCAGGAACAGTAGCTCATGGTCATTGAAAGCTAAGCAGCATTATCGTAAGATACGACTCGGAGCCATTGGTGAAATCTCAAAACTAAGTTTCTCTTTGAGGGGGTAAATTTAATTTCCCCTATCTATGCGGCTCTCTTTCTTAACTCTTAATGGTGGTTCTAACATATCTCTGGATTTGCTAAAGCAACATGGATTTATCTTGAACAACCATCATCTATGTCTGAGACGAGGTATGCTTCCAAGTTCAAGCCAAGTTACTTAGAATTCCTTCTTGCCAAATTTTGGAGAGTAATTCTACTCACTGTAGTAAAAAACTCAAAGGAGATGAGCCTAATTGATACATTTTTAAGGTGTGAATCAAGTTCTTCAGTGTACAGACCCCCAAACTCACTGTTGTCAAGTGTTATCATGATCATTAAACTGAAGTAGCTTTGGGTGTTAAAGGTGCAAGCTTGAGGATCCTTTTAGACCATGAAGCAATGGAATTACTGAAATCATGTCTTTTCCTTGTGAGTTCTGCTCTTAAGGCTCCCACAGTTACCACGGGAGACGGATGTTTGATTGAGTTGGTAAGTGGGCAACTCTTTTCATATTCCACTCATGGATTAAATTCATATGTTTTTATGAATTATTCCTTCCCTATGGTGATTTGTGAAGATGCCTTTGAAGTTGCCCCAACCAACGCATTGAATTGGCTTTAAATCTAATATTGCCGCAGTTTCCTGTGCACTAGTGTATGAGAAAATGGCAGGCCTGGACTTGGATGCTGGAAAGAATTTTCCGTGAATTATTGGAGGAGAACTAGGAGGTTTCAGACATGCATGGATTTTACGGGGTGATGGCTACGGCAACTCGACGCACGAAAGCTAAGCCAACTTCACGACCCTTAATGAGTGAGTTGCTTCTTAACCTCTCGTGCTGCTGTGATGTCACGGGGCCAGGGGTTTATCTTGACAACCTGGGCACCGTGCGGCACTTGTTTTGTATCTTACAAACAAGTTAGCCTTAACTCAACTTAATACCCTGCAAGAGAATAAGGGCCAAGGGTATAAGGGCCAAGGGTTAGTTCCTGGGAATCGGGCATTAATATAAGGTGTAAGTAACTACGAACACCAAATCATTTAATCATCGGGGCAACATAAATCATCAATGTATCCCACGAACACGTGGGCACACGCAAACGCACCCAACAAACAAGAGTCACACGCAAACAGTATAAAACACAATATATTTGGGAGAACCGGGCTACTTCTTTTATTAATAACTTTACACGTACATCGTTGGTAGCGGATAGGGGGGCAACCGCCAAACAACAAGCCCAGTAGCTCCCAAGGCAAGTGGCTGTCATCTCCCTTAGCTTGGAGCCCTCCGGCCCGAACTAAGTGAGACTAGTCACTCCCCCTTAAAGAGGCTTATGAGGCTTTGTCAAAATGGCGGGAATAAACATTATCTTTGTTTGAGTAATCACACCCCCTTCCGAACTAGATCATTACATTGAGTTTTTCCAATTCTAATCTTACAATATCATTTCTCATATTACATTTACATGGCGTAGAAAAAGTCTCATGTTGAACTGCTCGCCCGCGAACTTGCGTGCGTAAGACTGGTCGCCCGCAAATCTGCGTGCGTTGGCCATCGCCCGCGGATCTACGTGCGTTGGCCTGCGTACGTTGGCCATCGCCCGCGGATCTGCGTGCGTTGGCCATCGCCCGCGACTCCGCGCACGTTGGCCTGCTCGCCCGTGATCACTCTCCCGCAACTCCGTCGCCCGCGAATCTGCGTGCGTTCGCCATCGCCCGCGAACCTGCATCTCTCTGCACGTTGGACTGGTTGGTCTGGCACCCCCTTACACTCTCCCCCACCTCAATTTGTCGACGTCCGCGTCGACGTGGCTTGGTTGAGACTGGTCCTCCACTCCGTGGCAAGGCGTTGCACCTTGGCTGCAAGGTAGTCTTTGATCAAAGGTGTAAACGCGCGTAAATCAGTTCCCTTCTCCCAGCTGGTTTCTTCCTCTCCGCGATTCTTCCATTTGATGAGGTACTCCCGGCGGATGCTGCGTCGATTGGCTCAGACAATGCGGTCATCTAGAATGCTCTCCACTTCGTTGTCTGGTATTGGGTGAATGTTGAGGGCGGGTCGCTGTACTTGTCTGCGGCTAGGATCGTCCGGATCGGCATGGAATGGTTTTAACCTGCTGACATGGAAAACGGGGTGGATTTGCATCCACGAAGGGGTCTCCACCTTATAAGCAACCGGCCCCACTCGCTTTAGGATTTTAAGTGGTCCCTCATATTTGCGTATAAGCCGCTTGTCTCTGTTACGGATAGTGCGCATCTGGTCAGGGATGAGCTTGACGAAGACCCAATCTCCGGGGTGGAATTGCAATGGTCGGCGTCTTAAGTCAGCCCACTTCTTCATGCGCTTAGCTGCTTTCTCCAGGCAAACTCTCGCCAGTTCCATGCGTTGCTTCCATTCTCTACTAAAAGCCTGGGCCTTTGGATATCTGCCAGAGAACCGGCGATCAAGAGTATGAGGCATCAATGGTTGTTGGCCCAGGACAATTTCAAAAGCGCTTCGGTCTGTAGAGGAGCTCTTCTGGCAATTGAAACAAAATTGGGCCACATCTAGTAAATCTACCCAGTCTTTTTGATTTAGGCTGACGAAGTGTCTCAGATATTCCTCCAACATCCCATTGTAACGTTCTGTCTGCCCGTCTGACTGGGGATGGAAACTTGTTGAGAAGCTAAGGCTCGATCCCATGATCTGAAAGAGTGCGGTCCAGAAATTCCCTGTAAATCGAACATCCCTGTCACTGACCAAGTTCTTGGGGATCCCCCATAGCTTTACCACATTTTTAAAGAACAAGTTGGCAGTGTCTTTGGCTGAACATTTTTTTGAGGTAGGGATAAAGGTAGCATATTTGGAGAATCTATCAATCACCACCAAGATAGTATCCATTTCGCGAACTTTGGGAAGCCCACTGATAAAATCAAGAGAGACACTCTCCCAAGGTCGTCGTGGCACGGCTAGAGGTTCCAACAATCCGGCAGGCTCTCGTCTGTCTACTTTATCCTGCTGGCAAATCATGCAAGTCCTAGTATAGTCCTTCACCTCCTCCTCCATGTGTGGCCAAAAGTACCCATGTTGGATCAATGCTAAGGTACGCTTCCATCCAGGATGGCCTGCCCAAAGAGTATCATGACACTCTGTCAAAACTCGCTTTCGTAGGTTCTCAGCTTTGGGCACATACACTCGCCCCTTGGTTGTCATGATCAATCCGTCATCCATCCAAAATCGTCTTGTCCTCCCCGCTTTGATCAATTCCATAAGGGACCCCGCTTGAGGATCTTTCTTTAAACCATCCTTAATCAGCTGCCTCAGGGAAGCAGAGCTCTGACTAGCTTTTCGAGGAGATTCTAGAGATAGTGCTGCAAGTTCGGCCTTTCGACTCAGTGCATCTGCCACTAAATTACTCTTCCCTGTTTTGTATTCAAACTGGAAATCAAATTCGGCTAAGAACTCTTGCCATCGAGCTTGCTTTGGGGTTAATCTTGGTTGGGAGAGGAAATGGGTGACAGCTGTATTGTCCGTCTTCACCACGAATGGGGAGCCTAACACATAGTGTCTCCAAGTTCGTAAACAATGAACCACAGCCAATAACTCTTTTTCTTGAGCCGAATATCTCCGCTCTACATCATTAAGTTTTCGGCTTTCAAAAGCTATTGGATGCCCATTTTGTAATAATACTCCTCCTAGTGCGTAGTCTGAAGCATCAGTCTGAATCTCGAAAGGGACCGTTACATCAGGAAGGGCTAACACAGGTTCTTGAGTGATTGCTTGCTTCAGATTCTGGAACGCTTCCTCACAAGTAGGATTCCAATCCCATTTCTTATTCTTCTTTAAAAGATCAGTTAATACTACGATCTTCCGAGAATACCCCTCTATGAATCGACGATAATAGTTGGCCAACCCAAGAAAAGATCGTAATTCCTTGATCCCTGCTGGGGTTTCCAATTCTTAATAGCTTCAACTTTCTCGGGATCCATGCATATTCTCCTGTGTTCAATAATATGACCCAAGAATTTAATGCGAGTTTGGGCAAAGGCACATTTTTCCTTCTTTAGATAGAGTCGATTTTCCCGAAGTTTCTTCATTACTTGTCTCAAGTGCTCACAATGTTCCTCCAATGATGAGCTGTAGATTACAATATCATCTAAGTACACCACTACAAACTTGTCCAAATACTCTCGAAAGACCTGATTCATCAATGTACAAAAGGTTGCTGGAGCATTGGTTAAACCAAAGGGCATTACCAAGAACTCATAAGCTCCATATCGAGTCACACAAGATGTCTTTGGCTCATCTCCTGCTGCGATCCTTACTTGGTGGTACCCTGACCTTAGGTCTAGCTTTGTGAAATACTTTGCGTTCCCAAGTTGATCGAACAAATCTGCAATAAGAGGTATTGGATAACGATTTCGGACCGTTATCTTGTTAAGAGCTCGATAATCCACACATAATCTTAAGCTGCCATCTTGCTTCTTCTGGAAGAGGACGGGAGCACCATAAGGAGCTTTTGAAGGGCGGATGAATCCTGCTTCGAGGAGTTCGTTAAGTTGTTTTTGTAGCTCTTTCAACTCAGGAGGGGACATGCGGTAGGGGGCTTAAGCAGGAGGTTTGGCTCCTGGTAACAACTCGATCTGATGGTCAATACTTCGACGAGGTGGCAAAACTTTAGGAAGCTGGTCAGGGAGGCAGTATTGGTATTCCTCTAGAACTTTGGTTATTAGGGGAGGATAGGACAAAGGGAGCTCATCATCTTCGAGCAATAATGGAAACGCCAAGAAGGAAGGTTCTTGGCGGTGGAGACCCTTCTTGAATTGTAATGCTGAGAGAAACTTTCCCTCCTGGGCCTTTTGTGTAGAGGCCGGAATCACACAAGGTTTCTCTCCCATTACCAATAAGCAGTTGGCGGCTGGGACGGGTATCACCTTCGACTTATTTAGAAATTCCATTCCCAATACTATGTCAAAATCATCGAGGGGGGCAATCGTGAAATCGACCTTGCCACTCCAAGGTCCCAGGCTACAGGGGACTCCTCGAGCAATACCTGTTGTCGCTAATGCCTTTGAATTCACTGCCTTCAACTTCCCCACATCTTGCTCCACTTCCAATTTTAATCGGGAAGCTTGAGAGGTGGCAACAAAGTTGTGGGAGGCTCCCGTGTCTATCATTGCGCGGACCATCCTACCGCCAATGTTCAATTCTACGTACATAAGTCCCTTTGCCTGTGATTTGGATTGCTTCTCCAAGGCTCCCAGGATGCGAAGGGCGCCTACAACTTGTGAAGCTTCTCGGTCAGAGGACTCCACATTCTCTGCCTCTTCCCTACCGGCAGCCAACGCATTCAATGTCTTCTTTCTGGGGCATTCTGATAATCTATGTGGACCGTCACACAAGAAACAGGACAAGGTATGGGGTTTTCCTTGTTGCCCTCCTAATCTTGATGAACCCGAGGCCAAGGGGCGTCTATCTCCATTTCCCCAAGTTGGCCTCTTCTCCCCTCCCCCACTTGTGGGCTTGCTTGTCTTTTGTGGTCTGAACGTCTCCAGAAAAGGGGGGGATGGTGCTTTCCTTTTTGATGCTACCTCTGAGAAGTCATCTAACCGCTCGGCGGCAGCAATATGCTCTGACAAGTCCTCATTGAGCTTCTGTCTTCTCAACTCAGATCTAGCCCAATGTTTCAAACCCCGTAAGAAGGCAAATACTTTGTCTGACTCGTTCATGTGTGGGATGTCCAACATCAGGGTGGAAAATTCTCGCACATAATCCCGAACAGAGCCTGTTTGAGCCAAGTTGAATAGCTTGCATCGTGCAGTGTAGCTCACATTCTCAGGGTAGAATTGAGCCTTAAATTCTTTCTTAAAGATCTCCCAAGATTCAATTTTCCCATGTCCCTCTCGCAGCGTGTTCAATTTTGACCTCCACCATAGCTTAGCATCTCCTACCAGATAGAAAGACGCCAATTTCACTTTAGAATCTTCAGACCCCATCTTGATCAAGTGGAAGTATTCCTCAAGATCAAATAAGAAGTTATCCACCAGCTTGGCATCTCGTCTTCCATCATATTGTTGGGGCTCAGGCATCTTTACTCGGTCGAAATCATTAGGAGGACCTTGCAGTCCTCGAGACTTGGCTAGGGAGCTCACCAGTGCCTTCAACTCCTGTACTTCCACTTGTAGGGCTGACACTAGGTCTCGAGAGTCTGTTACCTCTTTCACCTCCTCTCGAAGGCTCTCGATGGCCCCTTGAAATTTGTTCGTGATCTCATCCATGGTTTTCGTGGTCCCTCTGGAGTGTACTTCCAACTCCAGCATTCTGATCTCTAACTCATCTCGGCTGGAGGAAGGGCCCTCGTGATCCTTTCCTCGAGTTTCTTCGTCTCTCCTCTCTCGGGTGGCCTCAATCTCTCTTGGACTATCCCCAAGAGGCACTTGGGCTGCAACTTTCTCTTCAAGTGCAGCAATTCTTGCCTCAAGCTCGTCCACCTTCAAGGATTTTGCGATCTTTGACACCACAAACATTTTTTTTTTTTTTTTTGTGGGATGTCAACTCAACACCAGTTTGAGTAACCGCTCTGATACCACTTGTCACGGGGCCAGGGGTTTATCTTGACAACCTGGGCACCGTGCGGCACTTGTTTTGTATCTTACAAACAAGTTAGCCTTAACTCAACTTAATACCCTGCAAGGGAATAAGGGCCAAGGGTTAGTTCCCGGGAATCGGGCATTAATATAAGGTGTAAGTAACTACGAACACCAAATCATTCAATCATCGGGGCAACATAAATCATCAATGTATCCCACGAACACGTGGGCACACGCAAACGCACCCAACAAACAAGAGTCACACGCAAACAGTATAAAACACAATATATTTGGGAGAACCGGGCTACTTCTTTTATTAATAACTTTACACGTACATCGTTGGTAGCGGATAGGGGGGCAACCGCCAAACAACAAGCCCAGTAGCTCCCAAGGCAAGTGGCTGTCATCTCCCTTAGCTTGGAGCCCTCCGGCCCGAACTAAGTGAGACTAGTCACTCCCCCCTAAAGAGGCTTATGAGGCTTTGTCAAAATGGCGGGAATAAACATTATCTTTGTTTGAGTAATCACACCCCCTTCCGAACTAGATCATTACATTGAGTTTTTCCAATTCTAATCTTACAATATCATTTCTCATATTACATTTACATGGCGTAGAAAAAGTCTCATGTTGAACTGCTCGCCCGCGAACTTGCGTGCGTAAGACTGGTCGCCCGCAAATCTGCGTGCGTTGGCCATCGCTCGCGGATCTGCGTGCGTTGGCCTGCGTACGTTGGCCATCGCCCGCGGATCTGCGTGCGTTGGCCATCGCCCGCGACTCCGCGCACGTTGGCCTGCTCGCCCGTGATCACTCTCCCGCAACTCCGTCGCCCGCGAATCTGCGTGCGTTCGCCATCGCCCGCGAACCTGCATCTCTCTGCACGTTGGACTGGTTGGTCTGGCGCCCCCTTACATGTGATGTAAGGGGTGCTAGGGTGAGTATCAGTGCTCTGTCAGTTGGAATGTTGGTGTTGGCCAATGTCAAGAGTGATGGGTGCCAAGCCAAATTCCAAGGTGCTATGAGTCAGCCAGGGCCATGCGGGCCAATTTGCCCAGCGAGTGCCAACCTGCAAGTGCCACTCTGAGTCGTGGGAAATCGCATACAAAAAAGGGTATTTTGATCCGAAATGTTTTTTGTTATGAAACTTTTTTTATATTATGTAAATATAATATGAGTAATGTGATTATAATAAGAGAATTGTAAAAATTCAATATATTGATTTTCTAGATGGAGGTGTGATCACTCAAACGAGATGAGTGGTTGTAGCCGCTACAATAACAAAACCTCATAAGCCTCTTTAGGGGTGAGTGATTAGTTTCACTTAGACACATGTTGGTCAAATGGCACATGACCAAGGTAAACGATGTTGCTTGCCGTTAGAGTGGTTCGGGGTTGTTGCTTGGTGGATACCCCTCGTCTACCTTCAACGATGTACTTTTCGAGATAAGATATGAATGAGATAAGTAGACCGTTTTCTTTCGATTGTCTCAACTTTATAATTTATGTTTTGTGTGAACTTGATTATGCATGAGTATAACTATGTTATCTCGAATTCCATATATAATCTATGTTGGCTTGTTTATTCATGCTGCAATGAGTTGCGACATACTGCGATGAGTTGTGATATGTTGCGATAATTCAAGTTGCTTAATCGTTACTTAAGGAATGCCTATTTTTTGCAGATAAACGAATTGAAATAAAACTTACTTGTTTGAAGAAGTTCAAAACAAGTGCCACACAGAGTCAGGTTTGCGATGCTCAAATCTGACCGTGTGACATGTGAGCTCCTTCACTTTGATAGAGTGACTTCTCATGTTAACATAATTTTGTTCTTCCCTTTCTATTCATCCAGGTGATTTTAATTCTTATAGGAGACAATTTCAGTGACAAAGAACCATCTCCATCTAATAGCAGTTCTTAAGCAGAAATATATATCCCAGGTCTGAATAAAAGACTCAACTGCTGTGATGTATTTGCTTCTAAGATCTCATTCCATCAGCGCCATTGCCCAAAAACAACGAAATGTGAGGAAATTATCACTTTGAAAAAACGAAATACGCGTAAACTTTTACAATTATGTAATGTTTTTCTTTCCAGGAAGATTGAAAAATAAAAAACAAACATACACAGGGGCTCATGTATGAGACATTTCAAGAAATGAGAATTCTAAATGACTCTGATAACTTTCCAAATGAAATGATATCTCATTACTCGTGTGAATAACCTTATACTATATTGAGGATAAAAGTTTCACCGTCATATTGGTGATGGAGCTAACCCTGAGCGTTTTCCCTTTTCCGTAACTAGCTTAATAATGTCTAAGCAATATATTCTTTATTTCGACCTTTACCTCTTCCTTGGTGTAACCTTTTGCTAAAAACTAGCTTAATGGGTGTTCCCAAATCTTTTTTATACACGTGTTTTTTTAAATTTGAGAAATTTTCCCTTTTACTCTCGTTATGTGTTTTCTTTTGAGAAAAGGCTCAATTCTGATTTAATGCAATCAATCATTGAGCCTGTGAATATACTCATGTTCTTGCTGGGTCTCAAGAATAGTCCATCTTGGCATACAAACTTGAACATGTTTGAATAAGCAAAAGATAAGATTGAATCATATTAATCTAAATTTGAACGTGTTTGAACAAGAACCAGTAATAGCCCCTTATCTATAACCATCAGAAGTAGTAGTTGCCAGTTTGTCTTCCATAACTAGTTCGGAAGAAAAACACATGGCCAGCACTTGGTGCCGTCACTAAATTGTTTCCCCATAGAAGCCACCCTGTTCTTGATACATGAATGTACTACTTTTCCTTGCACTTTTCAAGAACAAAGACAAGCCCTCTCACTCTTGCTCTACAACACACACAAATTTTGGAAAAAGTAAAAAGAACAGGGTTTTTTTAAGACCAAAACAAGGAATATTCTCAGTATATAAGGCACCGACCTTTAAGAGCCAACCCGGATCTTGAAAAGAACTTATTATTTTTCACATCTTATAGGACAATTCTTTACGTAGTTATGATATTCGTTTCATGCTTTCGGCCCAATGTGGCATATTTTTTAGGCCAGAGAATTATTCCCACCCATAGTTAGGCGGAGACAAGTCCCACTATCTAACTCTTAAAAGTTCAGATTCCCACCCTTAAATCAAAATTTAAATATATTTTATAATTTTTAAATAAAATAACTAAAATGACATTTAATAAATTAAAATTTATAATAAAATTATAAAACAATTTTTAAATATAAAAAATTAAAAATTAAAAAAAATAGCCACAACCGTCGATGCTGATGACGGTGACTATTGATAATGACACCAGGTGATCGTATTCGGTCACCTAGTTTCAAGGGAGACCAGATATAATTGTCTCTAGTTTTAGAGGAGGAGGCCAGTTGGCCTCCTCCGCCAAAAAAAATAGTCGAAAACGGTCACTGGGACCAATACCAACTCTTTTCGACCTTTTTCAGTGGTCAAATTTGGTCGCCTCCACCGAACGGGGAGGTTAGATCTGGCCTCCCCTAGAACCAGGTGGCCAGAGACGGCCACCGCCACCGACATCGATGACGATGGCTAATTTATTTTTTTAATTTTAAATTTTGTTAATGTATTTTTAAAAATTTTCCAAATTTTTTAAAATTTTATATTTATATAAAATTTATTTTATTATTTTATAAAATTTGAATCTTAAAAGAACAAAAATGTCCTTGGATTAATACTTTTTACTATTATATTTATTATTAAATTTGATCTAAAGGTGGGAATCTGGACTTTTAAAAGTTAGAGGGTCGGACTGTCACCACCTCAAACTATGAGTGGGAATATGTCTTTTGGCCTATTTTTTATGGACAAATATTTCTGACCCAAAAAACGCCTTTCCCTATTGTTAGATATTATTATAATCACATAAGTAAATCAAATTTCCCACCCAAACTTTGCTCTAAGAACATTTTTTATTTTTAGATGATATAAATAAATTCACTTTCACTAAATTCATATTATATTAATGGAAGATAATTTTTAAAAGAAGTGAAATTATTACTTTACCTAATTATTTAATTTAAAAGATAAAATATAACACATATTTATAAAATGGAAAATTTGTTAAATATATAAATTTTATAAAGCCCTCTTATTTCTTTTTTATTTCGCCTATCCCTCAACAAACCTTTACCATTATTCTCACTTCTGGAAACCATTTCTAGTGATTATTCGGCTTTTAAATGCATTTCAAGTATTGATATCTCAATTTTTAGCTCATTTTTTCCATAATTTTGTCACTTTTTATTAACTAAATCTTTAATTATTCAAATTAATACCAATAATGATTTTTTTTACGATAAAAATGAATGTCTTTTTCTCTTTATTACATATATCTATCACATAACTTTACATTTTTCGATACTTTGACATCATAATTTGATAGTCGACAATATTAATTATGAGATTCAATAGTGACTATAATTTTAATGATATAAACGTAAGTTTTCAAATTTATTAGAAAACTAAATCATCGTATTTACAATTTCTAAATTTGATCTACAATAAGTTTATTTATATAATTTGTTTAATTTATGTGTAATAAAATATATTTATTTTCATTATATTATTTATACGAGAAAAGTGTTATTTTTTATCATAAAAAAAAGGATTCTTTAAATCAAAGCTTGAACGGGAAAATGGAATTTACTCTAAGAACGTCAATGACCAACTTTCACCTAATAATTTCCCACCAAAACCTTGTGCTTCCAACCGATGTTTATAAATATTTATTCATTATGTCATTGCGCTGCACATCCTGTCACAGATTAGCTTTGTCAACATTACCATGCGATTTCTTCACCCTTCTCACCTTGCAACTGCAAATTCTATCAAATTCAGTTTGTCCCCGAAATTATATTATATTAAATATGTTTACAACAACATTCGTATTATGTAAGCCCTTTTACACACCCTGAATTATATTAATTATATTAATCAACATCATTAAGCCACCTTAACTCCTACCTAATACCGATATTTGCAAATTAGTCAAGTCCTTGAACATATTTAAAGCAAAACATTGTTGAAATACTTCTCAAACATAATCCCGGTAAAAAGAAATTTAGAACTGAAGCTGGAAACACGAGAATACAGTGTAAAGTACAAAGTTTCAAAATTAAATAGAAGGATCTTATTGCAAATAAATAAGAAAAATAATGTGGCTGTTGCCAACGTGTCTGGTGGGCGTCAAATTTCATCCTACCTGTCACCAAAGTCCAATAAGATCCAAGCACAAGGAAATTTTCGACATCCAACTCGCACCTAGAAATTGCCAAGAAATTTTATTTATTAAAAAATTGTAGAAATTCAAAAATTCTGTCATCACTTATATTATATGAGTTAGGAGGAAAAGGAAAAAAAAAAAAAATCTTTATCGAACGGTTTTTTTGTGGCCTTGGGTAAACCAATCTCTCTGTCTCCCTCTAGATTATCTCTTCGCCTCCTTGCTTCAAATCCATCGCTTAGTTGTCCAAAACCCCCAAAACGCAGCGCTTCTCCGTACCAAACTTAGTAACATATAATCATCTTTCTCTGCAATCTAAGGAAGCTTTTTAAGCATTTGATTCAAAAGTTTTTGTTGTTTGTGTTTGTGTGGTGTTTAATGCTTAGTTCGATTCAATGAGCTTGTTCTTTTTCATTACAAATGGCTTCTGCTTCTTCTATGTCAGGTTCGTTATCACTTTCTTGTTAATTAACATTTTTATAAGCTAGTTTGGCTACCGAGAAAATCTAGGAAATTGAATTCGTTAGAGTAATTTACTTAATTTGGCCTAATTCGAGGAGGTTTTTAGTTTGAGTGGAGTGTGAATTGCGTGTTAATTAATTTTGTAGTGTCAGTGGAATGCGTAAACATCTGCAAGCTTCCGAAAGGCGATGTCAGTGGAAGATATTATGATTGTAGCGTTTTCTCATGTGCTTGGAAAGCGCCGAGAGTTCTGACTGGGTTTCTGGCCAGCACTGCACATCCTGCGCACTGTTCTTCTTTGTCCTATTCGTCTAATGGAAAAAGAAATGGAATCAATTCGGCAAGTTCCTTTTACTTGAGAGTTCTCTTAATACATATTTTTTTGTTCCTAATTTAACGAGATTTTATGATAGTTCGGTTACTGGACCAGTTAAAAAAATAATTAAAATCAATTAGTTTTGAGGACTGTCTAAATTGTGTTTAAGTAGGTTTGTCTGTTGCAGTCTAGTAATTGAGTATTCGGTAAGTTCCTTAATCGTGACAGTGAAAGAGTGTTGATTTTAGATATTTGATGTTGTTACCTTAATGTTATATTTCAGATCCAGCCAACTAAGGAAATGAGATGTAATTTCCTTATTTACTTTTTAGAATAATATGAACTTTGGAATTGTGGTGTTGTAAATTGGAGACAAAAGTCGTTTGGGCTATCATAAAGGGGATTTGTAGCACTTACTCAGATTTTTGGTCTAACAGGCAGCTTTTCTTTCATGAAACCTTTTAATATCAGCTACTAATTACGGGCAATGAAATCAGTTTATCACTGGACAAGTGTTATATGTTGTTCTCTAGTTCTTTTTGTTTTTTTACTTCCCTTAAAGTTGCAAAAATTTCCACAAGCCTTTAGGAATGCTGTATGGATGGATTATGTTATGTGCTATAATGTTTCTTTCTTGAACTCTTGCCAGAGATGTGAAGCCATTGATACTGGTGGATGGTGCACTGATGATTCAGACTTTGAACTTCTTGAAAAACTATTCAGATCAAGGTCGCTTAATGCTTCTTGTAAAAGATGGCAGCTGTGCTGTTCCCCACACATTTTTTCGACTGATCTGAGCGATGTTTCTCATGAAAGGTTGTGGGAGGTATAATTGTCTCTTGTTGAACGTGCTAGCTGTCTTAAATTTTCTTGTCTTGAAAATGGGCTATATATTTTCCATTCTAGTCAGAACCATACTTATCATCATATAACTGTGGTCTCAGGATCTAAGGCCCACCATATCATACCTTTCCCCTAAAGAATTGGAATTGGTCCATAATGCGCTTAGGGTAAGGCCTCTGTTTTTCGTAAAAAGTTGTAGCATCCCTCCTTTCGAAGCCACTTCTTTCTGGTAATTATGTCTAAATATAGCTTTTTTGTTGTTACAGCTGGCTTATGAGGCACATGATGGTCAAAAAAGACGCAGTGGAGAGCCTTTCATCATTCATCCTGTTGAAGTTGCACGAATTCTGGGAGAACTTGTATGTTGTGCAAAATATTCAATCGTGCCAAGTTTGGAATGTAATTTATGTTGCATTCTGCAATCTAAATTGACTCTTTACTGCTGTAGGAACTAGATTGGGAATCTGTTGCTGCTGGATTACTGCATGACACAGTTGAGGATACAAATGTTGTCACGTTTGAGAGAATAGAGGAGGAGTTTGGTGCTGCTGTAAGACACATTGTAGAAGGAGAGACCAAGGTGCTTTGTTATTTATTTCAAACAAGTGTTTTCTTCAGTTACACTTGGAAGTTGGAAATTCTCCATTTTAGTATGAGCTCACTCTTGTTTTTGTTTCATCTTTTTCCTGATTAGGTATCCAAGCTCGGAAAGTTGAAGTGTAAGAAGGAAAACAATTCAGTGCAGGATGTTAAAGCTGATGATCTTCGGCAAATGTTTCTAGCCATGACACAGGAGGTAACCTTTTTATAGTTTTTTGATGCCTTTGTTATCTGTTTTGAAAGCCAATTGGCAACTGAATGGCTTCTATTTCAGGTCCGTGTTATCATTGTCAAATTAGCTGATAGATTACATAACATGCGCACTCTTTCTCATATGCCTCCTCACAAGCAGGTGCTTTGTTATTGATTGAATAAATATCTGGTTATTACTTATGTGGTTTCTAATAGTATTCATTTGTGTCCAGTCCAGCATCGCAATGGAGACGTTGCAGGTCTTTGCTCCTTTGGCAAAATTGTTAGGGATGTACCAAATTAAGGTGCACCCTTGTGCTTCATTCTCTCATTTGTAATTGCTCTTGTGCTTTTGTAGTCCAGATAGTAATATGGCATGTGTATGCAGCCGACATACACTATTAGCGGTGTAGAATTTGGTTAATAATTGTCATTCCTGGCAGCCATATTAAAGTTCACTTGTACAATCAATTACCATTTCTAGGTTAAGATTAACAAAAGTTAATTTCAAGTTCAGAACGCATGTTGAATTAATAAATAATTCAAGATCTTACATCCTGTGTGATCTGTACTAATTGTTCATAGCTCCTTCATCATTCAAGATGAAAGGATTTGATGCTTTGATCATCATTATTAGCTTGTATTGCATAGTAGTTCACTTTTGAGATTTGAAACTATTAATTGGACACATATACAACTAGAAGTTTTTGAATCACATCGTTTTACTTCCAAGTCTGCCACAAACGAATCATTCTATACTATTCTATTTTTTCTCACTTTATTTTTATCTGTCTTTTTGTTTGTCTTTATTGAGAAGTGGTGCTGATGCTATGTTCTTTCATCACTTAGCTACAACCCAGCAATGAGGAAAAAATTTCACTATAATGTGCTTATTACATCCTATTTTTGGTTAACAGTCCTGTTAATTCATAATCTGAACTCTTAGTAACACTGTTGCAGTCTGAACTTGAAAATCTATCCTTCATGTACACAAACGCTGAAGATTATGTGAAGGTCAAAAGACGAGTTGCTGATCTTTATAAAGAACATGAGAAAGAAATTGCAGAGGTAATTTTCCTGCTCTTGTTACAATAATGGTGGATAGACGTTAAAAGTTGTCTTTATCACTGGCTTTTTGGCATGTCTATTATGTCAACTGTTAAAATTTTTGAATGTCAAAGTTTTGTCTCTAAAGCTCAGTCTATATGAGTGTGATTCATAAATTTTCTTTTCTCATACTAGGCAAACAACATTTTAAAGAAGAAGATTGAGGATGATCAGTTCTTAGAACTTATGACTGTGAAGACTGAAGTTTGCTCTGTATGCAAGGAGCCTTACAGGTAAAGCCATTGATTGATCTTCTATTTTTCATTCATGTATTTGTTTAGTTTGTATGCTGATTGTTTACTCATAAAACTTGTTTGCATCCACACTGATTTAATAGCTTTTTACCATTTAATGAAGTTCAACGCATAAATTGACTAAGGTTTTCACACATATAGCTTCCCTGGTTAACATGATTGTCTGCATGGACATATTTTCACAAGACTGTAATATATGTATGTGTTTGTCTTCATGGAGTTTAAATATGTTGGTCAGGTAACTTCTTTTCATAGATGTGATACCTAGATCTCTTATGTTTTCAAAGAAACTAATATTGGCTGGTTTTTAATTGGAATTTTTGTTTTTTTCTTGCAGTATTTATAAATCTGTGCTCAAGTCAAAATGTTCAATCAATGAGGTTAACCAAATTGCACAGGTTTGTTCTAGTATTTGTCTTGAACATGTTGATAACTTCTTATAAAGAAACTTTTCTTTCTTTGTACTCATTAATATGTTATTGGTAATGACCAGCTTCGGATTATCATAAAACCAAAGCCATGTGTTGGAGTTGGGCCTTTGTGCAGTCCTCAGCAGGTAGGTATCTTTTGCTGAACTGTGTGCTTGGTTTGGCATATGGCATTTTCTCATGTATGTGCTTTCTGCAGATATGCTACCATGTTCTTGGGTTGGTTCATGGAATCTGGACACCTATTCCTCGAGCTGTGTGTATTTGACCTTTTCTTTTTTCCTTCTTTTTCTTTAATTTTGAAGTAAATAGCTGTTATTTTAAAAAATTACTGATACCTTGATGTTTGTTTTTGCATAATAATAGATGAAAGATTACATTGCAACCCCAAAGCCTAATGGCTATCAAAGTCTTCATACCACTGTGATTCCATTTTTGTACGAAAGCATGTTAAGACTGGAAGTTCAGGTAGTTTGGATGTTCATTTCTTTATCATTTCCTTTCTGTCTACATAGCTAAGAATTAAGTTCTTTTATTAGTTATTGTTAATTTTTCTTCTTTGAACGCTAGTATGTGCTATAATTATTGTAAGGATCATTCAGAATTGGTGGTTTGGTTTGTTGCGAAGATATTTACGCACAAATTTTTATCCATTATTGGCAGATAAGAACTGAAGAGATGGATCTGATAGCTGAAAGAGGCATTGCTACTCACTATAGTGGGAGAGTATTTGTTACTGGCTTAGTTGGACATGCAATGCCTAATGGTAGAAGTTCAAGGGGAAAGACTGTCTGCCTTAACAATGCAAACATTGCACTCAGGGTATATTACTCTTTTAGCATAATGCATCATTATAATTACCATTCATCCTTGCTAAATGTTTCTTGATAAACCATTTACTTAGTCCCCTGATTTTGATGCTAATTTTATTAAGTCATTTCTTCCTCCAGATTAGCTGGCTCAATGCTATTAGAGAATGGCAGGAGGAGTTTGTTGGCAACATGACTTCCAGAGAATTTGTAGAAACTGTCACAAGAGATCTCTTAGGTAGTCGTGTCTTTGTCTTCACGCCCAGGGGAGAGGTAAAATAGTGGATTGATACACTTTAAAGGGTTATTGAGATTTACGTATATTCAAATTAAGCTGATTACGCTCTTTATAATTATTTAAATATATGGACAGATCAAAAATTTGCCTAAAGGAGCAACTGTTATTGACTATGCTTACATGATACATACTGAAATCGGGAACAAGATGGTTGCTGCAAAGGTATTCTTCTCACTTTCAATTGCTCTGGTTTTCAGTTTTCAATCCTGAATTATGCCTACAAATCATAATCTAAAACTTGACAGAATTATGAATTGGATATTTAGTCCTCAATTTTCTTTGCTGCAGGTCAATGGTAATCTTGTTTCTCCTACACATGTACTTGCCAATGCTGAAGTTGTGGAGATAATCACCTATAATGTTAGTAGTCATTTGTCTTACAGTTACTATTTTGTTGACCTTTTAGAATACAGTTGTAAATTCTTCTTTGTATTGGGAATTGCATTTAGATTTAAATTTTCAGTATATCATAGATAATGAAGCTTCTTCTTCATCTTCTTCTCTCTGTCTCTCTCTTAATGAAGTTGAAGAGGTCATGAACAGGGTTAGAGTTCTGCTATCAGGGTTAGTTATCCTTGTTGATATGCTACTTTGTGGCGTGTCATTGTTTTGCAGCCAACAGTGCAACTCATCTATTTCTTTCAAATATCTGTGCTGTCTTAAATGATTAACTAGTTTTATAGCACAGAGAACCAATTATATGGTTTAATTTTTGCCTGATAGTTTGTTCTCAATTACAATCTCCAGGCTAGTAATCTTTCCATTAGTTAATTCAGTTTCAATAAAACTATGTACATATATTTTTTAGTACCCACTTGTGTACCCAAATGATGTGTCATTATGTGGATGATTTTAAATTGAAGATAAATTAACATTTAATCAGGTTATGATATATCATCTGAGTACACAAGTGGGTCCTTAAAAATGTGTGTATGCATTGCTCATTTAGTTTTTGTGGACCTAGCAAGAATAGGAATTGTCGATGATATCTAGTTATTCATTGATTACCTTTTTTAAATTTTACTTGCATGTGTTGTTTAGTTTCTACTTTTTCAGTTTGGATGTTCATCAAATTGCATATACTCATATTATTAGTTAGAAAGTGCAACCATAATCAACTTTCACTCTCTTTTTTTATCAGGCACTCTCTAGCAAATCAGCTTTCCAAAGGCATAAGCAGTGGTTGCAACATGCTAAAACACGTTGTGCCAGGCACAAAATTATGAAAGTAGGTTTAGTTAGAATGTGGATTATTATTTTTTTCCTTTTATTATCTGCAATGGCCTATCTTTTTAACCCCCCTAATAATCTGAGCTTCATCTATGATTAGTTTTTAAAGGAGCAAGCCGCAATGTCTGCTGCTGAAATAACAGCAGATACAGTAAGCAATTTTATTGCTGATTCTGAAGAGGAGAGTGAAGGAGAAGAGCTTTTAGGTAATTCCAAACAGAGTAAACCTTTGTGGGAGAAGATCCTTATGAATGTTGTTGACATATCTCCAATTAGAAGTTCTAAAGATATACTTTCTGTCAACAATGGAAGTATTTGGCGTCCAAAGGTCAATGGAAAACATAACAAGCATGTACAACATGTCGATTCGAAGGCCAAGGGAGAGTTCTCTTCACAAGAAAATGGTTTTGCCAAAATGATGCCAGCAAATATTCCTATGTATAAGGAAGTCTTGCCTGGTTTGGAAAGTTGGCAAGCCAGCAAAGTTGCTGCTTGGCACAATCTTGAGGGGCATTCCATTCAATGGTTTTGCGTGGTATGCATAGAAAGAAAAGGTAATTTTGGTTCTGAAAAAATAAGTCATGCAAATTATGAACTTAATCAGAATTTTCTTAACAAATTTCTGTTTGTTTCCAAGTTTTATTGAGCATCTCTAGATAGTGTTGGACAAAATCTTTGTATGGGGGGTATGGAAAGTAGATCGGCTATGTCTGTTCATACATTAAAATTCACTGCCTGCCTAGATCTGACTGTCTAGTCATAATGCATGAAACTATTAACTAATGCTATAATTGCAGGCATGATGGCTGAGGTCACAACGGCATTAGCAGCTGCTGGCATCACTATATGTTCTTGTGTGGTGAGTGGTAAAATTTTATCCAATATACAGCTAAACCTGCTTGTTAAGTTACACTTCATGACTGATATTTTTAACACTTGTACTTCCTGTGGTTAGGCGGAAATCGACAGAGGAAGGGGAATGGCTGTCATGTTGTTTCATATCGAAGGGAATCTGGAGAGTTTGGTAGTTTGCCCAATAATTCTTTGCTGATTCTCATGTCACTGCTTCAATGTTGTCCTTTTTTTGTTTCCCAGTTTGTGTATTTTCATGGCAATATGACCATCTTGTCCTGATAATAGGAACTGCATCTGCTCTCTCAGGTTAATGCTTGCTCACGTGTGGATCTAATCCTGGGTGTTTTGGGATGGTCAATTGGCTGTAGCTGGCCGAGTTCAGTGAACAACCATCAATTTCTCGAATGCTAAGCAATCAATGGAGCCAGTTGCAGACTACTGAATTGGTTCACTTCGCAAGGTTGGGTATGAAGTTTTGTCCCGGATGATTGGTTTCTCATAATAGTTTTGGGTAGTTAGTTACAAAGTTCTCATCAATTTGTTGGATACTAGTATAAAAATAAACCCGCAGTAGCCACTTGAGCTAAATCTGTGGAAGCAGGGCACTGTATATAGAAAAAGAGTGATAGATAGGAGTGTACACTTGCAAAATACATTCTACAATAGGTGGCAAAACATACATGCAAAGTGCATTTTACGGATCTCTTGCTGCTGTACATGAATTCTCTTCTCTTGGTCTTTTATGTATTGCTTTGCTTTACCTTTCTGAGAGTTGTGCAATGCAATGTACCACTGAGCCTGTATGTAATTGATGACTACAATCTGGAGTCAGCAGTCAGTCATCATTAACAATAGTTATCAGTGAGTATAATAATTACTCATGGATTGCAGTTGGCAGTTAGTCAAGTAATAGTTAGTCCAGTATAATAATTCTAATTATGGTTGGCAGCTAGTCGATTAAAATTACAGTACAAATAAATTTGCCATGGACAGACATGGTTATTATGGTAGAGGTAGGTGGAAGCTGCATTTTTCGCTATTTTATGACTACATGTGTTAATGGTATATCGTTAATTTTCATTGACTCTACGTATACAGAGTTGGATTCGCTGCTAATATAATGTAACTTAATGGCAACAAGAGTTTACTTCTACAGCTGTTGCAGTAGGTAAGTCGGTTAATCATGCCAACATTGAAAATGATTCATCAACTGACGGAAATTTTATTTTTGACAGTGACAATTTATTCAACTCATTGAACCGTGACAGGATCATGATAAACAAGATCGGCCGGGACAGATGTACGGTGAATATGAAAAAAGCAGCAGCAGCAACACCAGAATGGACCAAACCCAAATTCGCCGGTTCAGATCTTTCACTCTCAGATCGTTAATCATGACGACCGCCTGAGCTGGTTTCTGGTGAAATACATTTGTTGCGCTTTCAGTAGTTTCCTTGCTGCTGCTTTTGTCGTCGTTCTTGATATTTCTCTTCCTTTTGCAGTCTAAGAAATCGTACTTCTCTGTTTGGTTGGCTGTCTTCTCCCCTAAATTCTTGTTGAGGGCTTTCATTTCTCTGAGTTCCTGTGACAAAGCCTCTATCATCTCTGCTGGCCATATTGCCTCAACGTTAGATTCATTGGAAGAGCCTACTGTTCCTTCTGAGCTCTCTCCGTCTTTCTCCTCCACATCTTCTTCAGCAGTATCCTCATCATTGTTGCCTCCTCTTTCTTTTTCAGCTGATTCCATCGCTGCATTTTCTTCCACTGAAAATATCCCTTTTAAGCTCTTTTCCTCCTCTATGTTACGTTCTTTGCTACTATCATCACCTTCTTCCTCTTCAACTGACTGGGTTGGTGAATTTTGTTCTGCTGCCGATTTTCGCATTTCTCCAAACTCATTCTCTTTCTTTTCTTCATCTTCCACTGACCATCCCCCTTCTGAGCTCTCTGCCTCTTTCATTACGAGGCATTCATTTTCCCTATCACCAATGCCAACTTCTTTTTCTTCTTCTTCATCTGATTGTATTGGTGAATGTTCCTTCAATGAAGATTCATCTTCCCAGCCCTCTTCCTCTTCCTCTACCTCTGTGACATCTTCTTCACTACTCTCACCAGCATCATCTTCTTCTTCGTCACCTCCTTCTTCACCTAATCGAATTGGTAAATTTTCTTCTACTGCCAAAATTTCCGTTTCCACTTTATCATCCTCTTTCTTTACTTCAACGGTTTTCTTCAAATGCATATCCTCACCAGATTCATTCTTGATCATTTTTTCTGGTTTTTCTAAATAGGGTCCATCAGGCACTGGCAATGAGGACTCTCTAGAGCCAAAATTAGATAAATTTTCTGAAGGAAAAGTGCTAGGGTTCTCTTTTTCTCCATCCATTATCGGCACAGCTTGATCTCCCTGGATTAAATCACTCAGGAAATTAACAATTGTACTTTTTTTTTTTTCTTTAGCACATAATGCATTAAAACACATTTCATACACACCATGGCTAAAAATTTTGATTTTCTTCAAAAAAAAAAAAAAAAAAAGAAGGTACGAAGAAAGTACTGGGTTGAGAGATATTACCAAGGCCAAGCTATGGGTAGAGAGAGTCACAGGAGAATCAATTTGACTTACAGTGACGGCAATCTTTGATGTTTCACAGCTTGTGATGCTGCAGAGACTCAGAATTAAATATGATATAACTTAAAAAGTCACGCAGAAAAGACAATTTAACTTGATTGAGGCTAACCAGGAATTCTGATTCTGGTGCAAAGTGGTTAATGCATGTTTTTTGTTTGAAGGAGTGGCGGAGTCATCATACTTCTTTCCGTTGCTGCTCCTGATGATTGAAAAAGCTGCAATCAAACCTGCAACAGCCAAACCTCCACCCAACAAAACAATCCCTCCTATACCATCACCAAGCCCAACAGTTAAGCCTAGGCGCTGTAACTTGTTCTTCTTCCCATGCGAGCTATTATTCATCTCCTCCATATTTTATTCAAATCTTGATCGCAAGTGTTTAATGTTGATGTAAATTTTTGTGATGTTTGGATGTATAGAATAGGCTTTCTTTGCAACGGTTTTGTTGTTCTTAAAAAGGAAAGAAGTTGGAGGGGAGGAGTGATGTATCAAACTCGGCGTTTGAAGCGGACGTCTGTTTGACAATGGGATTTGGTACTTGGCATCTTTATTTCCTTCCTAATCGCGTGCTCTTGTATTCTGTTATTATCACTGTCTGTCGCTTATCTTATCTCACCCAATACCTACGTGGAAACACAAAGTCTCCAAGTTTTGTCTAAAGGAAAAGGAAAGAATTTTCTTTTTGGCTCTAGATTCGAATGGTGGGTCTATCTATGTTCTTCTTGAAAATACCGAGAACATTGCAAGTCTCAAATGGAGAGAGCTGAAGAAGAGCCTTGCACTCTTGAAGCCTCCCTCCACTTATGTTTAATCTGTGAAGGGGACAACATCGCCAAGTAGCAGCCTTCAATGTTGATGGGGACTTTATCGTGTTGTTTATTACCTAAGAGAATATTCTATGGAGTATAAAAACAAAATTGGCTGCACGACAGAAATGGAATATCCATATCAAAAGCGTTGAGGGAATCTGGAGTTTCTATGGATGCATCCACTCGTATTTAATATCTTACTGACTCCGTTCCGTAATAAACGCTGCGGGGGGTAGACAATTGGGTCCAGTTGCAAGCCTTAGACCGAAAAGAAAAGCCCAACAGGCCCAGGTATGGTTTCACATTCTAGTGATTGAAATTAGTTGGAATTTTACAGTTGTAGATGTAGCGGAGAGCTCTCATGGACTATCTTGGACTTTGAGCTTTCAAGTATATAATTTATATTTGGTCAAACAACTAATTCCCACCTAAGGCTTCTAAAACGATAAATGCTCATTCAAAAAATTTTAAAAATCAAATGCCTATTTTTATGTTTTGAAAAGATTAACATACCTTTAATAAAAATAAAAAATATTAATATTAAAATAAAATTTAATATAAAATGATAATATAAAATTTTTTAAAAATATACAAATTAAATAAAAATTTTTAAAAAGTGATCACTATTGTCATTAACCTAATTAGATAGTAAAAAATAATCACTTAATTCTATTGACGACGAAATGTAATTGTCTCAATAATGAAACAGACCAATTTGACTATCAAAGATCTAGTTAAATTTGATGAAAGCAATCAGATCTGGTTATCTTCACCCTCCCAAAAGGCCAAAAATGATCAATATGCTAAAAATTGATAGTTTTTGACTATTATAAATAGTAAAAACGACCAAATTTAATCGTCTCTGTCATCAAAATAGCTAGGTTCGAGTATCAAAAGAATCAAGTGACTGTTTTTGACAATTTGATTAAGTTAATAGTGGATATTATCATCGGCGATGGTGTTATTTTATTTTATTTTATTTTTAAAATTTTTTATTTTATTTTTAAAATGTTTATTAAAATTTAAAAATTTTTATTAATTATTGATTTATTATTATTAATTATTTAATTATTTTTATAAAATTAATTTATTTTAAAAAAAATTAAATAAAAATATTTTTTAATTTTGATCAAAAGAGAAATATTTGATTTTTTAAAATTGGTTGGATGGGAATAAGTTGTTTGGCCTTTTATGTTTTGAGAAAGCCCTGTGTTATGCAGTACTTGATTAGGTTCAGTAGCGATAAAGGTTTAGTCATAAACATGTTACAATAGGTCTTAAGACTAAGTTCCCAAATTAGTATTATCAAAACAATGCCTCTGATATTATTCGATTTAATAATATTCATTTATAGTTTGCTCTTTTTAAAAAGGTCAATTGTTTGACTAAACTGTAGTATCGACCGCCGAAGATAGGCAAAGAGAACATGTTTTTGAAGGGAACGAAAAGTGTTAAGACCTGAAATGGTTGAAATAAAGAGTATTATTAGCAAGCTTTGAAAGAGACTTGCGCATGGTAGAAATGTGCGCTGTATTATTTGTCTAATGTGGGAGCGGTACATCTGATTCTAGATAATACATTGTACAAAAAAAAATCATGTCAGCCAAGATTTGCCAACTCCCCTATAAAAAACCTGCGTTGTCTAGAAACTAGGCTGCAACTTAGGTTGGCTGTTGTCTCCCTTTTGTGGGCCGCCTGCACTGATCAAAGGAGGCTGTGCTAGGACAGCCCACTGTTCGGACGCAAAAGTAGGCGGGCTGTGACACTTTGCATCTGTTGAAGGACTCAGCTTCTCCGTAACCGTACCATACAATCTGATTCTTACGTTCAATGCCATTAATAACGACTCATGTCGCTGAGTTTAGGGGTTCAATTTAGTGACAAACCTAAGAATCATTTAAAATAGGCCAAAGAACTATTTCCCACCCATAGTTTGAGCCGGACAAAAGTCCCACCCTCCAAGTTTCAAAAGCCCATCTCCCACCCCTGAAACAATTTAATATAATTTTTACACTTAAATGACTAAAATAGCCTTTTAAAAAATAAATTTAAAATTTAAAAATTATTAAAAAAATAAAAAAAATATATTAAAATTTTTTTAAAATTTAAAAAATTTTGTGGCAGCCACCGCCGTCAGTGCCGAGGCGGTGGCCACCACTGAAGGGGTTAGGTGGTCGTTTTCGGCCACCTGATTTCAGGGGAGGTCAGATTTAACCTCCCGGTTCGGTGGAGGCAGTCAGATCTGGCTGTCTCAGTTTTGGAGGAGACGGCCAGATCTGGCCACCTCGGCCAATAATAAAGGTTAGAAACGGCCGCTGGGACCAAGGTCGGCCCTTTTCAACCGTTTCCGACCGCTTCTTCTGGCGGAGGTGGCCAGATCTGGCCTCCCTTAAAACCAGGTGGCCGGTAACGGCCACTGGGCCCCTTCAGCGGCGGCCACCGCTACGACACTGGTGGCTGTGGCTGCTGCAAATTTCTTAAAATTTTTTTAAATTTTTAAATTTTTAAAATTTTTAAAATTTTTTTTTAAAATTTTTAATTTTTTATAAAATTTTAATCCTAAAATGATAATAATACCCCCCTAAATGTTACTGTTTTCCATTTGATTTAATATTAAATTGTTTCAGGGGTGGGAGATGGGCTTTTGAAACTTGAAGGGTCCGCCTCAAACTATGGGTGGGCAATAGTCCTTTGGCCTTTAAAATAGGGCAAACGACAAACTCCCACCCAAGGTTTTTTTTAAGTGACAAAATCTTACCAATAAAATTTTTAAAAACCAATTAACCACCTCATTATTTAAAAAAATCAAAATACTATCCATAAAAATAAATTAAAATTTAATGTAAATAATATTAAAATAAAATTTAATATAAATTAATAAAAAATTAATAAAAAGTTTTAAAATAAAATAAAAATTTTTAAAAACAACTGTTGTCGTTGACAGTTATGATCGTCGTTAATACAATCAAATAGTTGAAAACAGTTATCTAGTTCCATTAATTGTCATATCTGACTGTCTCAATAGTAAAAGCAACCAAATCTGATTATCAAAAATCTAGCAAAGATAAAAATATCTGATTGTCTCCGCCATTGGAAAAAACTATTGAGATGGTTAAATCCGATCACTAATAAAATCAGGTAGTCTTTTTTTACCACTGTTGTCAACGACGTTGTTGATAACGATGGTTGTTATTTAAATTTTTATTTTATTTTTTAAATTTTTATTTATTTTATTAATGTTTTGTTATATTTTATATTTTAATTATTTTTATAAAATTCATTTTTAATTTTAATTCAAAAATATCCCTTTAACTTTGCTCAACAAATGGGTAATTGACTTTTTAAAACTTTATATGTGAGATTTTGTAACTTAAGAAAAGCTTGGGTGGGCATATCGTTTGACCTTTAAAATAATAAAAACAAAGATTTTATCTAAGTTTATAAGATTTTAAATTAAACCCACATATAAAATAATAGTTGTGGGAGACTAATTTTTTATTTTAATGTTTATAAATACTGTTTATAAGTTATTTTAATAAATTATATTACCATATTATTTTTGCTTAATACAATTTATTATTTGATAAAATAATTTGATATCCTTTTTAATCACTTTAATAATAAAATGCATTTATAAGTCTATCACTTATATAAGTGTTTTAAATAAATATATAACTAATTAAAATTTCAAATGCTTATAAATTCAATTTAGTTTATAAATATTAATAGTTTATAAATTATTTTTTATAAATTACGTCAAACGTACTATAAATACAACTTTCAGATTATGGATAAACAAATATTGTTGTGTTTTAAGAATTAGAATCAAAACTTAAAAAAAAAAAAAAAAAAAAAAAACTTGAACGACGAATATTACAGAAAACCTTAAAAATGTATTAGACCATCAATTCTTAAAAATTACATAAAAGTAGATAAACAAATTTTGTTAAAACTGATTTGAGCGAAAAAAAAAAAAGTATCTAATATCTTTATTTAGGTTTTAAATCTAATTTTTAGGTAGGCAGGATTTGTTAAGAAAGAAAATCAAAATCAAAATCGATCCAATTTCATAAAAATTGAAATCAGAAGCAGGATGTATTGTCCTCTCATTTGATGTTATTATGTAAGCCAAATCGACAAAGTCCCACCCAAGGTTCACTTAAATGATAAAGTCTTATCCATAAAGTTTTAAAAAGTCAACTACCCACTCTGTTATTTGAAAAAACTAAAACACTCTTCATAAAAATAAATAATATTAATATTAAAATAAAATTTAATTTAAAATAATAAAAAAAGTTTAAAAACAACTACTGTTGCTAGCAGCATTGCTGACAATGGTGGTCGTCTTTAACATAACCAAGTGACTGAAAACGACCACCTAATTATATTGATAGTTGGATCTGACAATTTCGATGGTGAAAACGATTAAATCTGACCATCAAATATCTAACATAAATTATCAAATCTAGTCGTTTTCACTATCAGAGAAAGTCAAAAATAGCAAACACATTTAAAACTAGTGGTTTTCAACTATTTTAGATGATAGAGATAGCCAAATTTGATTGTCTTCTTCGTCGAGACAACTAAATCTTATCGTTAATAGAATCAGGTAGTCGTTTTTGTAGCGACCCCCGCCCCAGGCTACTGTGCGCTGCGGAAAATACTGTTCATATAATAATAAAATATTCCTGAGACGGGGACCTCTACAGAAAAACTGCTGCTGTATAAAAATTTTCTTTATAAAAGAAGCTAATAACATAATTTACTGCGAAAGTAAATTAAATATAAGCGTGGAAAATCCCAGGCTACTCATGTATAGAAAATAAACTGGTCATACAGTGTATACGATAATGTAGTACACACATATATATATATACATGAGAAACTAAAGCATGCGAGCCAACATGCTATCTACTGCTGCCAAGCCATATCCCCAAAATCTCGCAGCGGTCTCGCTCCAGCTCAGCCTCGAACTACTGACCTGCAAAAGGAAACAGAGAAAGGAGTGAGTGACAAAGTCACTCAGCAAGCGTTTCCAAACACTACGCTCGCAGGTCAAAACAACTGACTACGTGACTCGTCACGTAGAAGATTCTGCTAGACAGTTCTTACTGAATTCAGTTATATTTCTGTTCTGTTACTGATCTGTTCTCATCTGTTTCTCATGAGATGCTGTACATGACAATGAAATGTATATGCTGATGTCATGTATGCTGAAAACTGTAAAAACTTGCCCTCAGGCTTGTTTTTCTGAAAAACTGTCTTTTCTGAAAACTCTTCCTGATAATAAAACTGTGATCCGAAGATCCTGAATATATACGTATAGTATATCTGAAATATGTATCAGAAAGTACTAAAAATCTCTGAAATATCTGAAAATATCTGTTATGCTGGCCAGACTGATGAATACAGGGATTCGACACCCTGGCCGTGTGAGTTCAAGTCCTAATGAATCTACTGATGCACAACCAGCACTCTCTGCTGAGCTTGGTCAGTGACCATGTCCTCTGGTGGACGCTGATTTCCCTCTCTAGCGGGTGTGCGAACTCACAGGTGTCCCCTCGTATTCACCCCTATCTGATATATGAAAAATCATATGTGTATAACTGAAAATCATGTTTCTGGATCCTTGGATCCAGTCTGAAAATATCTGATGTGGCATGTCGTGCTAATGCTGATAATCATGCATGAAATGCTGATTTCTGATATAAATTCTGAGTTCTGTGTGCTTAGAATTAGCTTAGAGTGGCTAAATTCTCATTTCAATTCAATTACTGCTGATTTCTACTGTGCTCTGGCGTGCACGGGCGTGCGGCAAGACACACGGGACTGTGTGCCTGCCGTGTCCCTGGGCGTGCGTGATTCTGGAATAATTTCATGCAAACTGGGCAAGGCACACGGGCGTGTGTACTCGGGTACACGGGCGTGTGGCTGCCATTTCTTCTTCCCGTGTTCAGCAACACGGGCGTGTGGAATTGGGGGAGAAAGCACACGGGCGTGTGGAATTGGGGGAGAAAGCACACGGGCTTGTGTCTGGGTTTTCAGACGCACACGGGCAGCATGCACGGCCGTGTCCCATGCAGAAAAGAGGACGCACGGGCGTGCCTCAGGGACGCACGGTAGTGTGCTCTACCCAGAAACTGTAGAAGACGTCTGGAAATCCAGAAATTCCCACACCAGCACTTCCACACTCCAAGTCATCAAACATACACAAACTTTACTGCTACTAACATGCCCATAAACATCATATAATCATCTCATCACGCCATAACTCATACATGAAGCATATATAATCTGAAAACAGTATATACGCATGGATATCATAAAAAACCACTCAATCATCAATCATGCATCATCTCACAGCTCAAACATGCTGGAAATAACTCAATCAAGCACACATCAAGTTCACATAAGCTGGAAATAGCCGAACAGGCTCTGAACTCAGCGAAGGAGGTAAGGAAAACACTTACCTCGCGCCATGGAAGCTCTATCTCTCTCTCTGGAAGACTCTGGATCTCTAATCTGAAGCTGAGCTGCTGGGGGATCTCTCTCTGGAACTCTAGGGTTCACTGGAGCTGAGGAAGAAGAAGAGAAAAGCTGGAAATAAGCTGGGAACTGAAAATCTGTGCGCACTGAAGAAATTAAAACATATAAATCTAGCTGGGCAAGACACACGGTCGTGTGTCCTGGGCACACGGTCGTGTGTAGTGGAAAATAGCCATTTCCACCCCCATATGCGCAGAAACTACAACTAAGCTCCAAAGGACTTCTAAAATGGCTCTTCTACCCCTCTAAACTCTCAAAAATGACAATCTCACCCCTTAGGTCATTACAGTTTTTGACCCCATGATTATGTTAACAAAGGCCACTACCATCGACAATACTGTTAACGATGATAACTGCTTTTAAAAAATTTTATTTTAGTTTTTTTTAATTTAGTTATTGTTATTATTATTATTATTATTATCATTTTTAATATTAATTTATATAATAATTATTTTATAAATTTATTTTTAATTTTATTTAAAAATATATAAATATCTTTTTAATTTTGATCAATAAATAATTAATTAATTTTTTAAAATTTTATAAATAAGATTTTATTATTTAAAAAAATTTTGAGTGAAAATATGTCGGTTGGCATTGATCTGGTGCGTGGAAGAGTACAGTGGACAACCGAGGATCTCTGACTTTTAATATGCGTGCACACAAAGTAATTATATTGGCATAAACCGCCGTTAGTATTTTAAGCGCTTTCTAAAGACAGAGTAGTTAGTTATCAAGTCTGACCTGACCTTTCCTTCGGCCTTCCCCAGATACCAGCATTTTAGAGGCGGCAAAGCAAAAAAGTGGATATTTTATTACATCATTGTTAAGAAGGCTTATTGTCAAGAAGGCTTATTGTCAATCCATGCTTATCTAAAGTCTTTCCCACAATGTATGTATATACTCTTCCACGCCACATGATATACACGCTTCTACTTAGCAGAATTTTTGGCTCCCAAGTGACTTGTCGTCAATGTTTTGGCATAAACTTGTGAAATATAATATTAAAATAAAAAAGTCAAATAGTGTTTTCCACCCAAATTTTGATAAAACCTCAATTTCTTGTACTTTAAATTTGAAATGTGTATTTTTTTTATCCGCTTGTCAATTTAATTTACAAAAGTCGTTAATTAGAAGGGTAAATATGTCATTTTATCATAAAAGTTATAATGTTATTTTTACTTTTTTTTTAATACACTTTCTTTATTTTTTCTTTCCACTCTTTCTTCTTTATTGTAAATACATTTCCTTCTTTCTCCCTCTCTTCCATTACACCTCCCTCACTCACCCATCACCAAAATCATCTTGACTCCATGCAATACTCAATAATCTAGCCAATACCTTCAAATTATCAAACACAAACAAGGCAGATAAAACCTTGGGAGATTGCATGAACACAAGCTTAAGGGAATTAAACTAAAATACTACTTAATGAAGAGGACAAACATTGACAATGATATTAAGTTTTTACAAGTATAACTAAGTTATTATTAAAATGTCTTTATGTAGTTAAATATTCACTTATACAATGATGTTATCTCTTATTTCTTTGTTTATCCTTTTACACTTAAAAAAATACAGTAACTCAGACTATGTTAGGTTTAAGCTAACAAGATTCTAATATATCATTTACAACATAATACTGTTTATTGATATAGATAAATCATCTCAACCTATCAAATTTCAAAACCCATAGCACGATGGGTTATGTCTTTATAAATTAAATTTTTTATTCTTTTAATTTTTGTGAGGTTGTGTCATGTTGGCCCTAAACTTTACCATGAGGCAACAACATAGTTTGCTTTTGAACAACCTACAAATTTACAAGTAATTTGTAAGTCGTACAAATAATATTTACAGGGTCAGGTTGGGTCATTTTGCAACCCAATTCAGGTCCTTTATTTTTATTTCAGTTCACAAAATTATAAGTCGTACAAGATGAATGGACCATACGAGATATCTTGGGGCAAAGCTTATAAGCCAGTTCGATACGACCATAAAAGATAATAAACAATTAAAAAACAAAAATATATAAATATAAAATTGTTGGTCAACCCACAAAAACATGTAGGTGTACCTTGGAGGCACAATTTAAAGGGGTCTTGGGTCATGCCTTGGGTTTTGGCATGTTAACAGTTCAACCCAACCCATAAGACCTGTCAATTAGTAAACGGTCACAAGATTCAGTCTATAGGCAATATGGATCACATTAGAATATATGTTTTTATATTGTGGTTATCGAACACCAAATATTTTTGCATGCTATTTTATAATAAATCGTGTTATCCTTTCCCATTTGACAAAATATTTTGTGGCAATAAATTATGTCGTTATATGCTGTGTTTTAACATTAAATATTCAGTTATATGGTTTGGTTAATTCAAATAGAGTCAGATTAATTTGAAAAAATTTTAATTTGGTTTATGATTGAAAAATTTCAATACCATTTTATTTTGGATTGAGTTCTTGTTAAAAATCTTCAATTTGAAATTCAAATTGATATAATATAAATACGATCCAATGTGAAACATTTCAATACAGTTTTATTTTGAGTCGTGTTATTGTTAAAAATCTTCAATTAAAAATTCAAATTAATATAATATAAATACAATCCAATGTCATAAACTATCATATTTATATTTTTAGTATTTTTATTCTGAAAACACCAACAAAATTTGATGAAGGGTAAAAATGTATTATTTTAAAAGTTAGTGTGAAAAAGGGTTATTAAAGAGAAAAAGATTGAGAAAATTTGTTATTTTATAAATAAAAAAATAATACTACGTATATTTAAGATAAATATTAATTTAAGTATTTATATAATATGTTACTGTATAATTGAATTATCTTTAATTGGTAAGAAATATAAGAACATCTAGAACGCTGTCAAGTCAGTAATTCACCAGGACACGTTACCGTGAAGAAACTTCCATATACACGGCTAAAATACTTCTGTCGGCCACTATGTCCACTTTCCTCCTAGTATAAAACTCCCGTCTGTCGAACGCCTCCCTGCTTATTCAAGCAATTCTGTTTCCTTAAGTCTAGAAACTCTTTTGCCAGCTCCTATAGTACTAGCCCATACACCCCCTTTGTTCTCAGTTTACAATCAATAATACTCTCTTCAACTTAAGACATGTGTGGCGGTGCTATTTTAGAAAACCTAATACCTCGCCGAGGTGGCCGCCGTGTCACTGCTTCAGACCTCTGGCCTTCCTCACCCTTTTCAACTAAACTCAACAGTGATTTTGAGTCTTTTCTCCATCCACATGACTACTCAATCAAACGACCGCAGAATATCCCTTCAGGTACACACTTCTCCCATATTTTCTTTTTGGTTTATTTCTTTGATAAGAAAGCGTTTCCGACTTTGTAATTTAGTAGAAGCTGATCAAGGTGATGGGCAAGTGGAAAAGAAAGCGAAGAGGCAAAGGAAGAATTTTTACAGAGGAATAAGGCAACGGCCTTGGGGCAAATGGGCTGCTGAGATTCGCGACCCAAGAAAAGGGGTCCGAGTCTGGCTTGGTACCTTCAACACCGCTGAAGAAGCAGCCCGAGCCTACGACAGAGAAGCCCGCAAGATTCGCGGCAAGAAAGCCAAAGTCAACTTCCCAAACGAAGACGAAACCATGACGCTCCACCAATATCACCATAATCCAAATCCCAACACTCCATGCTATAAAACCCAAACTGGTGATTTTAGTAATTGTTTGTCTAAAACACTTGGTTTGGAGTTTGGTTACGATCTGAACCAGACTGGTGGATATGGGGTTGGGATTGCTGACCAGATTGTTTCTCCTGGTGATGACACTTATGGCTCTGGCTCTAGTTGTGGTTGTGGTCCTGGTTCTGGTTCCGAGGGTGTTTATGATTCAATAGAGACGCAGAACGCGAATGATGCTCAAGTTAAGGTGAAGGAGGAGGAAATGCGGAAAGCTTGGGAAGAAGAGAACGAAGTGCAGAAGTTGTCGGAGGAGCTAATTGCATATGAAAATTTCATGAAGTTCTATCAGATTCCATATCTTGATGGCCAATCACCTATCCCAAATAATCCTGTCCAGGAAAGTGTTGTGGGTGATCTATGGAGCTTTGACGAGGAAGCCACTGCTACTCGTTTGAACTTAACGCCTCCATAGACATACACTGTTACCGTGTATAAATTCCTTGAAAATGTTCCTTAGTTCTGTAGGTCTAGGATCGTGGTTAGATTCGTAATTTTATCCAAGGATTAGAGCTCATATTGTTCTGGAGGTTTAACTTTGTGAAATTGCGTTGTTAAATTGTTCATTATTACGCATTTGCGTTCCACGTTTTGTTTGCTCTGATTTATCCCATTTTTGCCAATTTAACGCACGCACTTAATAGTTGCCGGGCGTAATTGCAACGCCTATTGGGGCTTTCATTTGAAATTAAATAAAAATTTTAAAAATAATAAATAATAAAATTAATCTATAAAAATTAATCATATTAATATAATAATAAAAATTTGGAATAATCAAATTTAACTCTCAACCCGAGTAAATAGTCATTTTCTACTATTTGTCAATGACAGCGATTTTTTATAATTTTTATTTTTTATAATTTTTTGAAACTTATTATTATTGTATTTTATATTAAAATTTATTTTAATATTATTTATTTTTAATTAAAAGTAATTTGATTATTTCATAAAAATATTTAAAAAATTAAAAAATTTAATTTATAAATAAATGTTTAATTTTTAAAATTGTATAAATGAAATTTTATCATTTAAAAAACTTCGACCGGATTAAGTCTTCTGGCCTTGAAACAATCTGCTTGCTGTGCGCGGTGGGGATCCGCTCCATCACTGTCACGTGTTGAATTGAGTCTTAGCTTATTGAAATGTCGAATAAATGAAAGTCTTAATCATTGAAGATCCCGACATTGCAAAATAAAAAATAAATATTTTATTCGAATATTCAAATGAAAAAAGAGGCCAAACAGATCAAGAAGAATTTGGAAACCCGTCCAAGAAAGTTAGAAGAGTGGAATGAAAGTTCGATAAACCAAGGCAGTGGTGGGTGGAAAGTGGATTAGAGTTGGCAAATAGCATTGATTTTGGTGGAAGTGGAATTATTGATCCAGCAGCGGCTACTGGTTTTTGGACCCTTCCACGTCAACGAATGGTCGCGGTGGGCGCTCATGGTTTGTGCTTGGGACTCGCTCAAAGACTATAATATCGTACAATTGTACTTCGTTACCACCAGTTCCCCTTTTATATCTTTTCGTACATTTAAAAAATGATATTACTTTGAAAATGTGAACTAAAATATCCCCGGTAAATATATTTGAAAAAAAATTTTCCAACAATTTTCTATTATATGTTAGGCCAAAGGAATTGTTCTCACCCCTACTTTGGTCACTAGACAAATTTTCAATTTTTAATATTTAAAAATCTAAAATCTCATTTGTTGTTTAAAGTCAACGATTAAATCAAATTATTAATAGTAAAAATTTTAACAATTAAGAAATAATTTTATTATTTTAGAGTTAAATTTTATAAAATTATAAAATAATATTTAAATATATATAAATATATTAAAATTTTTTATAAATTGTGAAAAAATAAAATCCCAACCACCGTTGTCATGTCGAGGGTGGTGGCTATCACTAATAAAACCAGGTGACCTTTTCGTTCACTTGGTTTTAAGGGAGGTCATATATGGCCTCTTAATTCGAAGAAGGCGGCTAGATCTGGTCATCTTTGCCAGAAAAAACGATCGAAAATGGTTAAAACTGGCCGATCTTGGTCTTAACGACTGTTTTCAGTTATGGTTTTTGACAGAGGTGGCCAAATTTGACTGCTTTCGTAAAAACAGGAGACGATCAGATCTGACCGTTTCTGTCAAATTGGGAGGCCAAATTTGACCTTTTTTATAATCGATAGTTGGAATGGTCACTTGATTATATTAGCAGCAGCCACAGTCGTCGGCACGGTAGCAGTGGTTGGGATTTTACTTTTTTAAATTTAAATATTTTTTCAAACTTTTATATTAAAATTTAAAATTTTTTTAATATATATATATATATTTAAATATAATTTTATAATTTTATTATAAATTTTTATTTTTTTAATAAGAGCATTTTTGTTATTTCACAAAATATGTTAATGAAATTGGATGAAAATTGGGTTAAGCGTGGGTGTTTGGGTTTTTAAATGTTAGAGGATAGAAATTGTTTTGGAACCAAACTATGGGTGGGAACAATCCTTCAACCTATATTTTAATATCATAACTAAGAATAAAATATATAACTTAATATATCAAAATTTGGTAAGATTTTAATCATATTTTATTAGATTTGAATTTTATGATATTTTTTTATCGATTTGTTATGTAATTATATGTATAAATAATAATCCAATATTATATGTCTTAGCCTATTTAAAATTAAATTTATTCTTGCAACTTTAAATTTATTTACAATTAAAAAAAATAGTAATAGATTTTGCTAGCAAAATAAATCAAAGATTTGATGGTAGAATTCAATTTTGAAAGCTCCGATATCATAAAAAAGGAAAACAAATTAATTACGGTGAAACAACTAAGCCACGGACGGAAAAACTATAATTATGATGATCATGAAAGGAAAACAACATAATATAAGGCCGAAAGAATTAAGTAACATATAATTATAATAGGAAGAACTGAAAATTAATTAAACAATATATTATAAGGAAAGTAAATTAAGAAAAAAAAAATTTGGGAAATTTAATGATATATTGTTATTTAATATAATTACCCATCATGATTCGTTGTCTTTCTTATTTAGATATTTGTTTGTTATAACAATTTCAAAAGATATTCAAGACATTAATAATTGGAAAAATAAAATAAATAATAAAACAAATAAACTATATAATTTTAGGATTAAGCAAAATTAACTATCTAAAGTTTTCGGATGAACTTGCCCATATATAAAATAAGATTGAAATTTAAGTTAAAACTTATGTGAGTTTCTCGGATCCAAAAAAAAATCAAACTAAAAACACATGACCCAAACGGAACGTACAAACTAACCTGACCCAAAAACATTCTCTAACGATTATCAACATTTTTTGACAATGAAAATAGATAAAAAAAAGATAATCAAAATCTTTTTTATGAAATTTTCTATAATTTAGTGTGTATATTGATAGAATTTGATTAACATTTCATTCGGAAAAAAATAAAAGAAGTCGATCAGTTTCCCCCAGTTTTATTAGGATTTGTTGTTTTTAGGTTTTAGTAAGAACTCTGTCACAGCATTTTTTTACTAGTGACATTAGGATTGTGGGCTTTTCTGGGTATTTATTGTGCCGTGGATGGGTTTATATGGATCAAATTAAAAGCCAGAACATCAGGCAGCTGGTTAAGGATAGAAAGTATAATATGCGAAAAAATAAAATGTCATTATAGTTAATAATTAAGTTAATCTATTTTTTAATTTTAATTAAAATAAACAAATGATAATCGATATTTTTGTACGGGTGGTTTTATAATTTCACCAAAAAGATTAACTAATAATTTACTATTTACATTAGATAAAAAATTGCAAACTTAAGAAGGATAAGAAGTTAGTATATCAAAATTTGGGTAGTAAATAGTTATTCGAGAAAAAATAAATAAATAGGGAACAATTTCCTACCTTTCTTTTCATTATAGTGTTCTCTCACACAATTTTCTTTTTTCATTTTTATCGATCATATGATTTTTTTTAATCTTTGTTAATATATAAAATATACAAACATTAATTTGCTTAATATTAATTTCATTCTTTAAATCCAAATATAGTATTTTGTTTTTGCTTCAATTTAAATATTTATTATTTAGAAATTAAACTTCAATTGTAAAATAAATATCAAATCCTTAACCCCAACTATAGTCAATCTCAAACTCATAATTATACTAATTACAATGATTAAATTTGTATTGTTTCCATGTAATTCTAATCAATTGTCTTATAGTGTGATTACTATAACGATTATATCATTAGTACGGTTCTAATTTAATTGTATGATATAATTCTAGTTGTTACCGTTAATTTTTTTAATTTTAAAATGATTAATCATAAATTAATATAAATAAAGTGTCAAATATATCTACTAAAATTTTTTAAGTATTATTTAGCTTTGTAAAGTTAAAAATAATAAACATATTTTTGTATTTTTAGTATATTTATCTTAAAAATTAATAAATTTTATTAACAAAATTGATTAGTCGAAAGCAAATTATTTTGAAAGGTTGATTAAAGAAAAAAATGACAAAGAAAAGTGTCACTGGAAAATTCGTTATCCTATAAATAAATGAATAAAACAGCTGGGCCTTGTGGCTGAGCTATGAAAAGTCCTCGGTTGACAAGAAACAGTAAGGAAATCTGGAACGCCATGTCATTAATTTTACCAGGAAAACGTGAAGAAACTTCCAAGTCAATATTACTTTCTCCTCTTGAACTTAAAACATGTGTGGCGGTCCTACCATAACAAGCTTTCGTATCTCGCCTTGGTGGCCACCGTGTCACTGCTTCGGACCTCTGCCCTAACTCACCCTTTTCTACTGGACTCAGAAACAGCAACTTTGAGTCTTTTTTCATCCACATGACTACTCACTCAAACGACCACAGAATGTCAATTCAGGTACACACCCCCTTGTTGTGAATCCCAAACTAGTCCAGACTAGTTTCGAGTCCAGACTGGAGGATATGGGGTTGGGAATGCTGACCTGGTGACGACACTTATGGCTCTGCTTCTGATTCTGGCTCTGAGGGTGTCTATGATTCAATCGAGACGCAGAACGTGAATGATGCTCAAATTAAGGTGAAAGAGGACGAAATGTGGAAGCTCCGGAAGAAGAGAACGCAGTGCCAAAGTTGTCAGAAGTTGTCTATGAGGTATATGTAACATCATTCTCTAGCTTCAAAGAGTATATACAAATCTTCTTGAGAAATTGCTCATCACTTATAAACCATACTCATGTTACGAAGCAAGTGTTTATCTAAAATGAATAATTTATCTTAATTTATATAAAAAAAAAACTAGATTACCATTGATATATACCTATTAGTATTACAGTTTAAAGTTTTAGTTTACGGTTTATAATTTTTAGTTTAACTTTATGATTTACAATTTGGGCTTTAAAGTTTATGGTTTTTGTGTTTTAGGACCTAGGGTTTGGGTTTATAATTCATGTTTAGAATTTATGACTTAATTTTTAAAGTTTAAGTTTTATGATTTATGGTTTAAGATATATACATATTAGTACTATAGTTTAAAGTTTATGATTTTCAATATAAGTTTATGGTTTAGGGTTAAAAGTTCACGATTTATGATTTGCAAGTTGGGCTTTAGGGTTTATGGTTTTAGTGTTTTAGGATTTAGGGTTTGGGTTTATAGTTCAAGTTTAGAATTTGTGATTTACTTTTTAAAGTTTAGGGTTTTTGATTTATAGGTTATGACTTGTATTTATACTTTATAATTTATAATTCATGGTTTTAGTTTAGAGTTTATAATTTAAGATTTATAATTTCAGGGTTTAAGATTTACAATTTTGAATTTATGTTTATGGTTTATAATAATTTGTTTATAGTTTTAGAGTTTATACTGTAAATTTATAGGGTTTATACTTTTGGATTTATCATTTATGCTTTATAGTTTGCAATTCATGGCTTTCAACTTATAGCGTAGGGTTTTGGGGATTTTGGGTCTAAGGTTACAATTCGCATAGTAGGGTTCATGATTTGGGATTTAAAGTTTATAATTTAAAATTTAAAGTTTACAGTTAGGGGTCAAGGACTTGGTTTTATGGTTCACCATTTTTAATTGAGGTTTTCAAGTTTACATGTTTTTGGATTTAGGGGTTTATGGTTTATGATTCATGTGTTACCATTAGAGATTTAAAATTTAAGTTTTAAGGTTAATAGTTTAAAGTTTATAGTTTATAATGAAAGGTTTAAGAAGTAAAATTTTGTGACTCATGGTTTACAATTTAAGGTTATATTTTATAATTCATAGTTTTATATTTGAGTTTTTAATTTACAATTTGTAATTTATAATATTTAATTTAAAGTTTAGGGCTCACAATTTAAAGTTAAGAGTTTATGGTTTAGATCGTATAATCTCTATAATTACATCATAATGGTAACTTAATATATACCGATTACATTTCTTGTTTTTTTTTTTTTCCCATTGAAAGCTATATTTTGCACAAAATAAAATAAATCGGTTATATTTGCACATTACCAAATATTATTTCAAAATAATAATAATAAAAATTTACTCATAACATGTTAAAAGATAGTTGTATGAAAAATATCGGTTACTCATATATGGAAAAATATCAATTACACCTTGAAAAATATAAATAAAGTCTCATCACGCCAGCAAGTTTCATTTCCCCTCTCCACACGATCTTGATGCCTAGCTAACTAATGATATGGCAAATTACGATAGTCTTTGAATATGAAAAATATCTTTTACCTTTCAACGTGCGTCTCACATATAACCATAAAATCTATTATTAGAGTTTTTATAAAAAGGAACGAGGGTATTTTTGTAATTAAATTTGGGTTTGGTTAATCAATTTCCTAGGCACTTTTTCAATTGGATCATTTTAATTAATTAAAAGAAAATTATAAATAGTTATTTTCATGTATATATGAGATTAGAATACAAACAATGGTTATTTAACTCATGATATTCACGTAATAATTAATAAGAATACACGTATCATTTTTCAAATTGTATGAGTGATTGGCTATTTGTAGGCTTAATTCGAATTTAAATTGAAACTCAAAATTGATTTGAATAAAAATGAATTAATTGAAAATCAGCAAACTAGGGTTTAATCTTAATTCGAAAACAATTTCATTATAATTCAATTAAAATAACTCAAATTCAAATATTTGGATCGATTTAAAGTTGGATTATTTTATGAAAACGAATATAGTTTTTGACTCCAATTGAGATCAATTTGACCTGAATGAATCGAACGGTAACCACTTTTTCGCTGATGACTCCCCTATGTCTTCCAATCTTGGACCAAATCCCAATTGCAAGGCCCACGGATTTATGGCTATGAATTATTGCAGTTAATACCACATCAGATCTTTAAGTATTGTGGGCTATAAGTCATTTAAGGCCCAGGACTATCGAGTCAGGGTCACAAAACATTGATTTTATAAACTCTTGCAACCAAAATGGCCCAGTTAAGGACGAAAGGCATTTGGAAACCCTAGCGCTAACCCTTGGTATATATTAGGTCAGCTCGACGTCTCTTATCTCCTCTGGTGTAGCCGCTGCGAAGAGAGACGCAGACGAAAGATGGTTTCGCTCAAGCTTCAGAAACGTTTGGCAGCCAGTGTTCTCAAGTGTGGCAGAGGGAAGGTCTGGCTCGATCCAAATGAGGTCAATGAAATCTCCATGGCCAACTCTCGTACGTCTTCCTTCTCATATTTTTGTCCCATTTTATTTTGTATGGCTTAAGTTCTTTAAACAAGGAATTGAAAGGTCACAGTTTTGTTGGAACAAGCGTGTTTGAGGATGTTAAGTTCTAGTTGTTATTTACCTTTTAAGCTTAGTAAATATTTGTGCTTATGCACGAGCTTTTTCTCTACTAAGTTTGTTCGTTCTTCTTTCCCATAAGTGCTTGCTACAGTATGCAGATAGGCTTATTTTCTTACGTTCTGTTGTTATAGTAGATGGATGATAATTCATTTTACTGTTCGCCGTTATTTTCAATAACTGTAGTTAGTAGTTCTAATTTCGTTTAAATAAAAGAAATGAAGGTATCAATTTCCTTTCAGTCACAATAAATCCTCCAAGTGATTAGTTTTTAGTGTTTCGTTTACTGAAGGTTAACTTTTAAGTTTTATCAAATTTTTTTCGTTGTTTCTATGTTTTAGTAAGGAGGTTGAATGAAATTTTGGTTGTGTTATAATGTTTCTGTACCACCGGTGGAAATTCTTCCACAGTTCTGAATAATTTTTCACTAGTTGATGAAGTAGAATTGTGGGCTTTATTGTGTTGTTGATGGGTTTATATGGATCAAATTGCAGGCCAGAACATCAGGAAGTTGGTCAAGGACGGTTTCATCATCAGAAAGCCAACCAAGATTCACTCTCGATCTCGTGCAAGACGCATGAAGGAAGCTAAGAGGAAGGGCCGCCATTCTGGATATGGTAACCTTCTGTTGTTCATAAGATATTGAACGTGCCAAAAGTTGGTTTGAGCAAATTGTTGTGTTGTCCTCATCACGTATGATTGTATACGTTATTGTGGATAGATTGTTCAAATTATCAATGGCATTGTTCATTCAACTTGATTGTGTTGACCAAGTTACTATATCCTTGGTCCTCTGGGTAGTTAGTAGCTGAGTTATGTTTACTTATTTTTAGTTTTGGCTGTTATATCTTTTTGTAAATTTTTTCAAGAACTGGCTTAAAATAGTAAATACTGTTGTATTCTGATTCTAGGTAAGCGTAAGGGTACAAGAGAAGCTAGATTACCAACTAAAGTTCTGTGGATGAGGAGGATGCGAGTTCTCAGGCGCTTGCTTCGCAAGTACCGGGAATCTAAGAAGATTGACAAACACATGTATCATGACATGTACATGAAGGTAAAGGGTAATGTCTTCAAGAATAAGAGAGTTTTGATGGAGAGTATCCACAAGTCGAAGGCTGAGAAGGCAAGAGAAAAGACTTTGTCTGACCAGTTTGAGGCTAAAAGGGCAAAGAATAAGGCTAGCAGGGAGAGAAAAATAGCTAGGAGGGAGGAAAGACTAGCCCAGGTTAGAATTTTAACTGCATTTAACTTCTTTGGTATGCAACAGGAAAAATAATTAGTTATATGATTACATACTCAATGCCACATTGCCCTGTAACGATTTACTTGTATGTTTATGTGAATTATTTTTCTCAGTTCAAGCTAGATCTTATTAACTTGTAACTATGTAGATCCTTCTTCCAAAGTTGTAGTTTCATGCTCAATGTGATTCTGATAATTTTTATTTGGGAACAGGGACCTGGAGTAGATAAGCCAACAACATCACCACCTGCTGCTTCTACCGAGTGAGTATATCGAGTGCATGCTTAATCTGAAATCACACTGTTGAATTAAGGGTTATTTCATGTGCTAATTATTCTTCTTTTTCAGGGCATCAAAAAAATCCAAGAAGTGAGACTGCTAGTAAAGTATTGAAGGATAAATCCATTGATAGAATGTGTACTCGGTTACTATGGCAGAGTGGTTTTGTGGAATCTATGTACCTTTTTGTTTATTTTGGATCTTGTTACTCAAAATTTGTAGTTGAAAGGAGATTTCTTGGTATTCGCTTAATTTGTACCTTATGTTTCTTGACCGGTTTTATTAAATTTTCTTGGGCTTATGAGTTATGATGTTTATGGGGAGAATTTCAATGTCAGTTACACGTAGCATTAGTTTCATTTTTGGGACTTACCCATTTTTAATGTTAAAACGACATTCCTTAAGGACTTGAATATACATCTTCTCCCGAATCATAGAAATTTCTTGCGAAGATTATAAAGATGATCAGCAACAGAAACGTTAGTGAATTATATGCCGGGTTTCTGTTTGCACACGGTGTTGTTCTTGGATAGATTTTATTTTAGTTTTAGTTACTGGTCATTTTCCTTCAAATCGTGGCCGGTTGGAACTTTAAATCACTGATGGCTTCCACACTTGTGTTTGATGTTTTCTAGATAGGTTCTCACGCATGTTTGGTGGTTATAATATATTACTTCATAAAAAATACTAAACATGGCTTGAAGATTTATGAATACACATATTATATCTATACTAGAATGATTGTATCGGATTGTCATTTATAGCTATACCATTAAATGGCATCCAGATCTTGGCTGCATGGCTAATATTGGTCTCATTCTTCTCTACGACACAGGTCTCAATAGCGTGTGAATATATATTATGTCTTGAATAAGTTGGACAACAAATGCTGCATGCATCTGCCATTATTGCCACCTAAAGGCTTCTTTGGTATCGTGTTTTGGATACAGCCACCTCAACGGTATCTCCAAATACTGGTGTATGTCTAGTGAGATACGCACTTCCATGATTTACTCGACCTTTGGGTACAGCTTGATGTGTGGGCAAATCAAATGGCTTGGTGCATAGCCCAAGTTTGACAAGAAAGGTTGCTGTGCTACCTTTGTCAAGACCCTCGCTCTCAATCCAAATGTGCCCTCCCATGAGATTTATGAACCTGATTCAATTATTATAATTAGGAATATGAGACAAGCATGAATTTGCTTGGTATTTACTCAACTTTTAGGACTATTCATGCTGAAAGTAATAGTTAGAAAACTTCTTCTAGACTATGGTCCTCCTCATTGTATTGAAATGCATAGTTTCTGGTGTACCTTCTGCAAATGGCAAGTCCAAGTCCTGCTCCACCTGTACTTCTAATGGAATCACTTCGAGATTGAACAAATCTGGTAAAGAGAAATGGAATATCTTGTGGGAGAATGCCACAACCAGAATCACTAACCTGAAGTGGATAATCAGATAGTACAGGGTCAATACAGAACAACTGATAGAGAGAAATCCTAAAATAATCTATAGCGGGAACAAAGAGAGACCAACTAAATGTATCACATGATCACACCATAAGCACATTACTATATGAGCACCTGAACTTACCTTTGTGACTTTATAAAAGAATTCTAGAACTGCCCACAAGTTTTAAATTGCAGATCTTAGGTAGATTACTTTAAACTTTATAAGATATAACCTGGAGAAAGCAACTACAGGAAATTCCAATGAAACAAGCTAAAGTGAAGTTAAATGCAGTAGTCAACTACCTGTACTTGTAGGTAGAAGTGGCCATTGCTTGACACCGGGTAAAATTCAGGTTGCCAGTCTCTTGAAGACCCTGGTTTTGCAACAGAAGCTTTTATTGAGACATTACCCTCCTTTGTGAACTTTACAGCATTGCCCACAATGTTCAAAATAGTTTGCATGAGCCGTTTCTTGTCACCAATTGAATACATTGGTAAATCTGGAGCCATAATCATCTTCATGGATAACTTCTTTATAGATGCAATAGGTTTTATCAAATTATTAACCTGCAATCACATATATAAAATCAATGATATAAGTAAGATGGCTATTTATGAGAAACTGTACAAGACCAAGCTTATTTTTTAGTGCAAAATTACGAGCAATTACCTCCAAGAAAACTCCATGAAGATTGAAAGGTCCAATTTCTAATTCTAGACTCCCATCTTCAAGTCGGGAAAGATCCAGAACATCATCAACAAGTGTTGTCAAGAGGTTACTACTCTTTAAAACTGTCTCTATCATAGCCCTTTGATCTGGAGTTAGTTCTGTCTCTAAGAGAAGAGAGGACAATGCAATAACTGCATGCATTAGTGTCCTCATTTCATGGTTCATTACAGCACGGAAATCATTTCGAGCATGAATTGCCTTCTCTGCCTCTTGGCGAGCCAAATCTAAAGCAACATTCCGCTGCATGAGCTGATCTTGTGCCCACATGGATTCTTCCAGAATAGCAGCATGTGAAAGAGCAACAGCAACCTCATAAAGAATAAAGAATAATTAATCATCGAAGAAGATGTTCGAGTAGTATTTCTTGAAAATTTTCATTATCGAGGGGAGTAGCAGGCAAAAAAAACGAAGACAAATTGAACAAAAATAGGAAACACTATGCAAAATGAGAGAACTTTGTAGAATGGACAATTATTATTAATATAGCATATCTAGATAATATCATTGAGATATACACCTGATCTGCAACAACTTCCACCAGTTCCAACTCATGATCTCTCCATTTTCTACCACTGTCAGTAGGGAGGATCAGAACCATGACAGCATAGCTTTTTGCAGAGAAGTCAGGCCAACCACTGATTTGAAAATTTGAGTGATGTAAAAGAGGAACACGAACAGCGACGTCCTCAGATAGCCCATGTCTTCCCACAATATGTCTGCTCCTTGTCAGTGGGCAGTTATAGGGTAAACGCATTGATCGAGCGGTACCAAAGACTTCATTGATTATAGGAAGGTTTATTGGCACAGTAGATCCAACTTTTATTTTGTTGTTTAGAGTATGAGAAAGTTCTAAAGTGATACCAGTTGGTGAAGGCATCCACAATGCACATTCCTCCAAGCCTAAGGTCCTACCTAGCTCAACAAGAGTGGTTCTTAAAATTGTATGTCTATCTAGCGTGCTTCTAATTTCATGGGTCAACATTCTAACATGCCTTCCAGTTTCTTCTTGAGTAAGGATAAGGCCCATCTCCCGGTCAAGCTCTTCAGCCCTGTTCTTCAGGAATAATTCCCGAGTTTTGACACTCAATAGATCAGGAATGATGTAAACAAGTAGCAAAGCAGTTAGACATGACACAAGAGCACAAGCCATCTTTGCAACAGTCATCACCATAGCAACAGCTTTGGAGTGGAGGGAGAATGTCCACAAGTTTATGAAGTGAGTTGCTCCACAGAGAATAATAAAAGCACCAAACTGCATTAACACCCATCTGTATGGGAAGAATGCCGACTTCTGCACAAAATATACAATCTCCAGAGGAATGGAGAAATATGCAAGGGCAATCAATACATCTGAGATATACTGATATTTCACCAGAAGTTCGTCTTGGGGCCATTGCGTATCAATGCAATCACAAGACTCCATTGAACAAGTGCCTAGTGGATCTGAGAATAAACAAAGTTACAAACATAATTATAACAATATCTATATCTATATCTCTCTCTCTCTCTCTCTCTCTCTCTCTCTCTCTCTCTCTCTATATATATATATATATATGTATATCAGTACAAAATATACTATATCGCACGCTATTGCTAGATCCGGAGATCAACACATTGTCAATGCCACAAAACACAAGGGATGGCATTTCACTAGGCTTGGCAAAATTCATTTCACTAGGCTTGGCAAAATTCGAATTGATATAAATTAACTTAAATTAATCTAAAAATTTTAAACAAAATACTATATAATATTATAACAATAAAAAAATTATTAATATCTATTATCCTGATTATTCGATAGAAAGAGAGAGTTATAACCCATAAAATTTTTATTTCAAAATTCAAATCAACGAAGAAATAAATATTATTTCATCAGACACTAAATTTGTATCACTCAATCACTGTTATGCCAATCGACATTATCAAACTAGGTTAATTTTGTTATTCGCTTATTTTATAACAATGTTTTTTTTATGCTACTTGTTTCCATTTTATGATAATATCAATTTGTATAAATAAATATGGTAAGGATCGAATTGGTTCGTAGCCTAGCCCAAACCCCCCATTTCTAGCACAACTTGTGAAGGACATTAATCTTCAAAATTGTGAGATGTGTTAGGCCCACGGGGCAGTCCATAAAAAATTAGAAAGTTAAAAAATATAAAATATAAAAAAGATGACCAGAAACACATAGGTCATTCTGATAAAAGCTCGTGAAGGCACAACCTAAAGGCTTTAGTGTATGCCTTGGGCCTTCTTGTGCTAACGGGCAGAGTTGGCTCATGAGACCCATCAATTAGTGGATCTGGGCACAACATGCCTCGTGGATACGACAAATTACACTAAATTTAGCCCAACATAATGTACTGTTGCGCTATACATATAATTACTTTGGTTTTATACTCACCAAACACTAAATAATTTTGTGTGTTATTTTTAACATATTATATAATTCTTGACCATTTGAAAAAATATTTTATTACATATTCTAGGTTAATTTGAGTTAGGTTAGGTGAACTTGAAAAAAATTTAGGTTGAATTGTATTTTATTTTGGGTTGAGTCAGTGCTAAATATCTTCAATCCAAAATTCAAATTACCATGACATAAGTATGATCGGATAACTAAAATTGCCTAGTTTACATTTCATAAGCATATGCTATGGCAGTATATATAAAACCAAATCATGCGCGTATTCTCTTTCTGCATCAACATCAGTATCTCCCAAAAACTAGGTCTGAAGCTGTTCCTGAAAACCATAGCTTTACCTTCTACATAATGTCTAAGTTTCTCTTGATTAATGTCCCAATATATACTTGAGATTACTTAAAGAACCACTTCTGGATCGAAAAGATCAGACGAGATCTGCCCTTGAACCTCAAACTTCCTTCTCAAGTAAAAATTTAATTTAAAAGTAGTTTTCATCAAAAAAACAAACCCTGCCTAAGAAACTACGAAAACCTCTTCAAGGGAATTCGCAAATTCTTTTACCATCATTAACTAACCAGACACACGCCCTACACTAAGTTTGTAGTTGATAACCCCAGACCTCTAACATCATCCATTTATCATGCGTAAAAATTTCTTTCAAAGGCGCTTATCTAAATACTCACAGCATCTGTAAAGCTATATTTTACTTTAAAATTTTGGTTAACCTTTAAAACTAAAAATAAACAAAATTTATATATAGCCAATGAAATTCAGAAAAATTAAGAAAAGAAAATGTTATTACCAAACTGACTAGGAAGGCTGATGCAGACGGCCAGAGATCATGAGCGGAGAATGAATGATTCATATGAGCCGTCGGTAATAAGCTCCTCCAGCCCCAGGAGAGCTTGTCGTTCAAGTTGAACGTAAACAAGTAGTATAAAGAGAGGAAAGTGGAGTGAGACGAATACTAGGAAGTAGAAGAAGAGTTGAGCCTGAGTTGTACAAGTAAAACTCGCAAGAGAAACCGGTTTACACGTTGGAGCATTGAAAAGGCAAGAAGACCCCGACACCTTAAATGGTATAGAGACGTAAAGTCGTTTATGGTAAAATATAAAAACAAATATTTTTTAAAGTTTTTTTAGTGAAAAACATGTTGCTAATTGATTATTAATGAATTATTGAATTATGTTCTATCATGAACTAATAAATATCACAAAAAACGAGATTTTTGTTATTTCTAAAATTTGTATTATTTTATATAATTGAGTAACCGTTTGAAACATATTCTCGCACGGGTTACATTAAAGATGATGCTGACTTGAACATAAATTCAGTGAACTTAGATATAGAAAAAAAATTAGAATGGAGGGTGTTCCTACGTATGGCAACTAGGGTCCAATTCTTTCCCCCAAGTTGAGTGAAATCCAAATCCAGACCTCCAACCGGCAATATTGAATACTGGATTCAATTCAATGCACGGGGCTGTTTAAATGATATGATTACAGGGAATATGTATTATAAAACTCTTTACTTTTGTACTCTTCTGAAAATGATTTCCACTTTTAGCTTAATGGAAATGTCGTTGTATAAAAGAATAATATATGAGAACACATGACTTCATATCGCAAGCTCGCAAGTAATATTATCAGGACTTTATTTTCGCCTGTGTTTACTTCCCTTTCCAATTTCATGTAACATCAGCAAATAATAATAATAATAATACAAGAATAAAGTCATACAAAAAAATGAAGGAACAAAATTCAGCTTCCACTTAACACAAATCCTTTTCCTAGAAATTTGATAAGTAACCCAGCCAACCAAATTTGACCTTTTCTCCGCCATCATGTCCATTTCGTAATTCATTCCTTCAACATCCTCCACACTACATCCTCCAAACTTCCCTGGTGAACAAAAGAAAATCCTTTGTACATTAAACTTCATAAATCAAAGGACCATATCAAATACAGATAACAAAAATAACATTTACCATGCATTGCATCCACAAATTCATTAAATAATTTACAAATGTCAATAGTGTCTAGCCTTAAATATATATTATTAAGCTTCATATAAGCAACCATTATCATTTTTATTAGGTGGACCGACGTCAACATAGGATAAGAAATGTGATAAGAAACATAATGAAAATTCGTTCATCTTTTATACAACCAAGTCAATTAGATGCTAGACTACAATAACTTCCTATTAAAAAGTCCAATATTGTCCTGTATGCGAATGACATAAAAATAACTGTCGGCTTCCACTTCCCACCATCAAAGTTTCAATTGTATAATTCACAACATATCTATCGACACAGTTGACATTCAGTAACAAGATTCAGCCTCAACAAATGCCAGCCTATACTAAAACACACAATATTCAGTAATAAGATTCAGCGTCAACAAATGCCAGCCTTTTACTAAAACACACAATATTCAGTAATAAGATTCAGCCTCAACAAATGCCAACCTATACTAAAAGACACAATTCTAAGCAAAAAGAAACACAAAATAGGTTCAGGAGATTACCTCAATGCAGCAGCATCATACTTAAGAATAGATTCCACTGAATTAGTCTTAATTTAATAATCCTACATTTTCCATGGTGAGTAAGTTCCCTATAACTGTACCATAAGTCACAACCGTTGATTAATACTAGTATGCGTACACTTCTTCCTTTTTTCCTTTACTTTTTCTGGAAAGCGTTCTTGAGGTTCTAAATGTACTTCAGCAAGCATTTTTAACCAAAGCTCTTCAAATTTATTGTGGAAACCCTTCTGAAACCAGTTCAAAATTTCTGAATGCAGAGCCTTAGGATTGTCATTCCATGCCTTCTTTAACATTGCACAACTGTCAATTGACCTGCTTTTTATTTTACTTAAAAGTTTTCCAACCCTTTTATGACCAAATTCCTCTGGCTTTAAAATAGTACTAGGTGGGGCAGCCAAGAATTTCTGGACATCTCTTAAGCATGGCAAAACCCGGCCTTCAAGCAAAGCACAAGCAAATACAGCCAGACGATACTCATCATCACTACTAACTGGTAAACTGTGCATCGGGAGCTCCCAATTATGAGGCCCAAAGATTGGATTGACCAAATATAGCACTTGATCAGTTTGACAGTCATAATAAGATTTGGAGTTTTCGGGAGATCCTGAGAAACTGCACAATGCTTGACCGTACTCAACAAGCCAGTCTGATTTCACACATGTAGCTCCATGAAGGTATGGTCGTTTTGTTTGTAACAATTCACTGTACACCAAGAACTCAGGAGCTGAACCAGCAACAGATGACCAACGATGGAGAAACACATCTTCTTTAACCATACAGGCTTGATACCGAACTGCATTAACTTTTCCATCTCCTTTCATTGATCTTGCATTTGCTCTAATACGTTTGGCGACTCTGTCAACCCAACCAGCACAGATGGCTCGACATAAGAGTTCTTCCTCATTTTGTAAAAGGATGTCCTTACTTGAGGAAATACTCCAAGTGTGTTCTACGTCCTCCAGAGTACCATGAATCCATGTGAAATCTTGACCACAATTATCACTTTGATTAAAGACCAAATGAAGAAGTTGCTTTCTCAACTTGGACATTTCCTCCATGGTTTTCAGGTGCAAGGCATTTTCATTGCAGAATTCAACTGAATTTTTTGATAGTTCAAAACACTGCAAAGCATAAGCTACAGTCAAGGCATCACTGGTAGGATTAGTGAATTTTTCCCGGGACAATTTAGCCACTTTAAGTTTCCTTTCCCTCATTTTTTCCTGCTTCAGAATAATATTCTCACTCACTGGATTATTAGAGCCCTCATCCAGGTTCGAGTCATCTCTATTGTTGTGACTTCCTTCCAACTGCATGATGAAAGGATTTGATAAGCTCAAGGCTGCCGCTGCTGCTATTGCATATCCTAAAACTAGATTTGCTCGAGCATAACTTTTTGTTTTCATAATTTGGATAAGTGTCAGAAGCATACGAGAGTGGCGGGGACTCATTGGGTAGTGAGACATGGCCTTCCCCAAAGTTGTTAGTTGTCCATTGCTATCAAGAGCTTCAAGAGCCTTCAAGCAATGCTCTGCCTCAACCAAAGCACTGGCCTTAGGAGGAGTTGGAAATGGAAAATTTGCAACCTACATGCACAGAAGATAGGAAAACAATTAGTAAAGGTCAAAACTCAGTTTAAAACAAAAGAGACTTAATGTAAACTTGGTATGATACCAATGTATGAAAAGCTTTGAGGAACAGTGTAAACATTTTGTCGTTAACAATAAAATATGTATTAGCTAAGAAAACAAATGTTAATTACCACCTGTCATTACCAATATACCAAAAGCTTTGAGGAACTGTGTAAACATTGTCATTAATAGAAAAAGCACATTTGCTAAGAAAACAAATGCTAATTGCCACTTGTCAACCCAAAATGCAGTCTGATAAATGAGTCATGGTTTTGACAAAAAAGGCCCCTCAACTCCCATGAAAAGAAAAGATGTAAGATGAATGTTGTCACTAGCATCCAACTTTGACAAAAGTGAATTAACAACAGCATGTTTACCATAATCTAACAATTATAAACTTCAAAATATTGTTGCCTAGTTATGTGTGCAACATACAACCATTACTAGAAAAAGAATTATCTACTTCCTCAAACATAAACAAATCAAAGATGTTGCAAAGTGGTAGTTGAAGGATCACAATACTTAAAAAACCCACCTTATCAATATTCATGGATTTCATTAGAAGAACCATACTGTCAACAGGTACTTTAGATATTTCAGCACAGGAGAAGTCAGGAAGTATGTTACTGAAAACTGCAGATGAATACAGTCGGTAGCAGTGGCCAGGCCCAGTTCTACCAGCTCTTCCAGCACGTTGCGCAGCCGATGCCTTACTTATCCATTGTACCTCATATGATTCCATACCATTAGCTGAGTTAAATTTCTTCACTTTCTCTCTTCCAGTGTCAACCACATACTTTATTCCAGGAATAGTTAAGGATGTTTCAGCCACATTGGTGGCAACAACAACTAGTCGCTCTCCTTGCTTAACCTCTTCAAATACACGGAGCTGTGCTGCAGCGGGCAGCATGGCATAAAGAGGCAGAACTCGCAATGCACTAGCAAAACCTTTACCAACTTCCATCTTCTTTACAACAGAATTGAATTGTTCAGAACATTGTTCCACTGCAGTAGGAGTTGTCTGGTTTCTTTTGGCACTAGAGCCTAACGCATTTCTGTCAGCCAAAGCTTCAAAAGCAACCTTAAGAGAAGCAAGACTCCAATTCTCCCCTGATGCACCTACCATATTATCATCAACCATTGGAAGTTCCTGCACCAGTAAATTTCCATCGTCACCAAGAATTTCCATTTCACTCTCAGTTTCTGAATCATAAGACGCATTTGACTCATCTTCATGCAAATCAAAATGTTCCTCATCATAAGAGCCAAGCCCGTCAGTCTGCTGCTCAGTTGCGTTTCCCCGAACCTCAAATGCTTCACTGATCTCCTTCATATCAACGCCCTCAAAAGAGTTTGTTTCAGAGAAAACAGTGATCTCATCACCAATGTTCCCCTTAGGTGTATTTGCCATCAGCTCCTTTGAAGCTTTACGTAACTTACAACATAAGTATTCCACCTCCCTCTGACCCGTAACAAATACAAGTATTCCACCTTGTGGCAGCCTCTTGTGAATTGACATAACCTTTTTGTAAGCTTGGCCTATATAATCAGTAATTTCTGTTCTCTTGGAGAAATGTATAGTCACTGGATACTGCCTGGTAGGAACTTCTATAACAGGAGGATTGCGAAATAACCTTCCACCAGAAATGAAGTCTTCCACTCGCATGGTAGCACTCATCAGAATAAGTTTCAAGGGAAAAATTTTATCTTTGCGGTCTATATGTTGTCCTGAAAGCAACAATTGTTGTTGCTTCTCATATAGAGCCTGCCACACAAGTGCAACAAGACGTATGTTACAGATAAATGTGAAAGAACAATAGCCATAAGCTTTTTACAGTACAACGCAAACATAAGTTTCACCTGGCGAGGCTGAATTATACGAGAAAGCATTCCAATAAGTATATCCGTATTCAAGCTTCTCTCGTGAGCTTCATCCAGAATTATGACTGAGTATTGTCTTAATAAAACATCATACTGCACCACAAGAGTTACTTGTCAAGGAAAGCATTTGAACAAGCATGCGCAAGTAATAGATACACATATATTCACAAGAAATGGATACGGTTAAGAACAACATGGCACATGATCAAAAGATAGCTTTGGTAACAAAATTCTTATAACTTAATGAAAATCAGGAAAATTCTCCATGAATATATTTCTTTTAACCAGAAAAGAACATGATTTAGATAACATATTTCCAAAAAGATTCAAAGAATTCCTCCACTTATAGCTATCATAAACTAAGGTCTATCCACTTACATGAAGTTCAATAGATTTTCTGTTGTATTAACCCCTCCCTCAATGAGGAGAGATGAATGAAAGGGCATTGAGAACACATGAATGCACAATAGACCTAATAAAAAATGTAGAAACCTTAAGAATATAAAACTAATCACAATGCAAAATTCTTAGTACATATTCCTTTAGCATTCACATTATCAATAAATGTAAGGTGTGCTATCCAGAGAAAGGAAAAACCTTTAGTTCCCGTAGTAATATTCCATCAGTCATAAACTTGATGGAGCAATTGTCACCAATTTTTTTGTCATGTCTAACTTGAAAACCAACTTCTTTGCCTAGATGAAGACCAAGTTCAAATGCCACTCTCTTTGCAGTGGCAAGGACAGCAACACGGCGCGGTTGAGTCACACCAATAATGCCACATCGGTTGCTACACTGGTCAGAACCAAAACCAGCTTCATAAAGGAACTGCAAGGTGGAAAAAAAGAGTGCAGAATTAGGTTTCCCAGAACAAATGATAGATTTAAAAATCCTAGCAATAACCTATGGCCAAGCATTAAATAAGCCTACCTGAGGAACTTGTGTGGTCTTGCCACACCCTGTCTCTCCACATATAATCACCGTTGGGTTATAATTTACAGCTTCCATTATCTCCTGCTCCATCATAACTATTGGAAGATCTTTCCTTTTGCTTTCAACCTCACTTGGCCTTGATACATGCACCACAGTTGGAGCCATAGCAGGTCCCTGCAAAGAACAACAAACATTGCTAGTCCTGATGAGCTTTATATTTAGGCTCTTCTGATATAACTTGTCCCAGAATCAAAACCCCAGTCCCAATCAGCAGATAATAAATATGTAATAAGAAGGTATAATAATAATGTTTTAATCAAAGTTTCACATAAAAAGTATTATGTAATTATCTATCTTAGATAACATTTCAGTACCAGAAATAAGAGAATCAATATAGTAGAATACAATGTCTCAACCTCATTAGTTGAGATAAAAATTATTTGCTATATGATTGTTTTTCAGTATCAAATATTTATGGGAGCCACTTTCAATTTATATTTCATATCTTCATTAAGTCAATTTTATGAACACAATAAATAGGATTTGAGTATGCATGACACAAAATGCAAAGCAAATGTTAACCTACAATATTTGATGTGGAAAGAAACATATAAATTTTTTAGTCCTTTCATTCTTCCCATCATAAAGGCATATGTATATCATTTGACATTCCAACATCTAAACATTTGAACATACCATTGATCTAGAACTCCTTCCACCATCATGAATGGAAGTTGGTGCACAATTTGTGATGTCTTGGGGCATAATCGTGTCACTGCCGTTCTTTGAAACTTCTTCAAAGGATAGGGCTGCGACAGATTCACAATTTGAACCATGTTCATTAGGATGAACTGGCTCCTGAGAAGAACCTAAAGAAACAGAGACATCATCTAACACATCTTTGTTAACCATTAATGGTTGCCCAAGGTCATATGCATTGATGGGCTGCCCAGGGTGAGGTTTGTCCAACACAGGTTCAGTTTCACTAGAAGCACCACCTTCACGCCTTCTCTTGGAAACTTGGTCGTTTTGAGGATCTTCTAAACCTGCCTTGGAAAATTGCACAGCATTTCTTTTCTTTTCAAGCTTAGTTTGAACCTACACAATCAGATGCCGATTATGCAAATACAATCATAAACCTACATTTAAAATTTCTCAAAGTTTGCAATGGTTCATCATACAGACCTTACCCATATCTTTGGAAGCCTCCAAAAGATTATATAAGCCTGGCAATATCTTGTATTTTCTGAAAATTTAAACTCCAAAGTAATTCTTGACCATTCATAGTGTTTTTAGTTCACAAAAACAACATAACAGAGAGAATCCGTCAAGGAATATTGAAAGAGAAAAAGGGCATACTCAAAGTTTTCCGTGGTTTTGAAAGACATGTACGCTTTCTCCCTCTCCTCCTGCACAAATTAAAGGCAGTTCAATAATAATAAACACGGAAACCAAACAATCAAAACAAGGAAGCAGAGATTAGAATCCACCTCTAGCCTCTTCAGTCTTCTTTTCTGAGATTTGCTGAGGTTCGAATTTTCTTTTTTTTTAACCTTTTCAACCTCCTGTAATAGAAAATTTTAAGCATCCAAACTCTAACGTGATAAAAGAAATATAAAAAAACTATAGAGCAAAATATACCTCATTCATGTGCTTCTGATGACATTTATTTGCCGGTAAAATCATTGCATTGCTATCAACGCCCTCCAAGCTACCGAACAAAAGCAAAGGGAACATATGTTCAGATTGTGTTATTACAGTTATTTCAATTTTTAAAACTGAAATAAAAGTATAAAACAAGTTTTATTATATCTATGACGAAAAAGAGTCAAATCTTAAACCCTAATTTAAAAGGTTACCCACTTGCGTGAACCTTGTCGGCGCTTTGTTTCGCTCCTGTTCTTTCTTTTAGCCATAGTGTTAACACTAAATCAGGAAAAGGAAAACGCCGACTTTGAAACTAGCTTCGTAAGCTCTCCGTCTGTTCCAGCAATATTCCTCAGAACTAAAAATTGTGCCAAAAACAGTAAGGACTTAGGAGGCCCCGGCGAAGCAATTTTCTTGGTGTTGGCGGTTTGAAAAATCGCGGGGATGTAAGTACAAATACGATGACGGCGAGTTGTGGGCTGAGCCAGTGGATGTCAATCAACAGTCCAAAAAGTGTTGCTCAATAAGCGCATTGAATTATAAATTGGCCATAACTATTTCCCATCCGAAGTATGAAAATTATATTTTCTTTCAAACCCAGAGATTAGTTTTAATTAGGCCAAAACACTCATCCCAGCCAAGCTTTCTTTGAATTACAAAGTATCAATCTAAAACTTATAAAAAACTAAATATACACTCATTCACCATTTTTTTTTTTCAATTTTACTAATATTTTTGATAAATAAATAAAATAGCAATTATAAAAAACAATAATATTAATATTAAAAATTTTTAATATAAAATTATATTAATATATATATTAAAAATTTTAAAATTTAATAAACATTTTAAAAAATCAACTACTTTTTTTATTGAAAATAATAAAAAATAATTAATTTTAAGTATATCGATTATTTTTGTCTATATTTAATAATAGATTTGACTACTTTTACTATCAAGATTACTAGATTCAGTTATCAATCAAATCAAGAAGTTATTTCAGACCATTTAATTAGGTTTTTGTTAGATTTTTAAAATTTTAATATTAAATTAACATTATTTTATATTTTAATTATTTTTATAAAATTAATTTTATTATTTTTTAAATTCTATTTATTTAAAAAGATAAAAATACTCTTTTGATTATTAACTTTTAACAATTGACTATTAAATATATCTATTAACTTTGATCAATGAGTAAATGTTTGACTTTTTGAAAATGAATAAAAGAAAATAAGTCTTTTGGCCTTTTAATTAAAGGGTGTTTTTGACATTTTGCGTACTATATGCAGTGGTTAATAACGTTTACAATTTTATCCGTTCAAGCAAATTACATTTTTATTCAAATTATCTTTTTTGATTATTTTTTTCTTTTTTATTTTTTGGTTGTCAAAAAATAATTGGGACAAGCTGACATTTGAGTGCTTCTGGAGACTTGTACAAATGATCGGTAAAAACGGTAAGATTCAACTAAAACAAAACTTATCACTGCTTAAGTGGAGTAAACAGTAATAGATTCATCGACAATACAAGAGTGGTGGCAATGCCGGGTTAGTTGACAACAACCGTGAAGAAGGAATAATTATACCGATAACCTTTTTTATAATTTATAATTTTTATAATTATTAATTTAATTTAAGCGTCATTAGGGAGGATAATTCAAAAGCAAAATCTGTCAGGCAAACTAATAACACATATTATGAATTGTTGATAGGATATGCAAAATGGCATTGATAGGATATCAACTTCTAGACAGTACATGTAAATTGCCTTCATCTTATTACACTCAGAAATTAATCTTCGTTATTCTCTTCAATGTAACCGTCTCACCACAACATGAGGGTGGGGTTGGCTTTCCCCTTATTTGCCGACTATTTCCTACATTGTCACGAAATAAAATGACAAGAGACAGACATCTGAGCATAGGAAAGCCATAAGAATATTGTTAGTAATGGACAAAAATGAAATTATCTTCCAGTTTCTAACAATTGACTCAGTTGGATTGGAGAGAGACAAATGGTGCGAAAATAGAACGCCTTCAAAACTGATGCTAAAGCCAGAACCAAAACTCGGGAGGTAAAAAATTCTCACGAGCTTGTCAATTAGTCAGATGGGCCAATCATTTTCTCAGGCACCACAAGATTATCAAATTCTTCGCTGGTGAGCACTCCAAGTTTCAAGGCAGCATCCTGCAAATTTTGGCTCGGTTTATTCTGGTAGTTTAAAATAAAACTTTGGTGCAAATTATTGGAGTCGACAAAAATTAAAAAAAAAAAAAAACACACAAGGATACAAATACAAGATGATTGTCACCTTCAGTGTAGTTCCCTCCTTGTGGGCCTTCTTGGCAACTGCAGCAGCATTGTCATAACCAATTTTCTGGAGAGAATTATAAAAAAAAAATGTTATAATTCAAAGAATAGGAAACTGGAGAGAATGAAGATATGAAAACAGGATAAAAACTTACGGGATTCAAGGATGTGACCAGCATCAATGACTGCGTAAGAGAATTTGATTAGGGATCTATCATATGGAATAAAAAAAGTTTACATATGCTGAATGTAGAATTAACTGACCTCATGAAGTAATTTTGAAATCCTTTCCCTATTAGCTTGAATTCCTCTTACACAGTTCTTCTCAAAGGAAGCAGATGCATCGCCCAGCAATCTTACTGACTGTTAGGAACAAACCAAAAATGTTAGTTCAGTGAAGAAGTACATTCCTTCTAAAATATAAAAGACCCATAAAACATCATAATATCAGACTTTTTTTTGTACATTCCAACTGGCACCTGCTTACATTAAGATTTTAACATTACATTGCACACATCTGAGAATGCCAGATGAGAAGTCACAACATATCATAAAATCCCAAAATTTTCAAAGAGAATATAAATGCATTTCTAGCTAAAATCTTGCTTAGCTCCAATTCCTGAATTTCAAAGAAAAATTTTCACAAAGCAAGTTACCTTTCCCTTAAATTTAGTTAACATTCTTTAAATTCTACAGATCTTAAAAACAAATTTTCTCCAATTTCATTTTTTGAAAGAATATCATAGTGATACAACAAAAGAACATACATGTAGGAGACCACTAGCAATCATGGGCTTGAATACATTCAGCTCAAAGTGGCCATTTGATCCACCAACTGTTATGCCCACATGGTTGCCCATAACCTGCAAGATGAGAAAAATATATTGATTGTAAACAAACATTCAAAAATGATGACTATTGTTAAAGACTATTCCATAAATAAATTCATGACTAGATGGTAGAGTGAGAAATTTACATAATAATATTCAAGTAGGTAAGTAACTGTCAGAAACTATGCATTACAGTTGATCATATCATTTAAATGAATCAAAATTGGATGCAAACAGTTCACCTGAGCGCAAACCATTGTGAGTGCTTCACATTGAGTCGGATTGACTTTTCCCTGAAAAGAAAGTTCAGTCAAATCAATCTTGATAGACCAAGCTATGGCACATGAAAATATTTTGGTCACAAATAAGTTGTATAGAGGATCAGGATTTTACAGGCATAATACTGCTGCCTGGCTCATTTTCAGGAAGCATGAGTTCACCAAGGCCACAACGGGGACCACTGGATAAAGAAGAACCACTTAGAAAACAATTAAAATCAGGCAAATAAGCCGACTAAAAATTTTCCAAATGTTACACAGACCTTCCTAATAGGCGTATGTCATTGGCGATTTTCATTAGAGAAGTAGCAATTGTGTTGAGGGCTCCACTGGTTTCAACAAAAGCATCATGTGCAGCCTACACAATTTGAAATATTTTAGAATGTGAAACTACTTGGGTAAACATATATAGTATAAAATAAGCTAACAATTCTATCCAAAAAGAAATAGAAGAAAAGCGTAGTTAAAGATTAACATACTTACCAAAGCTTCAAACTTGTTTTCTGCAGTGACAAAAGGAAAGTTTGTTTCCTCAGCTACTGCTGCAGCAATCTTCACATCAAACCTAGAACAATATTTAAAAGATTGAAATATGATTATGCAAGCAATAAGCAAACAACAGCAACACAAAAAGTTGACAAGGCAATATTCATTTGAGGTCATGAACTGTTCATGTAGACCAGACTACATTGCATAAAACCAGAGCTGGGCTCCCTCTGACTGTGCTACCTAAACTTCTCACATATTATGAATTCAACAATTAATTGATTACTTTTATAATATCCACGAGGCATGTGACATCAATCTTAACTAGACAATACCCTCAAACTTACAACAATAAATTTGTTCGCAGATATAAATGAACATTCTTTTCTAATTACAACACAAACTTTCAAAGAAGTAATCCATACCCTTTCTTTGTGTTCAATCCGGTTCCCACAGCAGTGCCACCCTGTGCAAGCTGCTCAGATGAAATCTCAACTCTGTCAGAACTTGAAAGTAGAAGGGATGGCAGGAGTTCAAGGCAGAGGATGCTTATATTAAAAGATGTTTCGCCTACCTGATACATGCGAGGAAGAGTGCACATGATTCGGTCAATGCCATACTTCACCTATAAACAAGTCATAGTTTAGCTCCAGCAATAATTTCGTATACTCTTTCCAATCAAAACAAATGAACCTCAATAGTAATTGAATCAGAAAAGTGCGGAAAAAAGAATATACTTGTGTGGTATAGCCACTAAATTCTTGCCCAAGTGTCAAAGGTGTTGCATCTTGAGTGTGAGTTCGCCCAATTTTGACAATATCCTTAAATTCAATGGACTGGAAAATAAAAATATATACATATATAATTAGTAGCAGTACCACTATATATGCAAAGGCATGGACATGCTATTTCAGACACCAAATACAATGTAGAAGTTATGACATGAAAGATTAAAGCATGAAATATGTACAAATAAGCAAAACACAACATAGCGCTGCCATGAGGACAAATTGAAGAATTGCAAGACTTCTCAAACCAAACATTTGATTATAGATGCAATAGGAATCAAAAGTGAGTTGCTATTAATAAATCAAGATATGCACACCAAAGAAGGCTCAAACCTACATCAACCTAATAAATTTGTTATTGAACAACTAACTTATAAAAAGTAGATCACCAAGCATATAACAGAACCAAGAGCGAATCTATCCTAAGTAAATAAACAGAAATGTGGTAGATAATTAGGATTTCACATAGCACCAGATGGTTTAAGACCTCCTAAACTTGAAAAGCTTGTTTAGCATATGACATCCTAATGAAACAAGGATACGCATGTCACATGCAATGCATGTAGCTCAAAAAGTTAAATTTACAAGTGCAACATAGCATAAAGGAGCTTCAAATAAGACAGTTAATACACATAGATGACATATTACAGCAGCAAAAATAGAATTAAGTCACCATGCAACTGTTTTTGCTCGTTAAAATATAGAAAAAAAAACTAAACCTTCGAATGCAGTGAATTATGCAAGGTACTCAAATTTGGAATTAATCTTGAATTTATTTCCATTGCAGCTGCAATATGCATTACCTGAGAAAAAAAGGCATCCAAAAAACTATAAGCAACCAGTTTTCAACAATGAAAATGGGCATAACAAGAGAACAATCCAAGAAAATGGCTAGCTATGAATTACAGCAGTTGTAAAGTCGAACAGAAAAAATGAATCAATTCAATATAAATTAGGGCAAGTTTAAATGTAACTTACGGTTGGGAATGTATCATTAGAAGACTGAGATCTGTTAACATGATCATTTGGGTGCACAAACTTTTCACCACGCTTATGCCCAAGTATTTCAGCAGCTCTATTAGCAATAACCTGGATGAAAAATGCCACTTTAATCACGATTGAACATTAAAAATCATACACTTAATCTTTCAATATTTTGTGAGCAATAGAAAGCATAATTATTTAACAAAAAAAGAATATCTGGTCACCATTAGTTGACACACAAACTTTCGAGAGGACATTTCAATAAGGACTGCAATTTTATTGATAATAAAATTTCACAGTTGCTTCAGCCATATGAATCATGAAAGGCTGAGTCAATATTAATGAAATCCAATAACAGATGCTACAGAACACAAATAAAGGCAAGACTCCAAAACCAAATAAAGAACATGTGAGCCACGAAACAGGAACTGACCTCGTTGGCATTCATATTACTTTGAGTGCCACTGCCAGTTTGCCATACGACAAGTGGAAAATGATCATTTAACTTCCCCTCAGCTACTTCTTGTGCTGCTTGCATGATAGCTTTCCCTATTGCCGGATCAAGACCATACTCCATATTCACCTGCAATACATACATAATTTACTTATTACCTAAGCCAATAATAACAAGTCGACAAGTTCTCATACAGAAATAATAATTAAAATATATATTATACACCAAAGCGAAACTGTCCACCGTCTAACCAAGTTTCAAGTCTGTTATATCATCCGTATTAAATGAACCCAAATTTATTCTTAAAACGTGTGCGCGCGTGTGTATATATATGTATGTATGTATGTATGTATAAGAAACTAAAATATCCAACCTGGGCAGCACATTTCTTGAGGACGCCAAAGGCACGAACAATAGGTTCGGGCATTCGCTCACGCGGGCCCCCAATATCAAAATTCTGCAATGACCTTTGAGTTTGTGCCCCCCAAAGCCTGAAAAATCAAACACGGAACAATCGATATACTTTATTGCCACGTACAAGAAGCTTTGCTTTCCAGAACTGAGAAGTATGATAAATACGTTATAGAGAAAAGATATAAAGGATAATAATAGCTTTAGAACAAAAGACGAACTTATCGGAGGGAACTAAGATAGGGCCAAAAGTGTCCCTTTCTTCCCTAAACGCGGTGGAGTACGATCTCCAACAATTGCCATAACGCAACGCCCCCGCCAATTGCGAAGTCGTTGATCCGCCACCGGAGACTCGCCGCGATATAATATGAAGTGCCATATCTTGCTCTGCTTGATACTGCACAAACCAGAATACACTATTCACAACCGTCAAGCAGACCACGTAGATTAAAGTACAGAATGACACAAACAAAGAGAGTGATCAAACCGAAGCAGTGAATGAGGTGAAATGACTTGCAGGAGATGGTGTAAATCCAGTAACCGAGGAGTCTGATTAACAAAATATGGATGCGATGTAATGTGATCGAAAGGGACAGAAAAGAAAATTTAGGTCACCAATTTGGAATATCCAATTGGGCCGCCCGATCACTGTTACTAAGCCTTGTATGTTATCAGATATGGAATATTTGAACTTTGTGGGCCTCCAGCCATCTCATTGACAAGCTTGAAGCCCATCACGAAGACCTGTCTGTACTTCATGAATTTTTATCGAACTATCAATTATAAAAAAATCAATCAAAATTTTTATTCCTATTACATCTAAATGGGGGGCCTGTGGGTCTTGTCTCCAGGAAGATGGGGTCGGAAATGTCGGGTTATTAGAATCAGACCTTCTTCACGTCCTTGATAGCAGCCAGTGCCATCATCTCAACCGTTCACATTTTCGTAATACACGTTACCCATAAGCCTGGCCATTAGTTTGGCCATTAGAAGAAAAAGATAGTGTTTACTGTGTCATTCGTTTTAAATGGGTTTGTCAGTCCACACATGGAGCATCCTTTTCCGTCAACAGCAAAATAATTATTACGTGTGACAGCTGGCCTTCGCACCCTCACGTGCGGCGCGGCGGTGGGCGTTTCTCGTTATTATTATCTTATACTCGAGGTTTTTTCGTCATTAAAATTTATACGGGTAGAATTGTCAATGTAGCATCGTGCCGTACTTGTGGAGAATAGATTCAGTACACAAGAGATCCAAGAATGACTGGTAAAGAAGAGGTTTGTGGGTCCATAACAGAGGCCTAGAAAGAGAAGAGTTATGATCTGGCAAGCAAGTGACGCCAGCCTGGCGATATTTCAACATGATTAACATGGGTCGCGGGACCCCACATGCATCCCAACTCCCTAATTCTGCCATACACGATCTCTACACCCTCCTCGCTTTAAATTGTTTGTTTTTATGCACATTAATTCAGCTTAAGCCTCTTTCATATTGCATGATTAAAGCTTTATTGCGGTTTTTAAGCTAATCAAATGTCGGCACGAGAACGTTCAAATTTGAATTTCATAATAATTTTTAATTCTTATTTAAATACTTACTCAAGATTCTGACGAGTGTAATTATATCATAATACATCACTACTTTCCAACTTGAAGTGGTAATATATATATATATATATATATATATATATATATATAAGTGGTAATATATATATGTGTGTGTGTATATATATATATATATATGTATGTATGTATGGGGTATGATCGGCTTTTCCATTTTGGCTGTTGTTTTCACTCACCATTTCGTTTATTTTCTTGTATTATGTAGTTTGTTGGCATTATATACGCAAAGCTTCTTTCATCTCGGTCATCTTTTCCCATTCTTCTGCAGTTCATACTACTGCTCATTTCCTAAACTAAGTTTCGTCTCTGACCCTTTTTTTGGCTTTGGCTGGCGTTGGAGGAACTTGTAGAGACTCATGAAGAGGATAGTAAGTACGTTGCTTTAATAGATAACGTTTGATTCATTAGTTTTCATAGATGAAGTGGATTTTCATTTTTCCTGATTAATTCTCTACAGTTTTGAGTTTAGTTTTTATGAGGTAAAAGGAAAGCTCGATACTAATAGAGTGAGATTTGGTGAAATCGGTGATATTGTTAAGCTTATGTTTGATTCAGTCAAGTAATCTGAAGCTCTTTGGATACTCTGCTTCCGAGATTCGTTTTGAAGTGGAGTCTCCAGACTTCAGTTCTGGTAGTTACCTCCCAGTTTTTGTTGTTGGTATCAGATTTGTGGTCCAGTTGCTAACATTTGTTCATTTGTTTCGTCAATTCGGATTTATGGTATCGGTTTTTGTTCATTGTTGTTTATTCACTTGTTTCCATTAAAGTATGCTCTGTTATTTCCTGCTTCTTCTAACAATATCAATGTCATTGAAATTCCCGAAGTGGGTTTGATATCTTATAGTTTATGCTTATATCCTGCTTATTCTTCTAATATTCAATATTCTGCCAGGTTTTCTTCCGTTTCTTCTTTCTCTTCTTAATGTCTTTCTTGCGGTTCATCGAGCTTGTAATTGTTCTTCTTTAACGTTTTCATTTCTCATTCAGTTTGTTAGAATTCCCTCAAGTTTTGCTCATTATAATACTTTATCGTTTGTTCCCTGAGTCCAGTTGAATAACATGGTTATGGTGTCGAATAAAATTGTCATTTTGTTGAAATGAGCAATCGATTGTCCCATTGTTTTCAATTTTAAATCTCAGGAATCTTTTGAGTTGCTTCATTCTCGTGTTCTCTGCACTGGCTTTTCGACAGAGTACTGTGACCAAATTCAAAGCTTTTATTCTTTCTTATTCACACGATCTTTTTCTCACAGTATCCCTTTTCTTTTTATGTTCTTGAGTGTAGGTTTTGCAATTTGTAATTCATTTTTTTTTTTAACCTTTTTCTTTTCAGGTGGTTTTGCTTTTGGTTCTAACATTAAGTGGGGCTGCTGAACAGAATGTGAAAGAAAGCGATGGACATTGTAAATATGCTAGGTCTTTGGAACCCAGACCACACAGTGTGTCTATTTCAGAATTTGGTGCGGTGGGTGATGGCAAAACACTAAACACTGTTGCCTTCCAAAATGCAATCTTTTATCTCAAGTCTTTTGCCGATAAGGGTGGTGCTCAGTTGTATGTTCCACCGGGCAAGTGGCTTACTGGCAGCTTTAACCTTACTAGCCACCTTACACTTTTCCTCGAAAGAGATGCTATCATTCTTGGATCCAAGGTGAGTAATTTCACTGTACCATTTTATACTACAGTTGAAAATATCCCGAAAATAATTCAATCTTAAAATATAATGTGCGTTCCATTTGTGGTGATTCTTGTTTTGTGATGAAGTTCCTTTTTGGACGCGCAAGGAACTTGAATTCGTGGACTTTCATGCTTATCTTTTATAGCTTTTGCAGGATTACTCGCACTGGCAGGTAGTTGAACCTCTTCCGTCATATGGTCGAGGAATTGATCTGCCAGGTGGAAGATACCGTGCCTTGATTAATGGAAACAATTTGGTTGACGTGGTGATAACAGGCATGGATCTTTCTATTTTCAAGTTTCTTTATATTTTGTCTTCTGTGTAGGCTTTGAATTAAAGGTTCTCTGACATAGACATTTTCATATAACGAGCTAATAATCAATTGCACCAGGTGATAATGGAACTATTGATGGGCAGGGTTCTGTCTGGTGGGAGCTGTTCAATTCCGGTGACTTGAAATATAGCCGGCCGCATCTTGTAGAATTTATAGGTTCCAAGGAGGTTACTATCTCGAACTTAACTTTCTTGAACACTCCTGCCTGGAACATTCATCCCGTATATTGCAGGTACCATTATTGTCTTGGGAGTTCCCTCCTGGTGGCTCATTTGTTCCACTTCAATTGTTTTGAAATTATATTATATGCATGGTAGAGTTTGATTCTATGAGTTGACAATATGCCTTTCCTTGTGCAGTAATGTGCAAGTTCAAAACATAACAGCTTATGCCCCACCAGAGTCTCCTTACACTTGTGGTGTAGTTCCAGGTTTGGTCAAAATGTCAACATTATTTTCAGTCAATTTACTGATTATATAGTTTGTACCATGTCAATCACTTAAAAACCAGCAATTGAAAACCATTTTCCAGATTCTTCTGAGCATGTTTGCATTGAGAAGAGCAACATCAGCATGAGTTATGATGCAATAGCTCTGAAGAGTGGTTGGGACGAGTATGGAATTTCCTATGGCAAAGCTACCACAAAAGTCCACATCAGGGAAGTTCAGCTTCAGTCTTCTTCAGGTTCTTCCTTAGCATTTGGCAGTCAGATGTCTGGTGGCATCTCTGAAATACTAGCAGAGAACATTCACTCACACAATTCACTTGTTGGCATCAATCTCAAGACAAATAGAGGCAGAGGTGGTTACATGAAAGACATTGTTGTCTCAGATGTCGAAATGGAGAATGTTCAAATGGCACTTCGTATTACAGGTGACTTCGGCTTGCATGCAGACGATAAATTTGATCCAAAAGCACTGCCAGTTGTTACTGGCATCACATTTAAGAACATGGTTGGGGCAAATATAGGGATTGCTGGGAATTTTACGGGTATAGATGAATCTCCTTTCACATCAATTTGTCTTTCAAATATTACTCTTTCTATCATTTCCAAATCTTCAGCTTCCTGGTATTGTTCCAATGTGATTGTTTCCTCAGAGGCAGTATCTCCAGAGCCATGCTCCAATCTTCAAACTTCTTTTTCAAATTCATCCCCCGCTTGCTTCTCTAATTTATATTCATACCCGTCTGCTCTTGATGCATCTTTATGAGATCGTAATTGCATTTATTTCATTCCTTTGTACATGGGAGAGTAAAAATTTCTTCAGTTATACCTTCAATTCACATTTTTTTTTTTTTTATAATTTTGCCAAATAATTATTTATCCAGTATTTCATTTGAGCCGAGATGAGAAGCATAATGCTTGCTTGTAAACTTGTGTAATAGATTGCTATCTGAGTTGGTCCACAATTTATTGAAATAAACAAGTGCCTTTCTGTACCTTTTTCTTTGGAATCATTACCAGAAGCCTCCTGTAAAGATTGTTTAATTTCATTTTAATACGTGTCAATGAGTCAACAGAAAACATTGGATTCTGATTTCCGTGATAAAAATTTTCAAAAAACTTAAAAATTTCTATGGACCATTGGCGGTAACCTTGCAAATAAATGTCAGAAGGAAGGGTACATATGAAAAACTTGAAATGTTTGTCTCACCTGAAATAAAAAAAAAATGGTTGGTGAAAGTCTGCCATGACTGAAATTGACAGACAAACAAAGAACAAAATTTCCTCCATGCCTTGAACAAAGGACAACCAGACAACCATTCTTTCCCTCCCCCCTCCAAAATACACACACGAGTAACAGACCAATCAATGAACTATCAAGGCACATTAATAGTCTGTGAAGAGTGTTGAACCCAAACAAATTCCTCAACATAATTCGTACTTGTCTCACACGAGCCTTCACATGTGTATACAACTATAGTTGACCAATCAAGAGAATCCACATCATTCTTTACATTAAAGTAATAAAGCAGCTGAGGCAAGATCTGAGACCACCAAATAAAAAACCAAAATATCAGCCAATCACTTCTACAAATTTCAAATTTGAATTCCATAAGAAAGGACATAAAGGAATGGCCCAAAACATGAAAATGATAAGCCCAAAAATAGAAATGATAAAGGAATGTATGTACTCAAGACTGTCATTTAAAACCCTTTATTTCCTTTCTTTTTGGTTTAATTATGTCTTTCACATTGCAAGGGCGTATGAGCTTTAGGCTACACAAAGCGCACCTGGAATTCAAAATACCGAGGACCACCACAGTAACTGCAATTTGGAATATCAAACTTTGATGGCCGGCCACTTAAAATGGGCCATAGTGCTTTAGCACTAACACTCCTACAATACCTGTTATTGTCAGGGGAAAAAAAACAAAAAGTTGTATAAGGTGATGGGTGTGTGAGATTTAGAAATCATCAGCAAGCAGGTATACACTTAAATCTAGAATATCCAAGACTGACACCAATATATGCAAATGGACCAATAGTATTGAAATTCAAAATTATTAGATTTAACTTGGAAAGAATGCCTAAAGGTTAAATAATATTTATCTATAAAAAAGCCATTTTGAAAACCACAAGCATCTCATTACCTTACAACCTGTTCAGGGGCTTTGGCTATACGCTCTTGGAAAGAGGCCCAACTCTTTCTGTCACCATCTCCCTAATCAATATCCAAGATTGTATCAGATTTTTGCAAGACCTAATAACATTTGATTATAATATAAATGCAGTCAATACCTCAAAATCATTCATCAATGACTTCATTGTATCATCCATTCCTGCCTTTGATATCAATGAACCAGTATGTTCATCATCTTCTGAGATTTCTGTGTCATATTCACGTTCATCCTCATTTATAATCTCATACTCTGGCCATAGACTGTTGCTCGCAACTGTTTGCAAATCAAAATCTGAATCAGAAAACAAATCTGGAAAAAGCATTTAGATAGATAACCTTCTTAAGAACTTCAGATTGCCTGGGGGCATACAAATAAATAGAGAAACAGATTTCATGCCACTAATTAGCAACACTGAGTCTGACTCAGATATGAACTCCTTCTAAGCACCACTGACCTCAGGCCGGTAAGAACAGTGTCCTCTATATTTGAGCACTTTCTAGAAAAGTCAAAGTTTCAGGTATGACATGAGACCTGATGACTTTCTACATATAAACAGTTAATCATCTAAGGTACTTATATTTGATATCTTATCAATATTCAGGTGTTTACTAGGCATATAAGTATTCCATCCAAATAATTTACTAGCCTTTCTGTCTCTCCGCTGAAGTGGTTCCACCATTTGTAAAATTGGAGTGAGAAGAAAGGCTCAGCTGCTGACATTCAATTTTATGACCCGATCGCCAGTGCATGACCTTCAAGATTTAGAAAATGGGGAGGGCTAAGGGGTGTAATTATCATTGGCATGGATAAAGATTGTCCACAAAAGGAACAAAATCATTCTAAAACTAATTACCTGGTGCTTCTGTGAGCAATAATGAACTCTTCTGCAACTACTACAGACTTTATCTCCTTTCCAGGTACCACACCAATTACAGAGTACCACTAAACAAACAAATGGAAAAAATTAGCAAATGCAATGAAAAATAAATATGCACGTTTCTAAAACTATGTATTCAAACAAGTTTCAAGGCCATAGTAGTATTCTGACAAACACAATACCTAAATTGTGATTTAGATCTCTCAATAGTGTATAATTATTGAGAGGTCAAAACTTCATATGGAGGGAAAAGAGAATATTGATTAAATATGTGGACACCATCTCCAAGCTGGGAATTATTGTCCACAAATTATTTAAAATCCATAAGTCCCATGTATAACAGATGGCCAAATGTGATCCAGATGGTATGTTATATAGAAGTAAATCTAAGCCATAATAGTATAGTTGACCTATCAAAGAACTGCAAGAAACACGATAAAATTACTAGACAATAAATTTAGACTGGAATCTACCTCCAGGTGCAGTAGGTTTGTCAGTAGCGTCATATTTTGGGGGCTCACTTGAGTAAAAAGGATTAGTGCGTGGCAATTGGCAACGGAAGACCTTCACACTTTACAAACCATAACACAATTATAGAAGACAATATAAGATTACAGAATAAGAAAACGAAATTCGACTCACAGTCATTTTCTTATAATATAACCCACAGAAAAGAATTTGAAAGTAAAAGAATAGTCAAATTTGAAGCAATACCTTCGGGATGACTTCTCTAAAGGACGTTTCCATTGTTCATGTTGATCTCTAACTAGACATGACATTGATGGGCACATGAACACAAATAGTGTACGATGAAATGCTGAATCCTTCGCCATAATTGGTGCATAAACCTAGGTACTCAAGAGAAACAAAAAGAATTTGATATAATCGCGTAACTTGTTAATTAACATCTACGAAATAAAACAAAAAAAAAAAAAAAAGGAATTAAACCTGAAGCACAAACTGTAACGGTTGTCCACATATATCACAGAGACAGGACCTTCCCGATGGTAAATTAACGGGATCCAACCACGCCTAAAAGAAATGAAAAGAGATCATTTCAGAACAGAACCTTCGTATAAAACAACTCATAGTTTAATATTTCAATGAATTATATAAGGAGTATTACAGGAGGTCCTCCGGCTTTGCTAGGAAATAAGTGGCGAAGAAGAGAGTAGTGATTTTTTGGCTTCTCTACGAAACCTAATGTTACTGGTTCTTGTCCTTCGTCTTCTTCTTCATCGTCTTCATCAACATCATCATATTCATTAGCAGCAATTTCTTGTTCTTGTTCTTGTTCTTGTTCTTGTTCTTGTTCATCATCATCGTCAAGAGAGGTGATTTGGAGTCCCTTCAATTTGTCTAAAGAATCTCCCTTGGCACCACTTTCCATTTCCTTAGGCTGGTTAGATTAGTTTACGAGTTGAAACCTATATAATTTTTAAAAATTGATGACGGACAAGTGAACTATTCTACTTCTGATGACACCCTGACAAAAGGTTAGGGTTTTGCAAAACCATTGGAGATAGCAGGGTTAGAATAGGTTATGGGCCGGGTGGGTGTGGTTGGGCTGCAAACGACAACATTCACAAAAGAGCGGTAAAAGACCGTTACATTTACGTTTCAAATTGGGCAGTCTAACCGCAAGAAATGTGAATTTTGAGAATAAAAAATATATTAATTTATTATTTATATTCTAATGAGTTGAATAACTATTTTCCACCACAACTTTGATGAAACAGAAGATTTATCATTTTTTTATTTTGAAATTTTCATTTATCTTATAATTTTAGTTGTAAAGTTAATAAAATAATAATAATAATAATGGTTGACTTTTTTGTTTTTTCTATTCTTTTTTTTATTCTCATCCCTTATAAACAAATGCCAAAAACCAAACATTTTTTGTTATGCATTTCATCAGAACTAAAAATAGCAAATCCAAAATTTCAAGTCTATTCATCATTTGAAAGGTTACAAAGAGTGAGGTCTACTTCCAAGGTTTGAGTTAACTCAAACTCAATAAAAAAAATCTAAGATGAAGGATAATTGAAATAACCAACAAAATTCATCATGTTGATAATCTATACAATGAAACTATACAAAGAGTTTTAATACTAAAAATTGAATAAAATTTTATCATTGATTGAAATAATAGGGGGAAGTGGGGTTGCAACGATGAGGATGAGATATTGCTATGTTGGTCGTAAAAAAAAAATATTACAAAGGTTTTAACAAAAGTTATTGTTTATGATGACAATGATAATAATGATCATATATTGACTAATCTAAACATCGTACGATAAGATAAAAAAATTAAATTATGTTCTGTTAAACGGTAAAATTAAAAAGTTTTTAAAGGTAGAAAAAATATTTTTATTATTTTATGTAATATTTCTTATTAATAAAAATGAATGATAAGTATTTTCAAACTTCAAATATTATAAATCATCGTTAGAATAATATTTGAGTGGAAAATAATTATTCAGCTAATTCTTAATGTTCCTAAAGAATATGTTAGTGTTGCGAGTTCAAAATACCGAGAGATAAAGAAGGCAATGATAGTCCAAATCATTTCAATAAGCCCCATTTTGGTTTTCTATTCAGTGGGCAGTTAGGATACATTACATTTGCTTAACTCGCCACTACACATAGCATGTCAAGAGCAACTGGATTTATTGCTGCATTTTTACTATCATATTATAAAAATTACAACAAAAAAAGAAAAAAAAAATCTCTCTCGAAAGATTTGAAGAAAATCAAAGAAAAAAGGGAAAACAATCACCCTCTAACCGTGGCTAACAACACTCCTATTTTCTATTTCCAGTTTCCCGTTTCCCATCAGCAGAAGTAGGCTGCCTCCCACCTCTGTGTAGAGGGATACCGACCACATTTGCTAGTTTTCTTGAAGGTGAAGGGCCTGGCTTAGGATTTAGGTTCCTACAATAAAGCGATTAATTAGAAATTAGTTCTTGTGAATTCACCCGCAGTGGTGTCATAATATTCACAATTACCTTGTTTCTGAGTTCTTTGATGACTTTAAAGTTTGCCTTTTGGTCTTTGACTCAATCCCATTGGTTATGCTCGAAAATTTGGAATGATTAAATTGCCAAAGCAAATCAGGTTCAGATGAATCACTGGTAGCGGCATCAAGATCATCAAGATCATCTGAAATGGCAACATTGAACTGGTTGTTTCCCATGAAGAGTTGTTCCGGATAAATTTTGGAAGCGTCTTGAAGATATTTCTGGTAAAAGACATCTGGCGAATGCCCATTATCTGCTTCCCAACATCCAAGAGAGTTTTCAACTCTATTTACAATATCTTGTTTGTTAACCATTACTTTATCTACCCATTCACCTGAGCCCGTTTCTTTCTCATCCTCCCCATAATTTTGACTTGGAGTAACAACTGGAGGCCATGGAGGTGAATTTGCCAGTAGCTCATCAAGATCAATGCCTTGCCTCTTTTGCCGTGAGGCAGAGTTGGTTTGAACCTACAAAATCAAATTTGATTCTCAAAAGATCAAAATCAAAATAATTTGAACAATAGTACAAAATTAAATTAAATTGAATTTGATTGTAAAACTACTCTTTTACAGATTAGTTTCTCTTGTAGACACACGGATGATCAAATGAAGTTAATAAATATTCCCCTATATAAAACCACAAAATGGCAGAAGCAGCCCACAATACAAGATTAAAGAATCTCAAAATTTTTATCCACTGAGGATTTTTAGAAACTGGAAGTACCTTTATATCACCCATGGCTTGCTGATAGCTGTTTTGGTCACTCAAAATATCTTCAACCTGTTGGCTTGAACTAAAAGGTGATAAGTCGCTAGTTTTTGTTCTGTATCTTTCAGAGCTGCCAGATATTGAATGTTGAAAGTGCTCTTGATCTCCTTCTTTCCTTGCTAATGCAGCCTTAAGGCTTGCAATCTGAAAGATTAATAACACAAAAGATATTAAATTATCACACTAGTATCAAAAAGGAGATAAAAGGTAACTGAGAGAGCGAAAACCTGTTCTTTCAACTCTTTAACATCTGAACTATCTTTGTTCACTTGAGCAGCACCAAGTTCAACAGTGGCAACTCTCTCTGCAAATTTAAGTGTACTTATTGTTTCACCAATGGCATCAGGTTCAGGGCTTATGTGAACAAACATTAGTGTCTTGGCTTGCCCCCCTAAAAATGGAACCCCAAATTATAATGTCAAGAAAACCAGAAAGGAAAGTAGTTCTTCCACAATAAAAATATAGTTTTCATTAACTTACCAAGTGAATCTTGGAGCAACTGTGTGAGTTTGCTGTTTCTGTATGGGACATGTGGATTCTTTTGTGCAAGAGAAGAGATAACATCTCCCAACGCTGACAGAGATTTGTTAATGTGCTGTGCCTCTTTCAGTCTATCTCCAGTCACTTCAGACTTGTTTACCCTCTCACTTCCTGCCAGATCAACCAGATGCATGCATCCACGATACAACGTTCCAGAAGTCAAGTCTCTTCCCTGAACATGCACAGTCAAGCAACTGCAAACGGACAACAGCAAAATTATTATCAGGAAAAAGATAATGCGAAATAATCATGAAAAGAGAGAAATGAATTATTACCTATGAGAGCGACTACTACGATCATTCAAGGCTGTTGCACCGACTGCACGGTTCTTTTGTCCAAGCTTCATCAGATCAATAACATCAGCTGTTGATGAAACAGGAATAAGACTTGCATCCGGTACATTAAGACCAGTTTGAGAACTGTTGCGAATTTCTAATGTGACCATAGATTAAGGAAAAAAACTTAGAAAAAAGTGACAGATACCCAATGTGGATCCAAGAAACCACACACATTTTGCTCTTACTGTGAATTGCTAAAAAATTGTAACTTGTACAAGATTTTCATAATGAAATGGGAAGTAAAATCAAATATAAAGGATATCTTCTGTTATTTCCATCAATAACAAGCAGGTCTCTGACTTGCTCATTATAAATCTCCAGCATCTGAACTGTAATGCTGTAACGAAACACATCTTTTCTCTGATCTACCAGAAGAAACAAATCACGTAATGCTCTATAATTGACACCTTGATTTTTCTCATTAAGCTCCTTGGGACCACTCTAAAAATACAAATAAAAAAATTATATCAAAGATCATTTGAAAAGTGTTATCATATATTTAAAAATGTCTCAAGTAAAGCTTACCATAGTAAAAGTTTTTCCTGATCCCGTTTGGCCATATGCAAATATGCAGACATTATATCCGTCAAGAACTGATCGGATCAATGGCTGCATGTCAGAGAACACCTCCGCTGGAATAGAATATAGCAATCCATAAGCTATGTTCAAAAATATAGCCAACCTGGGAAAGGAAATATTGAGGAAGAACCTTTGATGTACTAACCTTGTGTTGCAGATGGCCCGAAAATTTTGTTAAAGCTGAAGGACTTTTGTCCTTTACCATGTTTAGATGGTGTGTTAATTGTGATATTCCCCTCTTCTATATTATTAACTGTGCTCATATAACTTGAATGTCCAGACAAGAACGGTCTCACTCGACAGTAAACACGGATACTTCCTAGAAAAATGTTAAATAAAAGAACAATTAATCCATCAAAGTTGTTAAATACAATATAAACATAAGCACAAACACAAAGCTTTACATAACCACTTTTTTACCCTTGAGGTCTTGCACCTGATTGTATAGCTTGCGGTTTTCCTGGAGAACTCTATGATAACCAGAAGCAGCATGAGCAAGACCATGAATATGCAAGCCTATCGAGAAAAACAAAAAAGATTTAATAACCATGAGACAATTAGTCTTTTTTCTTTAATTAACTCTCCAGCTCGCATTCTCCAAACACTACTCTTAAAAAGAAAAAAAAAATTAGTATATTACATATATGAATTCCTACCGAGATTGTTGAACTCCTCGTTAAATTTCATTTGCATAAACTGCATACCAGCTTTTGCAGCATGAAGGGTATGCTTTAGTTCCTGAAAAAAAAATTAAGAAGATAAAACATAATTTCTCTAATTGATTAAGGAAGCATCTCAAAGGAAAAAGATGGTAGAGAAGCATCTAGGCTTTACTCTACCTGAATGTCTCTTTGTTGCTGATCAAAGATCATTTGCTGTTTTAGCGAGCAACTTTTTAGTTCCTCATCAGGAATGTAATTTCTATATAAGCATTCCTCTTTCTTCATCACCTTGCAGTGTTTTTCTTCTGGCTGAATCATCATAGAAACACAAAAGAGCATTAGAATTTTGAGTTACATGTTTATTGATGATAGTAACCTACTAGGCAAAAGATCAACAAATTACCTTTTTATCGACAATAGCAGATTTCAACAGAGACTTCCCATGAGCAGCAGCTATATCATTTGGAGCTGTTTTCAGCTTCAAGTTACATAAAAAAAAAAGGATAATTAATAAGATGAATCTATATTCTAGAATGAATTCATTGATTAAAAAAAAAAAAAAAAACTTATATACATGTTCAGATTGGCTTGCAATGCGATGCTCAAACTCCTCCAGTAGCTTGCTTAGCACAGATTCCACCACCTATCAAGCGGTAGATGACTTGAATGAATAGCAGCTAAAACAGTACTAAATTATAAGCAATTTTGGTACCGGTAGCTCTAAACGCTGTGGGTTTAATGGAACAAACATATTATAGAACCTTACTGTTGGAACTTCTTCAGGCTTCTTATCTAAAAGAACCGCTCGAACAAGTTTACTCAATGAACCGGAACTTAACTGCAACGAATCATATGACAAAGTGATAAGTGATTTCTCTCTCACCCTTTAGATTGAAATACCGATAGAAATTTAATACAAGTAAGCTTACCAACCATTTTATTAGAGTCCAGGTCAGAAGAGTGAGGAGTTAAAGCCTTTTCATTCATTGATGAGTTTCTTGACAAGGAATTCGTGAATGGGTCTGTATTTTTTCTGACAAAAGTTTTTCCCAATGTAGTAGATTTTAAATTTCCGCCAAATTTCCATATTCCATTGCCACCTGTCTGTTTCCACTCGCTATAGGCTTTAAGTGCAAGCACAGAATTCACAACCCTTGCGGACTTCCCACCCTGAAAATTTAGTGAAGGATGAGAAACAAAAGAAACTTATTAGATCATAATAGCAATTTCTTTTCTTTCCTCAGCTATAAGACATACTTGTTCAAGATCAGAAGCCTCAAAAGTTGGAAGCCCCAACTCTTGTACCGCCACAAGGAAATTTCTAACATTTTCAAAGTACTGAAATGCAGACAGCGCTGCTCCATCAGGAATGAGAACAGCCTCGGGACTTTCGACTACCTAAACACAATTATAAAAATAAAATCATTTAAAAATAAATTAATTACGAAACAACGAGAGTGAGAGTGTGTGTTTAAGTTTTACCTTAGGCACGGCTCCAGGTTGAATTTTGTTTAAAGCGTTGCAAAGGATAATCCCGCTTCGCAATCCAAGCCTAAACTCTTCTTCGGAAGGCTCAGCTGGCAAATCCTTAGCCGCAACAACCCCTACCGTTTTTCGTAGCCATCCAGCCGCTTCATACCTTCTCGAGGCTGTGAAACAAAAATCCTTTCTATAAAAACTAGAAAAACTATGATTTATTAAAATGTCCAAATTTTAAAATCCATCCTCAGGTATCCTAGTAAACTATGAAACACAGAAGAATCATTCAAATATGATTTACCGCATAGATATAGCAGAATTCTAGATAGATGCTCACATTGTTTCAGTGCGCCCCTTAGACAACGCACTGAAGAAAATAATTTTATTAAAGGAAATATAGATGGAATTCTGATGATAATTAAAAAAAGAAATCAAAGCGGAAATAGAAATCAGGCCCCGTTTGGCCGCCGGGAAAGCATGAGGCAAAAAATGTGAAAAAATATATATATATTTTACTCAATAAAGAAAGCCCCTGCAACGCTGCAACTCAGCCGCATTAGAAAAATTAACTCAATTATTAGTAAGATTTTATTTCTGGAGGTCCCAAAAATTCTTGAATCAATTACTTTCTTGGATATCCTAAGCAATTTGTCTTAGCATCAAGAGCTACCCTACCATAATTGAAAGATCTTAAGAAACCGTACAGAACATAAAATTTCACACAGAAATTCAAAACGAAAGTTGAATTACAAATAATGAGACAAAAATGAAAAAACAAAAAACAAAAGAGAGTACCGGCTTCCTCAGCCTTTCTAGACTCCAAATCAAGATCCCTCAATCTACTGCCGTGTTGTTGCAGTACATCCTCCACTACTGAGGCCAGCGAAAGAGACAACGTTCCTTCTCCCGCCATTTCACAACGGTTTCAATTCTTCCACTCAAAATTCTACCATCACTTCCAAACGATCAGGCGAGATCGGAGAAGAGAGAGATAAATTCTCAAGAGAGGAGAGGAGGAGTTGGCCTCTTGATAGTTTAGTGGTCTTTGTTCTGATGGATACTAAATTCACTAGCTCATAATCACATTCTTCATGACCTTTTTGCTATCTCTTTCTTTTTTCTTTTTTTTTTAATCAAAACAAAGTGGCAAGCTCTCCCTTTGCTTTATACTCTTACTCCCCAACATCCGTAATCCGAACCTCTCTCCGAACCTACTGCCTTCAAAACTCAACGACAATAAAAAAGAAATCTACTTATTTTTAGCGAACGGAAGAGGTTCAACTGTTCAGAGCGCGTGTGTTCACGATTATCTAAGGTTCAACTAATTACATTCACTGTGCCAAATTAAGAGAATTAATCTTCACATATTAATATAATATATAAACCAAATGCTAGGCCAAAGGTCTTGATGCTACCAAGGTCCTTTTTTCTAAATAATAAAATTCCATCTTTCAATTTTTAAAATTTAAATATTTTATATAAAAGTTTTCAATTTTATTTTATTAATATTATTTTTATAAAGTAATCAAATATCCTCAATAAAAAATTATAAATAAACTTAAATTAAATATAAAAAAAAAAAAAGGTTGTCACACTAGCAACGAAGGCCACCAAAATTGAATTAAATGGTTAAAAAAAAACTTTTACCTAAGATGGTCAAATCTAACTATCTCTTTGATAGAAACGACTAACGTCATCAATAACGATCGAAAATAACTACTTTGAACAAAAATAACCAGTTTCGATTATCATTAACAACAAAGGTAATTCACGCAAATGAGATGGCTAATAGTTGCAATTTGTGAATGCAATCAGTAGTGATGGCTTTTTTGATTTTTCTTTTTTGAAATTTTATTTTAATATTTTATTATTTTTATAAAAATTTTATTATTATTTTAAAAATTTTATTTCAAAATAAAAAAATATTTTTTTAATCATTAATACCTAATGTTTAGTCATTAAATTTAATTATTAATTATAATTAATAAGTAAGTGTTTGAATTTAAAAAAACCTTTGAGTCTCACCACCAAAACCTTGTTATTGGTCAAAATGGTATATATTGGTGGTTAGGTTTTAAAGCCAAGAAATTGAATACAAAAAAGCTAATATTTTGATATTCAAATGAACAAAAAGTTTGGTGGACAATCTGCATCTTTCAAGAAGTGGAAGAGGTGGGTGAAAACGGTTACCAACCTCATTTATTTAACCAAATCGTGATCTTGCAATCTAAGTAATATCTTTTTTTTTTAGTTTCTAATTTAGGAGATTTTCAGTTACAGTAAGTGGATTTACATCCCCCTCTAACAACTATACAAAAATAAAAATAATTTTGGTACCTTATTTACCTGACCAAAAAACAAACTTTGTCGTGTTATCTATTAATAGATTAACACCTATATTTTATTTTGTATTTAACAAAATTAAATTTTTAAAAAGTGTAATATTATTATCAATTATTAGTCCAAAACTGTGGACTGAACCATAAAATGATACGGCCTTCAAATTGGAGGGCAAATGTGACCATTCAACTACTGGCCGTAGCTTCAACGTTCGAAAAATTCAAATACACGGTTTGGTGCCAAAGCTAGCAGGTTCGGGTTTAAAGCAGCAGGCAAGTCAACAACAGCCACGTAGCTTATTGAACTTGTTTTCTCCCCCCACGTGTCCTGTTACTGTTGGTTTCTTTTTAAGTCAGTGTCTTAAGCTTTGTCATCTTATAACACGGAAACACACGCTCGTAAAAGCGCGTGAAGTAACTAGTGGTCATTGACATGATAAATAAAAAGAAATTAAGATTTTGGATAATAATAATATGGATGTTGGACTTACCAAAAAAAATAATAATATGGATTTTGGCTTTTTTCGGAAGTCATGTAATTTGAATAATTTTCCGAAGAAAGGGAGAATTTAATTTAAATAAATAATAACAAGGACTCATAACCGAAACATTTAATAGGTAAGTATTAAATTTAATGGTTGCTTCTGTGTCAATCATCACGTGAACCCACCACAGCTGTGCCAAGTGTGATGGTAATGCTTCTGCCGGGGTCTTAGGATGATGAAGTAAAATTAAGTGCCCATCATTTTCCATTGCAGGAAGAGGAATCTGAAGGTGGCAAGCCACATCATATATATACAGAATTTTGTTGTAGCTGTTAGTACTTAGTTTTAACCCCTTTTTGGTTGGGTGTTAGGTAAGGAAATTTTTGCCCGAAAAGATTATGTAAAGTGTAATTTATGAAGAAGGCTTGTAAGTTAAGAAAAAGATACTTTCCATCCCTGTCTAATATAAATGTGTTCATGATTTGTTTTATTTACTTTTGCAAGTAAAAAGAAAGTAAAAAACTTTTTTGTTTCTAGGACCAGGGCAAATGTTTGGCGGTGGACTGGGGTCTCATCGGCTGTGGCCCAAAACCTAAAAGGATTGAAAGATTGCCATTTAGGTTAAAGATGCTACAGCCAGAGAGTGAAAGAATCAATGCTTGCCCATGTTATGTTATTATAGGCAAAAGTTAAAGCACCCATAATCATTATAATGATTAAGGTTAGCTGGCTAGAATGTAAAGAGTATAATTAAGGAAAATTAATTTCCCTGGATCAATTCAATCCCATCTGGAAAAGCAAACTCCACAGCAAATGTAAGCCTTAATTTTAAAGAATAGACAGTTCTCTTCAGAAACCAACAATGCCAGTGGTATCCAAAGAAGAACTGGTTGTTACTTGTTTAGGTTTTTTTAATCTTAATTAATGTGAATGTGTCTGCATATAATTAGAAAAAACTAAGAGCACAAAGATCATCATAGATGGTTGGGCGGTCCTTCATAATGTAGAAGTGGGGCTTACCGACTGCTAGCATTTCCTAAAATCATGAAAACCTTGTAACTCCTATTTCCTTTAATGCCCTCTGCTTGTAATCTTTTATGGGAAACCGACCAAACTAACATGGAAGTTGAAAGGGCAGCCTTTTGCTCTCACTCTCCCTTCCCTGCCATGCCTCTTAATTACTATCAGCTTCATTTTGTTTCTGATATTTCAGCATCACCAACAAAAAATATATCTACCAACAAAGCAATTTTCATCTCCACCACATCCTTTCCTCTCTCAAAATATTAATAATCTGCGGCAGAGTACGACAAGACGAAGTTGGAAGTAAAGATTTCAGAAGAATTTCCTGCTACACTTGATACTTTGCTTAGTTATGTCGTTCTGAACTCAATCCAATCCCACGCGTGAAAGTAATGTGTGTCATCAACTTATTAAATATCACAACGAATCTATCAAATTTTTTGTTTCTTTTAATGACAACAAAATCCCAGTCGATGAGAGAAAGGGAAAGATTTTCTTTCAAGGAAAATTCACTATACGGGCTCAGAGAAATAACTTTCTTGGCTCATGAGCTGTCAAATACTCCCAACCATGGAGATTTCCCCTTTATGAGTGTTCTTATTACTGATGGTGGGATTTTTCTAATCAAAGTCCATATGTTTTAGCCCTGAAGCTTTTGAGTGGGGTACGTTATTAAATGGCATATAATTCAATTCTATTATGGGATAAGAGTTCCTATATCCACATGAATAATGTAGCATAATTTGTTGAGACAATCCTCTAAAATGTCCATTTTCTCAAGAGAAAATATTGCAAGATAGGACATGTTCGGTAATTCAAGGTCTTTCCCATTGGACAAGTCAACATGCTAAAGCTAAAGGTGATGGAGACAAAGTAAGAGAATTTTTTTCTCTATCACAAATCACAGATACTCCTCCATGACTAAGTTTTTGCTCCTCCCACGGCGAACATTTGAACATGGCTGATGTGTATACACATCTCCATCATGAACGACTGAACTGACCCGAGCTTAGCTGCAACTAAGCTATCTAAATGAGCCTAAAGACTTCTTTCTGTTTATATGATAAGCCCTCTCCCGCCCAAAGAATGAATTGTCTTCCCAATTAGCACGAACGAAAGCAAAACCATTCGGAATTAAAAAACCTCCCTTGTACAGAAGAAAATACACATATAAAATCATCAGCTCACATTTGTTTGAGAACAGAAGGGCTGCGATTGCATGTATGGATTACCTTTCAACTTATCGTTAGTGGCGAGAATGCTCAGAATTCAGAATCATGAACTCTTGCTCTAATGCATTTTCGTTTGGCGCAACAAGAGACTGCTGCATCCATTCGACCTCGAATAGAGATGCCTAATCGGCTCCTCCAGGCGGCTTTAAATGACTTAGCCACTCTTCCCTATTAGGTTTCTGTTAGATTCAGATTGGTAACACTGAGTGAGTGGATTAAGTTTATTAAGAATATAAAGGTCCAGCCCTGTCATATTCCCCTAAGTGCCAAGGCATCATCAGGAAAGTTGTGAGCCACCGTTAATATGTTTGCTCTTGCACTAAGTTTATAATGTTGGTGACGACCGCCGAACCATATACAATGGAGACTGCATTGAAGAGGGAAGGTGAAAGTACGTCGCCTACACGGCCAAACATAAGCCAAGCATAATCAACCAGGATGCGTCCCATGTTTTCAATCCAGGCCATTTGTAATTAGCAATTGGAACACCGCAATGCCCGGAAAAGATGAGGACTGGCAATCAAAACTTATGCCAGAACAGGAATTATTCAACATTCTTTACAAAAAATGTCCTAATAATAAATGTCTAAATTTTATTTTAATGACCATTATTATTCTTGGTATGAATTGAATAGTATATGGTTCGATTTAATCAATTCAAAACAAATAGCTTTAATCAAATCAATAAAACTGATTTTTTAACTCTCAGTCAAATCAAATTTCCCTAAAAAATATACAAACCGAAATTATTTGAATTCAATTTGGATTGACCAAAAAAAAAAATCAATAAATAAAAAGATTTCAATAAATATTAAAATAAATAAATAAATATAATAATAATAATAATAATAATAATAAAATTATAGTAATAAAAAAATCAACAATGATGAAAATAACAACCAGAAATATCCTCAAAAACAAAAAAAATTGCATTCTAAATCTTAAAAAATTTGGATTAAAAAAACTGCTAATAAACTATATATTTAAAAAAGATATAATTATAATTTTAATATATTTATCAATTCAATTCAATTTTATTTAATTTTGTTTTCTAAAACCAAGACCAAACCAAACATTCAGTTCATAAAAATTTTAAAACTCATCCATAAATCAACTCAAACAATGAATTTTTATTCGGATTAAATTAAATCGATTGATTTGATTAGTTTAGTTAATTTTTGTGTAGTCCTAAGTACAACATAATTGTCACAATCCTTGGATGAAGGAATAGTGACTACACTATATGAGAATGTTGCTAAAACCTACCAGGCACAGTTATTATACACCAAGGAAATAGAAACTACAATCACCAACACCAAGCAATTTACAGCTGGTCAGATCAACCTTCTGATCTCAGAAGATGCATAATACTTACGGTTATATCTTCCTTGCATGTGGTTTATCTTCATAATGTGTGGATCAGGAGGATAAAGAGACAAGAAATCGGTGAATCATCTCAAAGCTGGTAAATGTGATAACAGCAGCTGGGGTTGTCCTGAGAAGATTGGTTGCACACCCCCGATAGAAACCTGGTACACCTTCTTGATGAAAAACTTTCTTAATACAATCAACCACACCTGAGTACTGTTTCTCAGAGTGGTGGCCTTGTTCTTGAAGCCTTGAGCGCACCACCTATACCATTTCAAAATAAAATATTTTATTATGCTCTTAATTCAAATTGCTGTGAAGATAAATCATTAAAATGAGACGGCAAAGAATCAATCACAAAATTGCAATAATTTATCTTGTCTAGGTTCTATAGAGTGTGTTAATGTCAGATTTCCATTGAAACAATAACTGAGAAGACAGTTTGTGTATAATTAAGAAGGGGAATTTATGAAGGTTTAAAAAAAACATCATTTTAGGATATTCGCACAATGTAAGCCTCTTTTTTCCTAAGAGATATTACAAAGATTTGAAATGAAGCTCAAGGAGATGAGTGTAATGGCTATTGGACAAGCTACTTTAGAATTGGGGGATTTCAAATCAAAAGTTTCTAAAAGAATAACAATATTAAGAAGCATGAGAAATTCCCAAAATTATGAATAAAAAGGTCATCATACCTCATGTGGATAAGTCAACGTGGATGCAAATATTTTAGAGACAGATGAAGCAACTGCAACATCACGTGCACCAAGTTTATCCATCGCAGTATTGTCTGAGATGAACACATTCAATAAAACAGAAAATCTTCTTCCATAAGTTAATAACCAGTATACAGCTAGAAATTTACCTTGGCTTGCCAAATACATTTTGATTTTCTCATAAGTTGGAAACTGAATAGCAACATGACTTATACCAGCCAAGGCAGGCACAAGACCACTGTTCATCGCACAATACCACAGACATCAATAAGCTTAATTCTGAGAAAGAAGATTACGATCATGGTTTAACATTAATGAATGGTAATACAAAACCTGTACATCCCACGAATACCCTCCTCATGAGCTATTCTCCTTAAAGCAGACAATATAGTCGTATATGGTACCACACCTGCTCTCATTCCTTGGGTCTGCAGGAAAAAGAGAAAAATGTGATGCTCAAAGCTTCGATTCTTCTAGAAGCTAAAACCATATGTAGATGATTAACTCCAACACAATAAATAAAGTAAGAACAATTCTAGCTTGTGTCATCATCATTGGTAAGATAAGATGTTCAAGGATTCATGCTAATCATGGCTTTACGTGACCAGTATGACCTTTTCACTTTTGGAGTGTAAGGGTGTTTATCTTGTACAAATGCATATAGTTTTATTATCAAGAAACCAAACCACTTATGATGTTTGATAATTTTATTAAAAGAGACAGAGAGAGGACTAAAGACAGCTTATTGAAAGCAACAAACCAAAAGTCAATTGCAAGAGAATTGAACTTCCATTAAGCTACTACCATTGCATCTCTATCAGTTTTCATATAATGTTCTTATATAAAATAAATAAATACAGGAAGTGGGGTACGCACCTGAAATCTTGTCTTCACAACCCAAAGAGGATTTGTAGCAATGGCTGTTGCAGCTCCAGCACCGGAAGCAGCTATCATGTTGGCACCTACAGAAAGAGGATGATTCTCATCTACACATGCAACCACAAGACAACATTGTTACAAAAGTTCAAGGGCAGAAACCAAATAACAGTCAAATTGATCAAGCTCCAAGATGAAGGCAATAAGCCAAGCACTAACCATCAGTGTTAAGAACACTTTTGAGCTGCTCATAAATTGGAAAATAAACCTGCAAAAGGTTAGTATATCACATCAAGTGCTAACAAAACCAAGAAGTTCTATACTCTCCCAAAAAGGCAGAGCAATAAAGAAAACAATTTAATATGCATGTAACTTTACAATTCAGAACTAAACAAGTGACTCCCCAGCTACTTCGTATTCTAAGACTAAAGGACAATAGTCATGAAAAGCCTAGTAACTCAAACCAGAATGTCTCCAAGATACATATGAATTTTTTTAAAAGAGGCAACCATAGAACGATGTAATGCATAGATAGAATAAGAAATTGGAATAGACGCATCAAGAAGTATATTGAGTGACCCAAATTATTATTGGCATACCCATTCAATAATTAACAAGTAATAACCACAGGTTAGAATCAAGATGATGGAAAACCATACTTACAGCCCAGTTGGGAAGCAATGCCAGCACCGTGGGAGAGAGCCCCCGGTACATACCACGTAATCCCTCCTTCTGAAATATTCGTTCCAAACTACCAACTATCAGACTACCTGCTTAAACCAAAAACGTTCAAATTAAAGCAAAAAGGCCATAAAAACCAACTAAAATTCATGAGCAACTAGAAGCACCATGCAACTGCCAAGATATAATTAGAAATTGATATAAACCAACCAAAAAAATGCCAAAAATAAACCATCGACATTTACAAAGCAAAAGACAATACACATATGAGCATTAACATACCTTTAATATTTTCATTACCGAGCTTTGGAAGCCCATGAACCTGAAACCTAGTTTTTATAACATCTAATGGACAGACAAACGTAGCAGCAATAACTCCTGCACAAGATTTTCCAATAATTTAAAAAATAGCGATAATCATTAAGCAAATCCAAAATAGGTTATCTATTATCGTATAAATAAGCATAGCAAAAACAAAATGCAGATCCAAAAAATCTACATACCGGCAGCGGCACCGGAGGCAGCATTACAGAGAAGGCCCCAGGAGATAGAGGCATGAGAATCAGCGGACATTTGAAGAAAGCGAAGAAATGCAAAGAACCAGATAGAAGGCGGGGACTTGAGCGAAAATTTTGAAGCAGTCCTCTCTGGAGAGGGTGATCGAGGTGAACCAGAGTGGCATGGCAAGACGGCAAAGTACGCGAGTGGAATGGTGGACTTAGGGCTGGCTGGGTTTAGTTTCCAAAGAGACGTGGCTGAGTCAAGGGAGGATTTCGATGAGATTGACGCAAGGCAAAGGGGGAATTAGACTCGCCATGAAATTTGGGAGTGGGATTTTTAGCTTTCTTATATTTTTTAGGACATTTTATTTATAGTAATAGGCCAAAGAACCAATTGCCACCCAAGGTTTCCTTCACTACCAAAGTCCCACCCATAAGTGTATAAATATCCAAATACTACCCCTCTTTATTATTTGAAAATATCAAAATATTTTTCATCAAAATCAATAATATTAATATTAAAATAAATTTTAATATAAATAATATTAAAAATAAATTTAAAATAATAATAAGTAAATTAATAAATTAATATATATTTAAAAATAAAATAAATATTTAAAATATAATGATAACCGACATTAACTTCATCAGGTGATTACTTCTGTCATCAAAGAATATTAAAAATAGTCAGAATGCTTGATATTGACCATTTCTAATCATTTTATATTGACATTAATCATTTTCAGTCATTTTAGATGACAGAGATGACTAGATCTAATTACCTTTGTCAGATCTTTAGTAATTAAATATAGTTTCATTCACTATTGAAGCAATCAGATCCAATCGTTAATAAAATCAAATAGTCATTTCTGACTACATGATAAGATTAACATTTGTCATTATCACTTTTTAAATATTTATTTTATTTTTAAAATATTTTTAATATTATATTTTAATTATTTTTATAAAATTTATTTTTAATTTTTATTTAAAAATAAAAATATTATTCTGATTTTAATTAATAAGTAAGTATTTAATTTTTAAAATTTTTATGCTTAAAAATTTATCGTTTAAAAAAACCTTGGGTGAGAATAATCGCGTTTAGCTCTAGTAATAATTCGAAAATAAATCAAGACAGCAGGTTTTTAACTTAGACGATCTGTCACGATACAACAAAACACTTATTGGTAGGTAAGAGTGTGCACGCACGTGATTGTTAATCTTATTTTTATTTAATTGACGACAAAGCTGCTGGCAATTTGGCACTGACGTGGCTGGTGACGCCGCCGAATGTCCACGTCTTTGAATAGGAGACAGAGTCAATTACGCCAACACAAATCTTTTTCGAACATTTCTAACAAGCAATGGACAACTCCGCTTCTTCCACTGTTGCTAAAATCCAATTTTGTGGGCATCAGGGTTAGTGTGTAAGATTCATTTCAAAAGAAGCGCATTAGGTTTAGTGTTTTTATCTTCACCTTGCCTCCCAAAGTCTTGAAACTGAAAGGGGCAAATGTAGGCCCAAAACTTAATATGCCGAGACGTGGTTGACTGCAGCTCTTCAGTGAAACGTATAGTTCTGAATCGGAGAGTTATGTTCTTAAATCGGTCAATGCCCCCGTCGGATCCTGTTTCTGTAACTTACAGGACCATACTTGATTCACGAAAGCTAGAAAGCCTGAAACTACTTTCCTTCTTGACGAACCATCGGTCTTGGTTGGGTTTCCAAATTCTAACTCAAATGCAGAAGCAGACTAACTCAGATACGGCATCGTACGTAATGAGCTGGAAAGTGGAAACTATTGATAGATATTGCTGGCAAATGCAACCCGGGATAAGGATAGATCGTATAAATACATCATATGAACTTTTTGGTATTAGATAGCAACTTTTTAAAGGGAATAAAAAAGATTTAGTTGAATAATTATTTTAATCAAAATTTTGATAAAAACAGAAAGTCAATTTTCTACTATTTATAGAAGTTAATTATTAATTTTAACGATATATTATTTATGAAAATTATTTATTATTTTTAATGTTTGTAGTGTATTTATATTGTTTTATTAATTATTATAATATAATTAATATTATTCGTACAACTATTAAACCAAATAGATCCACTTTAATCTTAAATGCCTTTTTTTTTTTTTTCCTTTTGTCCTAATTTTCATTTCACCCATATACCTTTCCCTTAAAGATTAATTTGAATCAAATCGAATTTAAATTTAAATTAATTTAAGTTTTAAATATCTGATCTCATTTTAGGTTTATTTGAATCCAAGCTTATTTGATTTGAATTTATCTTTCCTCCCCTTTAACCAAGAATTATGCTAATTTAATATTATTTAAATTAAAATCGCATTGATTCATACGATTTTAGACATTATTAATGGTTATTAAATTTTAAAATTATTTTTTTATAATTTTAATTTAATTTAAATTAAAGATAAATATATATTTAAAAAAATTTCATAGACAATTTATTATTTAGTATGAAAATTTTAATAGTAAAAAAATAAAATGTTTAACGAATTTAATAACAAGCGAAAAAATATTTTTTTCAAATATATAAATAGGAGTCGTGATTTCATCAAACATTGAGAAATAGTCATTCGGTCAAAAATTTAAAAATCGGGTTTTTTAATTAAAATAACTTTCTTCCAAAACAATTAAAATAAAATAGAACCTTGTTGTATTTGCTGAAAATGGTTTCTCTTTCTGTCAAGGACATTAATCTACAAAACAATAAAACAAAAAACCCTATTTTGAAAATATACTGTAATAATTTGAAGGCCAAAGAACTTATGCCCGCCCACAGTTTGATGGACTGCTAATGCTTACCTTCCAAGAATATAAAACCCATAGTCTCACCCTTTGACCAAATTTCAACCAACTTTTTTAATTTTAATAAAATGATTAAAATACCCTTTTAAAAAATAAAAAATTATAATAAAACTATAAAATAATAGTTAAATATAAAATTTATTTAACAATTTATAAAAATATTTAAATTTTAAAAAATTAAAAATAGTCATCGTAGTCGATGCCGATAACAATAACCACTGTTAATAGGACTAAGTGATCAGAATTGGTCACCATGTTTTAAGATTTGGTTATCTCTGCTAAGAAATATAGTTGAAAACAACCAATGGAGTTAAAACTAGTTATTTTTTATAATTTTCGGTTGCTTTTTCTAATAAAGGTGATTAAATTTGGTCTCCTTCCATAAATGGGAAAGTCAGATCTAACTTTTCTTTGAATCAAGTTATCATTTTTGACTATTTGATTTTATTAGTAATGACCATTTCTGTCGATATTGGCGACAATAACTGTTTTTTAGTTTTTTTAAAATTTTGATATATTTCAAATTTTTATATGATTTTTAATATTTAAATAATAATATTTTATATTTATATCAAATTTATTTTATTATTTTATAAATTTTTAATCTAAAGTGATAAAAATGTTGTTTGATTGTAAAAAATTTAACTATTAACTTTAATTAACGATGAAATTTTGAGTTTTGTAAATATAAAAAGTGAAACTTTGGGACAAAATCAAACTATGGGTGGAAATAAGTCCTTCGGCTAATTTGAGAGGGTCAAAGGGTGTTAGGCCACATGCGTATCTTCAAGTCCTACGGCCAACATGGCCATTTTAGTGTCAACGATGGCTGTTTAAAGCCCGGAGATTAATTACTCTTCGGATTTTGTCAAAACCCGAAAGTGAAAAGCCAATTTTATTACCGTCATCATCTCTCCCCTAATGCACAATCTCTTCGCCTCTTGCAGACCAAAACGGCAAGAAATTATCAGTCTTAGTCATGTAGATCATTTTTTTATCTTGATTATTGAAGAAATTGGTCAAATTTAGTAGCTATTAGAATCAAGGGAGTGTTTTGGGTGATGTTGGCTGTCTTCTTAATTATTTAAAATTATTTAATTTTTAATTATAATTTTTATTTTATATAGTAAAAAAATTATATTTTAAAGTTGTTTAATAATTTTATAAAAGTCAAACGATTTATTCTTATTCAAGCTTTCACTAAAAAATTTTTAAAAAATTAAATATTCACTAACTAATCAAAGTTAATGATTAAAATCATAAAATTAATTTTATTATAATATGAAAATGATAATTAATTTTTGAATACAAATTTAAAAAAATAAATAGTAAAATTAACATTATAAAAATAATTAAAATATAAAATAATGAAAAATATAAATAAAATTTTAAACAAAACAACCATTTGCCGCCAATGTCAGTGGTCGTAAAAAACCTAATCAGGTGATCCAAAAATGGGCACTTGATTTGATTGATGGTCGAATTTAGCTATTTTCACTATTAGAGATGATTGAAAATGATTAATATGTTTGAAATTAATTGTTTTTTGCTATTATCAATGGCAAAGATTGTCAAATTTTTGGTGAACAGATTTGACTCTTTTTCTCATCGAGGTGATTAAATGGTTATTTCTGGCCATCTGCTTAGGTTTAAGGTGAAGATGCTACTAGCGACGGTGGTTTTTTTTAATTTTTTAATTTTTAAAATTTTTAAAATTTATTACATTAATAGTATTTTATATTAAAATTTATTTTAACTTTATTATTTATTTTTTAGTAAATGGTGTTTTAATCATTTCATTGTAAAAGAAAATTAGAAGGAATTTAGTTTAAAGGTAAGTATTTGACTTTTTTAAAGTTTTTGGATAAAACTTTAACCTTTAGTAAAACCTTGGGTGGGAATAAGTCGTTTGGCTTTTTATAAAAAATTTTTGAGCTTAAAATTTTTTTATATCTAAATAAATATGTAACTATCTAAAAGATATGCAATAGAATTGTTGAGTTCGATTCAATCATTTTAGTAAAAGATTGGGTCAAGTTTATTTGCAATTCAACTAATAAACCAAACATTAATTATTAGATTACAAAGTATCCATTGCTTTGATTTCAAATTCGATCTCCTTCCTTACTTTACAAGGAATAGCCAGTTCAAGATTATATTTGCTAGACTTGAAATAAATGAATTAGAGGGAATGAAGAAGTGAATTAGAGGGAACGAAGAAGTAAGGAAATGAGACAATATTTTATTAAAAAAAATTATAAATACTTTATAGCAGTTACAAGTTTTTTTCATTCCTCTCATATATCGCCGTAACACCCTTAATGCTTTTGAAAAAGGCTTTTCATGTCATACCCATTTAGATCCAATTTGAATCCCTCCATTTGGATGGAAACTGATTATTAGGTGGGCATTTGGGTTCTTAAAGGTTAAGGGTGGAACTTTGTCCTTATAGAAAACCTTGGCTGGGAATTGGTACTTTAGCCCAAATAAAAATCCCAAAAGACGAACTAATTCCTCAAATTTAATCGGCTCTTAAAACCCCTCCTAAACCCCTAAATACCAACTCTAGCCCCAATATTCTGACTGTTATTTTTCATCTCTCCATTTCCACCAAATTCTTAATCCTTGTGTTTCTACTAAATTACCAATATGTCCAAGTCAGGTGGCTTTGCTGTGACTCGTACTCACTCCGGGGACCGATTCTACAACCCGCCGGCGATGAGGCGGCACCAGCGGTTGCTCTTGCAGCAACAGCAGATGCAGCTCCAGCGGCAGTCACATAGGCAGTTGAGAAAGGAGACTCGGGTTGACTCGGCCGAGGCAGAGACTCGGACTGACTCGCATGAGTCCACATTGTGTAGGCCTAACTCGGCCTGCTCACAGTCGCCGGGTTCTTCACCAAGAAATGCCGACATGACTAATCTGGATCGGCTTATGGAATCCGTCACTCCTTATGTTACAGTTCAGTACTTGTCCGAGGTACTTTTCTCTTGTTTCTTTCTTCAGAAACTACAGAATAGGAGAAAGTTGAATCTTTTTAATTTGATTTTGATTCATTCTTTTATCATACATATTCTAACGCATTTAATTTTCAGTATTACTGTTCATGTGGTTGTTGCATTGAAAATGAAGTATGAACTCCATTAAATGCTGCTTGGATGGGTTTAGTGGGGTTTTTGGGTTTTGTCCGTTTAAGAAATAAATTTACAATAAAAATTTTTAGCTTCTTTTGCTAGTCATTTGTTTTCTCTTTAACCAAACAGATGATAGTGTATATTACATACAAATGTTTGGATCACGAATATCAATGATGTGATGGATTGTTAATAATCTTTGTTCATTTGTTTCTCTTCTTACTTAATGAAGAACTCCCCTCATTTATTTATCACAGTGAAATATATGGAATGGGGTAAAACTTTAATCACTGTGTAAAACGGTTAAATTGAATTTAATCTACAACTTGGTTTCTTTGTTTTTTCTTTTCTGTTCTTTAAGTCTGTGTAATGGAGAATTCAGGATTCATTTGTATTTAGAATTTCCATTAGTTGATTATATATTGAGCGTTCCAGTATAACTAGAATAAATTATTGATTGGCGGTTTTTGGGTCCACAGGGGATAATGAGGGGATTTAGAACTCGTGGAAGTAATATCCGTCCAGTCTTTAGTCTTGGGGATCTGTGGGAATCATTCAACGAATGGAGTGTGTATGGAGTAGAAGTGCCATTTTTGTTGAATAGCAGTGACACTGTTAAACAATATTATGTTCCATCCTTATCAGGCATTCAACTGTATACAGACCCACAGCTGAGGTGAGCGTATTTTGTTATTTCTTCCTATTTTAGTTGCCTTCTCACAAAATTTGTATCTTCTTGTGGTCTTTGCGGCATTCTTGCAATGAGTCATTTGTTTAATAGATCTTTTTCTGACTGCTGCTCTTTGAATGCTTCCCTTAAGTTATGTGTCGACTAACTTTCATGTTGATCATCTTTTCTTAAGACATTATTTCAGATCCCCAAACTGTTTTGTATGCTATACATTCTTCTATACCTAAATGGTAATTTGACTTTAGATGATCTATATTCACTATTACATTTATGTGGTGTTCAACTCTGTGTGGATAAATGATCCTCGTCCAATCATTTAATTAGCTACTGATCACTAATGTAGTTAATGGCTATGCTTGAACTTTATAATATTGTATTTGTTTTTTATTTACTTTTTTTTGTTTTGGAATCTTAATTTGTGTATTCATCCAATTTTTCCTTTATTCAGCAAGAAAGTCAGAAGCATTAGTTCATTAGCACTTCTTGAATTTGGGACGTGCTCATGCAAGCAGTTATTTGATATGTTTCCCTGTTTAAAAAAGAAGAGTAGCTTTTCTACCTGAGGTTTTGTTGAATTGAGTAGCTGAACTCATTCTTGTAACGATGAACAACTAACTCCAGTAGTTGGTAAAAATTTTGTACTGTGCTTGTTTACTTTTGCACTGAAATTGTTGTTTAATACTAGATACTATAAATTTGCTACCTACTTTGATCTCATTAATAGTTAAGTTAGCATATTCTTGTCAGCTTTAAACCTAGAACATCTTTAATTTGCATGGATATCTTTGGAGGAGTAAGTGATCTTTTTTTAATGATACTTTCTTTAAGTTTTCTAGGGATGAAAATTATTCATGCTGCAACTTGTTGATATTTACTATGAAATGTTACTATGTAGGGCTCAAAACTGTTGATGTATTACCATTTAGAAGGTTGGTAAAAGGAGACATTTATTACAGAGAATTCGGCGTGCTGCTCATTGGCCTTCGTAGAATAGTAGGTTGACTTTAAGCACCCACCTATTTGTCAAACCTGTGCCATGTGAAGAAAATGATATTTTAATCAATTCCTTCTTTTTACTTCTTTTTCAAAGTGGGGACATTTACTTTTTGGTTTTCTTCTTATGTTTTATATTGTCTGTATGGGGAAACTGTTTGCTTTAGCTTTGGCCTTGAGGACTTGTTATTCATTTCCTGTACTCCTATTTTCCATGGATAGTATTTGCATAAAGATGTAGCTGACTAATGCCTTTTTGTAAAAATTATCCTAATATTCCATAGAAGGCCTGGTGAAGATAGTGATGCTGAGTCTTCTAGGGAGACAAGTAGTGCTGGAAGTAGTGACTGTGAAGCAGAAAGGCGTGCCAAAGGGGTTGTTGATGGAGGACAGCATAGTCTTTTGAACTTGAATTATCAGAGATTTAACAGACTGACATTGAGAGATAGAACTCCTATGAGTTTGTCTATTGATGAAACCGAGGTTTGCAACTCACCTGGGTCACTTGTATTTGAATATTTGGAACAAGAACAACCACACCATCGACAACCTTTATATGATAAGGCAAGTCTCTGTCAGAAAGATATATTTGCTCTCTCTTCATTAATATTAGTTGTCCTGAGTCCATATTTTACTATATATGGGAAGACAAGTCCATTTTGAGTTCGCTTGATCCCTAACTGTATTCCCAGGTTTCAAGTCTTGCATCCAAGAATCCAGAGATCCGGATGTACAGGAGCTGTGATCTACTACCTGCAAGTTGGATTTCTGTGGCATGGTAAGTTACCACATGATGTTGAGCTGCTTATTTATCTATTTCTTAAGTTATTTTTTATTTTTATTGTGCTATGCATATATGATAAGTTGAAACTTGGGGTCCAGGTATCCAATTTACAGAATACCCGTGGGCCCAACCTTACAAAATTTGGATGCATCTTTTTTAACCTTTCATTCTTTATCAACACAAGCTAGAAGTATGTATCACTCTCTCTTTCTTCATAATTGTTATATACTTTGTGGCTTTGTTAAGTGATGATTTTACTTTTATTTTGTGGATGATACAGGAAAAAATCAGTCAGAGTCTAATGATTGTGGTGGCAGGAAGGTCTATGGTGCCAATGCTACTCGGAAGATTCCGCTACCTGTTTTTGGTCTTGCTTCCTATAAATTGAGAGGTTCAATTTTAACACCCAGTGGACCCAATGAATGGCAGCAAACAAACTCTCTGTTGCAAGCTGCTGACAACTGGCTTGGGCATTTGCATGTTAATCTTCCCGATTTCCAGTTCTTTGCTTCACATAATTCACAGTGGAGATGATAGGTTCATAATTTCCCATGAAAATGCTATTCCATATAGCTGTGAAGTTGAAGGTGCGAGTTTTATGGAATGATATATGTTCAAATATGAGTGCCAGTTACTTAGAGACCCTCCAAACAGCTTCATTTTCAGCCTTCTCATCCTTAGGAGTTGTATATGTGGTTTTTTCATAAAGGCGGCAGTATCCACAAGTAAACAATGCATTGTGTTTAATGGTCCGGTGCAGTGCGGAAAAGTTCTGTAAAGCTGCCAGTGCATGAAGACGAAGGGATGGTAGGCACAAGTTCAGCTGTTTTTCCAAGTTCAGGCAGAGTGGAGAAACTGCGGCCACCATGTGAGTGAGAGCATATAATCTCTCACGCATCAGATTGAATTTTATGATGCAAATATATTGGTGAATCACTGGCCATTTCATGTAGTCTTTCTCTACGTGATTCTTTCGAGTTCCTCTGCCATGACGACGAAAATTTGAAACATGTGTAAGTGTATTTGCACATATGAACCTATATATGCAGCTATTGTTTCTTAAATGGGTAATATACACAATCCAATTCCGATAATTGGGGTTGCTAATTTCATCACGATAATTGGGGTTGCTAATTTAAATTAGTATTTCAATCTAAACAATTGACGAATTGATTTAAGCTTGAAACATGAGTTGATTTGATTTTGATTCAAATTTTATATAATCAATTCGAGCTTGAGTTATGAACATTTTTGCTGTAAAGGGGTTCAAACTTAGTTTGAATCGAATTAAATATCAATTTAAAAGTGAATTAACTCATTTTGAATTTAACTTTATTTGTTTTTTAGTTGAATATTTATTCATTCAAAGTGATAACAATAACGAGATTTCAATGTAAAAGTGAGGACTAAAGTTTTAAAAAATGTTAGGGACTACATGATAAGTTTATTTAATTTTTGGAGAGTAAATTACCATTTTACTTTTATAATATTAGTTTTCTGTGGGGTGAAATTGGCTCATGTGCTTAGTGGATTGAAAATATTTTTAAGTCAAACTTTGATTGGAAAAATGTTAATCACTGTATTAAAAAATGTTAGATTCAGGAGCAGATCTCAGTAACTTCTGTTTGTTTGGGGGACTATAAATCAATTTGCCCTGAATGGACGTAGTGTATATACGACTCATCTCCGGAATTCAGTGATGCGACTTGCAATGCAAGAGCTTTACAAGAGACCTGGCTAGTGGCGCGGATTTATAAAGATAGATATTTTTTTTCGTATAAAAAGACGGTTTTAGACATATTAGTATTGCTACGATGACGGTCAACTATTTCCATATCTGGGAAACTCATTTCACGGGGATAACTCTTGTCAGGGATTAAAACCTTGTCACGCTCGGGGATAGGGTTGTGTTTCATTCCAGCGACAAAACAGTTACAACCCTGTTCGGGAAAACCTTATTCCTGAATTTGCAGAAACTCAAACCTGCCCGTCTAAATCTTCCTATCCAATTCCAAGGTAAGTGTTGACTTCAATAATTAATTCTCCAGGTTCTCTCTTTATACTATCCATCAATTATCAACATCGATTTTTCTCGATCTATTGCCGAGGAAGAACAATTAATATACTTTTCAGAGAATTCGTTTTATGGCGTTATTAACGAAATTTTTACTTAAATGATAGATGAAAATCGATTGAATTTAATACGTTAGCACTGCATGAGTGTATATGATAAGCTGGGAACCTGCGTCAATTGCAATATGAAATTGTCAAGGATTATTACCTCGTTATTGCTCCGTAAAAGCATCAATTTGAAGTTTGAAGAATCTCCCTTTGTTTTATAGTAACAGTTTTCTATTACCTTTGTGGATTGGTAAATATAGTGGAAAAAATGTGTTGGTTAATGAGTGATTCTTTGTTTTTTCTGGATGTGGGAAACTTGTATTAATAGCATTTTTGAAATTGTAGTGGGATGGGTGTTCGTACCCAGAATGGAGGTGATCGAATGAGGACAGTTTGGACTCCTGAAATGGATCGATATTTCATCGACCTCATGCTGGAGCAGCTCAGCAAAGGAAACAGGTTTGATGATCCTTTGTTTAGTAAACGAGCATGGAAACAAATGACATCATTGTTCAGTGCTAAATTCAAATTTCAGTACCATAAAGATGTTCTGAAAAATCGCTACAAAACCCTTAGAAGTCTTTACAAGGCTATAAAGAATCTCCTTGAACAGAAGGGTTTTAACTGGGATGAAATGAGACAAATGGTGACAGCCGATAATAATGTTTGGGAGGAGTATATTAAGGTATAATATTCAGTGTTTGCATTCCTTAAAGAGTTACTGTCTTAGATTTATTATTTTCTTAAGAGTTATCACAATTTTCACTTGTAGGTGCACCCAGATGCACGCTCATATAGAATAAAGACAGTCCCTTACTATCATCATCTGTGTTTGATATATGGGAATAAAACCATTGAACAGAAAGGTAGCAATCTAGCCTTATTTCCGTTCTGGAAAATATATGTGTATAGTTGTTTAATTGGAAGGTTTTAATATGATAAGCAGGTGATAACTTGCTAGATTCATCATCACATCTGATTGAGAAGGAAACAACTGTGGTTACTCAACCAAGTAGTGCCACTGAAGATGTGAATGCTATTAATGAAATTATTCTAAATGAAGATAACAAGATCTCTATGCCAAAAGTTGTTGTGGATGACACACCAGAGGCCATGCCAAATGTAACAGGAACCATAGTGGGAAGTCGTTCTAGGACTTATTGGCAACCACCGATGGACCGTTACTTCATTGATCTTATGCTAGACCAAGTGCAAAAAGGGAACCGGATTGATGGTGTTTTTCGCAAGGAAGCATGGATTGAGATGATTGCATTATTCAATGCTAAGTTTGGTTTCAGCTATGATGTGGAAATTCTAAAAAATCGCTATAAAACACTGAGAAGGCAGTATAATGTTATAAAGAATCTTCTGGACTTGAATGGGTTTGTCTGGGATGATGCTCGTCAAATGGTCACTGCTGATGATTATGTGTGGCAAGACTATGTCAAGGTATGTGTTTCTACCTAGATAATGCATCTGAAAATTATGTTACCAAAATCATTCTTTCTTGCATTCTGTTGAATCTAGAAACCTATAATCAGTTTGATGATGCTTATTTAACTAAAGATGGATCTGGTAGAATTGACATTTTCTGCAACATTTTCAATGACTTTTTATGGTTTCCCTTTGAAATGTATCAATTTTAATAGATCTATGTGTAAGATTCTATGTTTTGTTGTTGAAGACTTGACTGAGGCATAATTCTCTTCCTTTAATAAACATGGAGGTTGACTTTGTTCTTTTTGCTTAGAAATAGTGTCCAGTATTTTTTGGTTCATTGTTAAAGTTGTGGAACCATGTCTTGTATGAATTTAAACCCACAACACAAGTGCAGCAGTTGGCTAATGAAAGGATTTTAGTACTGTCTAATAATTTTGATGTGGCACTGACTTTTGATATCATTTTATTGCTTAGTATCTGAGAAAAGTTCTTATATGATTACATGCAGACACATACAGATGCGCGACAATTCATGACCAGACCTGTGCCATACTTTAAAGATCTCTGTGTCATATGTGGCGACCTAAGTGTTGATGAAAGTGATTGCTTCTCAATTCAAGATTTAGGGATGCAAAATGTTCATGAGGTGAAGTTTCATAGGGAACCAAATAACTCCCACTCTCCGATGGCATCAATGTCCTGTGAAGATGAAGTTGGTGATTTTCTAGAGTCAGCTCATGCCGGTTCAAAATCTGTTTTGTGTAGTAGTAAGAACAAACGCCAATTTGAAAACTTGTCAAACTCTGCATGTCTTAAAAAATTGCGAAGCAAAGAAGAGGGCATGTGTAATGCTTCACATGAGATGGCAGCTGCAGTTTATTCTTTCTCAGCAGATAGGAAGAACGGTGATGAGAATTCAAACATGGTACCCATAGAGAATGTTATTGCAGCCGTCCAAGCATTACCAGACATGGATGAAGACCTTGTGTTAGATGCCTGTGATTTCCTGGAGGATGAAGTGAAAGCCAAAACGTTTATGGCCCTGGATGTTAAATTACGAAAGAAATGGTTGCTAAGGAAGCTTCGTCCTCAGTTATAGGTTTATATAGTTCTTAGTTTTTTCTTTTTACCAGTCTAGATTTACAGTATACTGGACAGGTTTAGTTCCTCAATGTTTAAATTTAAATTGAATTAGCAAATACAGGTAGTGCGTTGTCTTTGGTAGCAAAGACTTCAGGCCTTTTATAAAGCATCTGAGTATCATTTCCTTCTCAGTGGCCAAGCAACTGTAGATGGAAATAATTGCAGGCTAACATATAAACTCTACAATGTATACCATCTTTGTGTCGAGATTTAGTCAAGCGTTCAATTCTTCACTAGCACCTTTTAAAGCAGCACTTGGTTTAGGGAGCACTTTTTTTTTTTTTAAAGTCTTTTCATGAACATTCCAAACCATTATGATGGCTAAGTTTCTTTGGTACAGATGGTACTGATTACAAATATAAAATCCTGCTTTAATCAATTGTATACCAAGCACATAACTTGCCTACAGGGATTCTACTCCCTAATATCTATTTTCCCATTTTGTAATGTGTTTTTAAGGTACATAAATAAAGCACGCATCTAAGGAAGCGAGGAAACTTTGTAGCATGTAATAAGACAACGAACGAATCTGATGTTTTCTAGTATGAGATTTTCTCTTCTGCATTTTCTCCAGTTGATAAATCAGCCTGTACACTTTCAGACAAATTAGCAGCAGGTACGTTATAAACAAATGATAGCAATGGATCAACAACCGTTCTGGAGAGGAAACTGAAGATGGTGACCTAGAGAGAAGAGATTGAAGATGCCCATTTTGCAATTCCTTCCTTAAAAGTAAATAAAATTGAATGAGACTCGCCTTTGTTAAGTTGTAACCTGTGCCAACAGCGATCTTAGTAAAGGAATCCAGAGCATGGTTTCAGCTCATAATCACAGCCATATTATAAGATCAGAGACATTGTCACGAGAAACTTATGATGGGTGGTGAAACAAAGACATTAACAGAACTTCTAGTACAATTAACTAAAATCAGTTGAAGAAAGAAAATAAATTCTGAAAGTAAAAACAGCAGCAAGAAAGGTACCAATTTCATTAGGTCTAACAAGGGAAAGAAAAAGGATATCTTAATGCATGTATTTCCATGATGTGTTACAATATGTCCACCGATATTCATCCCCATCCTCACAAGGCAAACAAGACATAGCCGCAAACAGAACAAAATTTTAGGTCACAAAATAAAATAAGCGGTCACAAGTTAAACAATGAAGAGATTGTAACCTGGGCACAACTAGGGGGGGTACAATTGACCAACAATGAAAGCCGGATTTCAAAAAGATAACTAAGGATGATTTCATCCAGATCTTAAAATCATCATCCATGATGAGTAGATAGAAGAAACACTAAGCCATTTTGTATGAGAGATCAAAATTTTAATGTTGAACAAAGTGGGTGGTGAAACAAGGACCGAATGAGTGTTCGGTATTGTTTAGATAACTTACAAGAGAAAAGGAAAACTTTCGAAGAGAGGAGGAAGAAGAATGAAGAAGAACAAATCACAATTTTAAATTTAATCTAAGAACAAACAAGTTCAATGGCAACCAGCTAAAAACCAAGATAAATTATCCTCAAGAATCTTAGATTTACAACTCAGATGCATTTGTTATGCTAGTCACTCTGCCCCTCCAAATATGCCACAAAGCAACTGAGTAAAGACAACCTATCTTGCGCAGCTTCCAGCACTAAAGCTCTCCAAACACCCAAAAAGAAGACAACTTGAATGCTTGTCTAATGTGAGCTTCGTTTAAATGAAGCATCGGACGAACTTAAAAGGAGATTTAAGGCATTGCTGGGTTTAATTAAGTTATAAGTAGCTGCTGCAGAGGTTCTCATTTATCTCTAACCTCATTCATCATAAACCCATCCAAAAACACCTAAAATCATAAACTCAATACTAAATTTTAGTATTAAACAAGCATTCGAATTTGGATCTTACTTCTGATGGATGGGCCTCAGCAATATGGCAGCTCAATCCAAGTAAATCAAAATCCGCCGAACAGAACGGGCAAGGATTCCCACCCTTCACTTCTTTGTCGAAATCAAAGCAAATACCTGCCTCGACAACATATAACCATTCAGCCCAAATAAAGAAAATAAAAACTATTATACAATAGAAAGACAAATTTTAAAACAAACCAAATTGAGAGTTGATAGTAGACTGATAGTTCTCTTAAAAAGTAGATAAAGTAAAGTATCTATCAAAATCCATTGAAGCTTCCGTTAATTAAACTCTTTAATTCATATGCTTAACCCACCAACTTTCTTCTTTTTTGCACTGCTCAAAAATCCCATTTCTTTTTTAATTCAAAATCATATACCTTATTTTAAATACATAAATAAAAACAAAATTAAATATATATATTTAATTTTGTTGATAAGATAAATATATCAAAGTTAATAAGGTGTAAAATTTATAATTATTTTAAAGTGATTATCATATTATAAACTTTAATTGATTCAGTTCAATGTGTATTAAATATATAAATATTTTTGTTTTAAAAACCTAATATTAGCAACCTATGATTAATAATTTCCATGATGACAAATAACATAACAATGATATCGAAACAAAGTGTTCATAAAATCATACCTTTTGTTTTTAAGATAACATTATATTAACAAAAAATAACCTAACCTCGATTAGTCGAGGCTGGCCAACACAACAAAAGACAAGAAACCCAATTAGACCTATATATCCAAAAACCACCCAATTACGCATTAGGCCCACTTGAACATAGGCCCAATTTGACAAAATAATATATAAATAATGGCACAAATTGGCGCTCAGTTTAAATGCCGGTGATTCAATCCAAAGATGCATTCAATATCAACTTCTTCCGAAACCCTCAATATTTTAATTTCAACCGTAGAAAACTTCTACATCCTTCAATTTTACGTTAAGTTCCAATTCAAATTACGATCCAAGAATTTTTTGCTTTGAATTTCGTTTTCGTTGCCGTTTCCCATGGCAACGAGAAACCAGACGGCACTGTACAAAAGGAAAAGAGACGCAATAAAGAGCGTGCGTGCTCCACTCTCTTCATCGGCGTCCGGTTCGACCGCTCCCGTTATTGAAATGGTGAGCGGTTCGTTTCTTTGCTTCAATCACTCTTCCTATACTCCTCTCAGCACTGAAGGTCCTGGCCCTTCTAGGCATTTTTAAAATTTTTTAATTGTTGTTTTTATATTATTAAAAACAAATTTCGTTTGTTTGAATGTTTTGAATGCAAAGGAAAGAAAGTTTTCTAAGGTAAGTTTTGAGTTCTATCTAATTGGTAATTATCTCTAGGTTTGTCTTGTTTTATTTTGGAATTTGCATTTTTCATTTCTGAATACTAGACAAGAGTACGTAAGATTTTTCTTCTACAATTTAGCATGCCCTTCGACAGGAGTGGAGTTTCCTGTCAAGCACCTAATCAGATTGCTTGAGAGTTATTTTGATATTCTAAAATCAACTCCAAACAGAGCCGTAGTAGTATTTTTGAAAAAATTAAGCAAAAATTTTGATAGAGTGGGTGGGGTCTAGAGTGGTTGGCTAGAGCCTTACTAGAAGCTGTGGTTATCGACATTCCATAACAGAAGTGAAGTGAATATACGGCTGGCTATTCAGGCATTAGATTGTGATATGACATTTTTGTGTTTGAGGCCATATGTTTTGTTCACATCTGCATGTTAAAATTTGTGAGATTCTTCTATGTGAAAAATTATATCCTTAGTGTAGTAGGTATGCATTTAAAGTAGGTCTACCACCAGCGTGGGTGGATGACTCTGAAGAAATATCAGTTAATATACAACATGCTCGGATAAAGATGGCAGAATTAGTTAAGGTTCATGCCATGTCTTTAATGCCATCCTTTGGAGATGGCAAAGAAGATCAACGTGCAATAGAAGTCCTTACGCATGAGATTACCCTTTTACTAAGGAGGTCAGAGAAGAGATTACAGAAAATTTCTCTTAATGGCTTTTCAGAGGACTCAAATATTAGAAAAAATGTACAGGTACATTCTGATTATTGCTATATTCACTCTTTGGAGTAATGTTATGTGTTGGTCTAGGTCAAAATGTTATTAGGATTTATTTTCTCAAAATTCTTATCACGTATAAATATACATGTTTGTATAATGTTCAACATTCTTCTATTTTCTTTTTATTTTATTTAGTTTTATTTTGTGGGAAGTGTTCTCTTGCGACAGATCTTCAGACGCTTTCAATAGACCTACGGAGAAAACAATCAACATATCTGTAACACTTGCAGCATCGAAAAAAGGTCTAAATAATCAATCTGGTTGCTGGAAACGTTAAGCATACTTGTCCTTCCTGATCTTCCTCCTATAATTGTGCTAAGCCTTTTCAATTTTCCCATGGTTTTATATATATATTGACTAGTACATAAAAAATTTGTTAACTCACCTAATATTCTGCAGCTATGTGCTCTAGGTTAAGTATCGTCATTATGATTATAGTTCATATAATTGTAGTTGATCTATAAAAATTTGTTTTGTTTTTCAGGGACATGATAGTGTTGACTTGGAGATGAACTTTAATGAGAACAAATTTAGATTTGAAGACAAAGGATTTAGTACTGTGGTATGCTGCTCTTTCCTTTTCAATGTTACTTTTGATAGGATTTTTTTTGAATGCATGAAATTAGATTTTTTATTATCTATCCAGATATGAATTATGAGTGAACATGCTCAAGGAATTAACTCAAAAGATTTTGAGACTTGGCTCTGAACCTATGGCTTAAATAAACAGTTTTTCTGATGTAAATTTAGATTGAAGCCAAAATAAATGCTAGACACATGATCTCATTTATGGATTTGACATTGATTTAAGATGCTTCTGAGCCTTTTTATGATGTGTTCTTGATCAACTCAGGGTTTTGATGAGCATCAGATGATGAAGTTAAAAAGGAGTGAGCATTTCAATGAGGAAATAGAGAGAGAGAGAGAGAGAGAGAGAGAGAATACAGGTATCTGGAGGCACCCAATTTAAGACCAGCTTGCCAGTTCCTGTTTAATTATCAAAGATTTCTCTGTAGGTTGTGAAATCTGTAAATGAACTTGCACAAATTATGAAAGATCTATCCGATCTTGTGATAGATCAGGTTTGTATCACATCTCAGGGTTGTGTCATTTAGGAAGATTCAGCAAAGCAAGGCCACTAATGTAGTTTAAGTCTTATATCAGAGTACAATTGTTGATAGGATAGATCACAACATTCAGTGTTGCTACCTCGGTTGAGGAGGGCTATAAAGAGCTGCAGAAGGTTTACTCCCCCTCCTATCCTTATCTCCTGTTCAGCTACTCCCACAACACAGCATGTACTCCCTGATAGACTTAGTCAGATACTCCAACAAGCATACTCATTTCATGCACACTTCCAATATAGGTGTTGGCAAATGGTTGTATCGTAAAATGTTATATGTTTTTGAGAAAGTGTTGAATTCTGTATAATAGGCTGCCTTATATTTTTTTAATTTAAAAATTTTTAAATATATTTTTTAATATTTAAATATTTTATATTTATATAAATTTTATTTTATTATTTTATAAAATTTTAATCGTAAAATGATAAAATTATTCCTGAAATGTTACTTTTTATAATTTTATTTAATATTGAATTTGGTCACAAGTGACAGATTGGGTTTTTGAAACTGTGGGAGTGAGACTTTAACCTCGCCTCAACCGATAGAGTGGGAATAAATCCTTTGGCCTTCTAATAATCAAGATCGTCTGTACCGTAAGAGCTTCAAAGAGAATCCTAATATTTAACCGGATGAATTTATCAAAACGAATACATTTATTACATTATTATAAAATATCTTTTCTACCCAGCCCCATGCAATGGAAAATGCCCCGTCTTAGTATACATGAAAAACTAAATGACTGAACAGATTTTGATTCGTTCAAAAATTAAAGTTAAAAATATAATTTGGATAAAATTCAATATGAGACTCTTACTTGAGTTAAAAAAAAAAGGACATACAACTGCAGCACGGCCCCGGATTATATTGCTGGCTTATAGTTATCAACTTGCCAGAGGAAGAAAGAAAGAACAAATTAAGAAAACAGGTGAAAAGGGAAAGGGAAAGGAAAAAAAAAAAATGATCTTGCTGCGATTCCCTGACCATATTAGTAAAACTACTGTGAATATAGATGTATACTCGTTTAGACTTTGACTTGTTTCCTTTTCTTCTTCATTCTTGTTTCTGAGTTATGGCTACTGCTACTGAAGAAAACACTGAAAATCCAACACTCAGTTGTTTAGGAAGCCGCAGTAATTGCGCTCAATTTATAGCAGCCTTCCGGGTTCTTCTTGTTGAAGACGATCCCACTTGTCTTTTTATAATCAAAACTATGCTCCAGAAACTATACCAAGGTTTGTTAATTTGAATTCTTTCAATTTTTATATATTTTATCTTCTTTAATGCGTATTCATGACAGAGTAAACAAAATTTAGAATTTATATTAAACCCATCAACAACTTCATAATTCTCCGAATATGATATTCATTGATTAATGAACTGCATGTATATACTATTGAGATTATAATGACAAGCAAATTCCCTTTTTCACTTTTGTAGCAGAGAAATTATAGCACAATGATGAGTTGATTTTAGTTAAGTCCTTTCTTATAACAGTTTCCAGGATAGAAAACTGAAGTTGCTATTAGATTTCGAAAAGCCTTAGAAATTAACTACGAGGCATTTATTCTTATTTGGGTTTGAGAAAGAAGAAATATCGATGTACTACAGATACTGACTTGCTAGTTATAATGTTCATTTTTTTATTCTTTCATTGATATTGGTTCAATAGTAAAATAATATGGCAATGTGTGATTCTGTCTACTTAAGTTACTGCATGTCTTCGAGCAAAGGATGCTTTATCTATGCTTCGAGAGGATAAAAACAGGTTCGATATTATCATAAGTGATTTGCGTATGCCAGAGATTGACCGCTTTAAGCTCCTTCAGATTCTTCAGTTGGAGTCCGTGGATTTGCCTGTTGTCAGTAAGTGTATAATCACTTGATTCTTTCTACCTTTTACTCAATCATTATTCATTTGCTTATGCAATATATATGTAGTGATATCGGCAGAGGATGGGAAAGAAATTGTTCTCAAGGGTATCATCCAGGGTGCTTGTGATTATCTGGTGAAACCTGTTTCCATGGAGAGAATAAAAGTCATATGGCAACATGTTATCCGCAAGAAATATACTCAGATTAAGGAACTAAAGCAGCCAAAAAATGTGAACCAATCTGAAGGTGCAGATTATGAATCCCTACAAATTGAAGGAAATAATCGAACATTTAAGAGAAGATTGAATGAGGATCAAGAAGATGGGGCCTTTGAGGTGACCGGTCGAAAGAAGCCACGGGTAACTTGGACACAGGAGCTACATCAGAAGTTTGTCACAGCTTTGAACCAACTGGGCCGTGATAGTATGAATTTTATTTGTTCTATTTTTGGCTTGTTCAAACTTGTTTATTAGGTGACAGTATGAATTGAGTCATTCATATTCTAGTGACTCAATATGAATGCAGGGGCTGTTCCTAAGAAAATCTTGGAAGGCATGAGAGAAATGAATGTTTCTGGTCTCACAAGAGAAAATGTGGCCAGTCACCTCCAGGTAATCGTTGGAGTAAATAATGAATACATTGTCTTAATGTTAGTGTTTCTGAGCCGATTGAAAATACTGAAGAGCACCATTGCCTTGTAACAGAAATACCGTTTGCATCTTCAAAGGCTAACAGAGTCTCCACATCAGATTGGACAATCCCGAGCCTACATTGACCCTGACAAATCAATTTTTGGGCATTCTTCTCCAGGAACTCCCATTTCGGGTAAAGTTGTACAGCCAAGTCTTGCCATCCCAGAAGCCACTGGATTTAACTCTAGAGGAGTTGGTTTGCCTTATGTTGATCAAATGAACCTCTATGACTCCGGGAGTCCTGAATCAAGTTTCTATTCTGTAACTGATTTGTCTATTCATGATTATCCTTTTACGAGCACTGCTGTAGTAAAGGCTCCATATACAAATTCATTTTCCCTGGCCTAGGAATTTGAATATATACGTCTGGCAGACACTGCTCAGCATTCTACAAACTCCTCAATAGTTGAGTTTAAGGATCAGTCTCTACTTCCCAGTGAGTACTATGACGATCAAGAAGCAACCTTGAGCGGACCATTTTTGTAGGTTAGTTTCTCCTACTTATAGGAACTCAACAATAACTTTTTGGTGAATCTGGATCATGACATCTCATAATAAGTGATCATAAATTGTTTCAATTTTCTTTTGTTTTCTTTCAGAAAAGCATGTGCTAGCTGAGATTGACTCCAACTAATTCTTCTCTGTTAGAGGCATCCCACCCGATCTTCTTGAATCTTCATTCCGCCTATGGTTCTTTCTTTTCTTCTTCAATCCTGAAAGAACTTCCGAGAATTGAGTCTTTATTGTGATTTGTCATCTACTCATCTCTAGATTTTGTCCAATAGAGTCTTCAATAAACTAATGGGACCTGCCAATCTTGGATTATTTTGACTATAGATAAGAGGTACGCTTGCAGACTCTTTATTCTTCATTTCTACTGATTTTGAAATTTTCTTTCACCTCTTCTTTTTTCCTTTGGTATTATATATTTGGATAAACATAAACCTCCCCATCAATATCTCAAAACACAGGAACAACGCAAACCTTATGGATCTTCTGAAATAATCACACAACTAAATTGTAAAACATGTAGTCACAACATTAAAATGAATTTAAGAATTTTGAGGAGCTGGAAGACTGCTCAAGAAGGAAGTCAATGCATTAACAAGAAAGCTAGAAGAGTTGTTAGGCCAAAAAGGCTATTAGCAAAAGTCATCTTATTGCCACTGATTGGAAGCACCGTGGGGAGTGCACATTCCTCGCCATTAAAGATTACTTTTGTTGGAAATCCATCTCCTTTAGCCACATTAATATTAGGGGTTGTCTTTTTTGTAAATGAAATTACTGACTGCTGCTTTCCAGGAACCCGGGGATCCTTTATAGGGTTGGCACCATCTGTTTCTGCCACAAGATAATTCGAACCTGAAAAACCGTGCAAGAATATTGTATTTTTGGAACCAGGCGACACACTTCCATTGATAGAATAAACTGCTTCGAAACCTGGCACTGCCTTATCTAACTCAACCGCAGCGAACCAGTCAGGAAAATCAGTTTCACCCCAGTTAAAAAGAGTAATCCTTGCAGTCCAGCCATTTCTGTAATCTGATAATAAATGCCAGTTGATGCTAACTCCGCAGTTATCCCCACAAGGCAGTTGATTAGGAACACTTAAATCTTTCAACTTGTACCACTCCAAAGTTTCAGTTGTACGATTCTCGAAGGGAACAAGAAGAGCATTTGGTCGTACGAGAAGAGCTGGCTCAGAATCACTGCATGTTTGACTAGAATTGTTTTGGCAGCCACAGGCGCATGTGCTACATGGGATGGCAGAATCATGGAAGAAGGCTGAAAACGAAACGCAACAACTTGGACTTGTCAGTCTTGCCAGTGTTTCCTGCTTGGGCTGTGTAATGTTGCAAACCACTTTCCAAGTAGCAATCGATGTTGATTCTGTAGGTAACCCACTTGAATCTGGGAATCTACTTGGGGAAACTTGAACGGGAGACTCACATTGATAATCCGGATTTAGTGTGCCGTTGATCTTCCAGTTCTGGGGAGGGGTAAGCTCAGTCCTGTTGAGGTCTGGTGGCATTTTATAGACCTGCATTTGGAAAATTGAGGTAGATTTGCCAGGATCCACATTAGCAGGCAAAATTGTCCCGTTTCGACAGCAGAAGGGAATTTTTCCAATATTTGTATCGTTTGCTCTTGTTTGAGGCAGGTCAATAATTGTAGGCCTTCTTTCACAATTCAATGCTGCTGAAAAATCCATATCCAGATAGTACCGACCTTGCGGTCCATAGATGCATTCTGATGTGTCAACAACAAGAGGGTATGCTCCTTTCATAGCATAGATAAATTCTTCTCTCATCCACTCCCAGCTTAATTTCCAGTTATCAAGGCGCCCGAAAGGGTTATGGTTGGAGATTGAAACTTGTGCCCAGTAACTTGTGTCATACGACCTGATCACATCGTACATTATGATAAGATCCCCATCTTGGTTTTCTACAGTGATGTTTGTTCTAGAGCTTGGATCTATGATGCAGCATAGGTTCATCTGATTGTTCCCTGCAAAACCACAGAATTTGATACGTTGTCGAACACACTAGCAGAGAATTAATATCTCTCTTCCAACTATCATTATTTTTCCTGTTCTCCCCAATCGCCTGTATCTCACAATACAACTAAGAAAATTATACTTCTTTATGAGTTGAATTGCCGTAGTACCCTCAAAATACGTATGAAGAGACATATTTGTGTATGTAAAAGAACTTTTGAAAACAGCATTTAGAAACACCTTAAGTAAAATTCAAAGAAATAGCATAGCTAAAACTATATTACCTTCTAATGTAGGAATGGGACATTTATAACCATCATTGGCAAGAGAGATATTATTGGGCATGGGAACATTTGGAGCTCCGACACCAAACTGGGCACCCACCAATCGGATCTGAACCCCCATCTGGCTTACATCCCCAGCCGTTTCAACAGCCGACTTGAGGTCACTCTTTGGGAAGCCGGCAAAAACGGTGCCGTTGCCAACAAAAGCAGGAAGAGAAGACCCTTGAGCTAAAACAGCATTAGTTGCAGAAACCAAGACCTCTTCATGTTGAAACCCAACAAAAACTCTCCATGACTTAAGTTCATCGAGGCCGTTGTTGAGAATGGTCAGATTGGACTCGAACCTGTAAGGCTGGCTGGGTGGATTAATTGGTGGAATGGGATAGCCTGAAGTGTGAGTGTAGGATAAGAATATGCCATTGCAGGTTGATGATGGTGTTGGTGAACGTATTGGTTGAGCGTCCGCAGGGTTGAGAGAGATTGAGATTGTGAGGAAGAAAATGATATACAGAAAATTAAGTGACATGGTTTCATCAGAAAGTAGTTTGGAATAATGGAGATTATGTGCATAAAAGAAGAATTGTGAAGAAGAACGCTGGGTACTAGCAGTTAAATAGAATGGAAATGGGTTAAGTTTGTTTCGACGTGCCGGCTCTTTTTATTCTTGCATTTTATGCACGGGAAGGAGTCAATAGGATTATGCATAAGAAATTGCATGGCCTGCAACTGCGAGGCAGCTTGCATGGTTATGGTTTTAACATATCAATAACAAGAGGCAATAAGGAAGATTATTTTAAGTGACAAAGCATGCATGTCTCTTTCATGGTGCCTTGGCTGGTCACCTTGCCTTGCCTCCTTTTTTGTTTTCTTTTTAGAGATAGACTAATTCGAATTCAATTCAATTTAAAAAAATTAAACATAAATTAAATTTAAAGTTAATTATAACATCAAATTGATTTTAAGTTAAATTTAATTTAAATTAAAATTTAATCAAAATAATATTATTTTAATATATATTAATCAAAACAATATTAAAATTAATTTGAATAAAATTTTTTTAGATTTTTTGAGCATTACACAATAGCGCTCCCACGTGAAATCCTCCTTTACCATTTGACTTCTTTTCAATCGAAGATTGCCCAAACTAACCGTTTTATTTAAAACATAATCATCAGATGCTATTGTATTTAGGCCAAAGGATCCATAGTTTGAGGCAGGAACAAAGTCCCACCTTTTAATTTTTAAAAGCTCAAATTTCGATCATTGAACCAAAATTCAAACATATTTTATAATTTTTCAAATAAAATGACTAAAATGTCTTTTAATAAATAAAATTTTATAATAAAACTATCCAATAATTTTTAAATATTAAAAAATAAAAAATATATTAGAAAATTTTTAAATTAAAAAAAAATAAAGTAGCCACTGCCATCGATGCCGGCATCATTGGCCGTTGATAACGACATCAGGTGGCTGTCTCCAACCACCTGATTCCAGAGAAGATCAGATCTAGTTGTCTCTAGTTTTGATTCTGACCTTTTCCATCGAAAAAAGTGGTTGAAAACGGTCACTGAGACCAATACCAACCCTTTATGACTGTTTTTGGTTGTCAGATCTAACCTCTTCTAGAACCAAGTGATCATAAATGACCACTTGATTAGATTATTAATAGCCACCGTCGCCGATATCGGCGGTAGTGACTACTTTATTTTTTTATTTTTAATTTTTTAAAATTTTATATTTATATAAAATTTATTTTATTATTTTATAAAATTTAAATTTTAAAAGAATAAAAATATCTTTAAATTAATACTGTTTATTATTATATTTATTATTAAATTTAATTAAAATGTGAGAATTTGGACTTTCAAGGGCGGGACTTGTCTCCTCTCAATACTAAAGGATATTAAGCTTCAAGGGGTGGGAATAAGACTTCAAGTGGGGGACGATATGTTTCAATGTCAAGAAACAATGCCACGGAGAGATAAGTTCTAAATTCGTGTCATACACAGTTCATATACCTCCAACTCCTGATCACCAGCCTATGTTTGCCTCACAAACAAGCCTCGATGAAGATATAAAGAACGAGCCCAAACCTAGGAGAAGTTTCATTTCAGGTATTATTTTTACTGGAGTAGTCAATTCAATGACTAGAGGACATGTCATTGATTGTTCTTTAGAAAAAACTAAACCGAGTAAATCAAGGTTGATTTGTGGAATGAAAGGTTGTGATGAGAAAGCAATGCAAAATAAATGTGAATGTAGTTTCAACATTTGTAGAGATTGCTATTTAGATTGTACTGGAAATGGAGTAGGGCATTGTCCTAGGTGCAAAGAATCATACAAGGATGTCTCTTATGGAGATACAGAGGACGAGATTTTGTCTGAGGCAGAGACCACGCTTTACCACTGCCTCCAGTGGCGGATATTAAGTTGGACAAACGACTTTCAATTGTGAAATCATTTAAGGCGCAAAATCATCCACCTGATTTTGATCACACTTGTTGGTTGTTTAAGACAAAGGGGACTTATAGGTACAGGAATGCTGTTTGTCTAAAAGATGAGTTTGGTGTTGGATCTGGAGCTAATGGAATTGAGCTTCCTCCAGATTTTGGGGAAAAAAACAAGAGACTATTGACAAGGAAGGTAGGGGTTTCTACTGCAATTCTTAGTCTGTACAGGTAAATACTTCTAAATTTGTTTACAGAAGTTCATAACACCTATTTGAACTTTATATTTTATTGGTCTTACTCTATAAATTACTCATCTGGTAATTCAAATAGGCTTCTTGACCTTTAGGACTTTTTCGTAAATTAGTAATGATCCTTAGTTTTCTAGGTTCGTTTAGTCTATGTTGCTTCTTGATATAGAACACTTGTTTGTTGACATAAATACTTGTTACTACTTGACGATGAAAATTTTTATGTTGTGTATGGATAATTGAAATGAGTATGACAGATTGAGAATTGAAGATTACTTATATATTATGACTCTCTTTAAAATATGTTTATATGGCAATGCAGGCTGATTATTATGATTCGTTTAGTTGCTCTTGGTCTCTTTTTTACATGGAGAATTCGACACCCCAACTGTGATACAATATGGTTGTATGGGATGTCAATAACTTGTGAGCTTTGGTTTGCCTTTTCATGGCTTCTTGATCAACTCCCGAAACTTTGCCCTATCAACAGAATTATTGACCTCTCTGTTCTCAAAGACCGTTTTGAATCTCCCAATCTTTGTAACCCCAAAGGATAATCTGACCTTCCTAGAATTGATTTGTCTGTCTCTATAGTTGACCCAGAAAAAGAACCACCTCTTGTCACAACAAACACCATTTTGTCAATCCTTGTTGTTGATTATCCAGTGGAAAAACTTGCTTGCTATTTATCTGATGATGGTGGTGCTCTTTTACTATTTGAAGCTCTTGTAGAGACCGCTAACTTTTCAAGAATTTGGGTTCCTTTTTGTAGAAAGCATAAGATAGAACTGAGGAATCCTGAGGCGTATTTTGGGCAGAAGCGTGATTTTCTTAAAAATAAAATAAGGCTAGATTTTGTTAGAGAAAGAAGAAGAGTGAAGAGAGAATATGATGAGTTCAAGGTAAGGATCAACTCATAACCAGAGTCTATTAGAAGAAGATTTGATGCTTATAATGCTCATGAAGAGCTTCGAGTAAAGAAGAAACAAGTAGAGATGGGGGAAAATCCTGTGGAGTCTGCAAAGGTTCCCAAGGCTACATGGATGTTAGCTGGTTCTCACTGACCTGGAACTTAGGCTACTGCAGAAACAGACCACTCAAGAGGGGATCATGCTGATATAATTCAGGTAATTTCTTAATTTTTTTATTGTGTCAAATGCTTGGTCTGGGTAAGTTTGTTTCTGAAAGACTTTTAACTTTTAGCTTTTCCATTGCAGGTAATGCTAGCTCTACCTAATGCAGGATCAGTTTTTGGCGCAAAATCAGATGGTTAGAACTTGATTGACACAACAGAAGTTGATATTAGGTTGCTAATGTTGGTTTACGTATCTCGTGAGAAAAGACCAGGTTATGATCATAATAAGAAAGTTGGAGCCATGAATGCTTTAGTTAGAACCAGCGCTATCATGTCAAATGGTCCATTTATTCTCAATCTTGACTGTGATCACTACATTTATAATTCTTTTGCTTTGAGAAAAGGAATGTGCTTTATGCTAGATAAAGATAGGGATAGGATCTACTATGTTCAGTTCCCACAAAGGTTTGAGGGGATTGATCCAAATGACTAGTATGCTAATCATAATTTTGTGTTCTTTGACGTGACCATAAGAGCTCTTGATAGTTTACAAGGACCAATGTATATAGGCACAGGCTACATTTTCAGGAGAGCTGCTCTATACGGGCTTAGTCCTCCGAGAGCCACTGAACACCGTGGATGCTTTGGTAGTAGAAAGATTAAGTTGTTTTTGAGAAAACCCAAAGTGGAAAAGGAGGTAGAGGATGAGACAACTTTGTCTATTAATGGGGAGAACAATGATGAAGATGCAGATGTCGAATCATTGCTTCTTCTGAAAAGTTTGGGATTCTACCTTTTTGGCTACATCTATCCCAGTGGCAGAATACCAAAGAAGGCTGCTTCAAGATTTGCAAGACAAGGGTAACCAGGACAGGCCAACTGGTTCTCTTGTCGTGCCTCGTGAACCTTTGGATGTTGCTACTGTTGCATGAGCAATAAGTATGGTCTCTTGCTTCTATGAGGACAAAATTGAGTGGGGATAAAAGGTGGGTTGGATAAATGGTTCTGTAATAGAAGATGTAGTGACGGGTTACTGCATGCACAATAAAGGATGGAGATCTATGTATTGTATAACCAAAAGGGATGCATTTCAGGGAATAGCTCCTATAAATCTTATCGCCAGGCTCCATCAAGTCCTCAAATGGGCTATCGGCTTTGTTGAGATCTTTTTCTTTAGGAACAATGCACTTTTCGCCAGTCGTAGAATGAAATTCTTACAGATAGTGGCATACTTCAATGTGGGAATGTACCCTTTTCACATCTATGTTTTTCCTAGTCTACTGCATCCTTCCTACAGTATCTTTATTCTCCAGATAGTTTATAGTCCAGTCTCTCAGTGTAAGCTTTCGTATCTTCTTGTTAGCCATCATAATCACTTTATGCATTCTTGCTCTCTTGGAAATCAAATGGTCTGGGAATTACACTACATGACTGGTGGAGAAACGAACAGTTTTGGTTGATCGGTGAGACAAGTGCCCATCCTGCAGCTGTTTTGCAATAACTGTTCAAGGTCATTGCAAGAGTTGACATCTCATTCACATTGACATCTAAATCTGCCACACCTAATGATGGAGATGATGAATTTACGGAGCTTTATGAGGTTAAATGGAGCTTCTTATTGGTTCCTCTGATAACTATCATGATGGGAAACTCGATTGCAATTGCAGTGGGTGTATCAAGAACCATGTACAACCCATTTCCACAGTGGAGTAAGCTTCTTGGAGGAGTGTTTTTCAGCTTTTGGGTCTTATGCCATCTATATCCATTTGCCAAAGGATTAATGGGGAGAAGAGGTAAGGTTCCAACCATTGTCTTCGTGTGGTTTGGACTGCTCTTTATCGTTATATCTTTGCTTTGGGTGTACATAAACCCTCCATCTGGAAGGCAAGATTACATGAAGTTCCAATTCCCCTGATGTCCAGGAAGCTAAAGCAGCAGAATTAAGTGAAGTTTCTCAACTTTACTTGGTAGGATAGTTTCATTTGTTTCAAGTAGTAGCTTTGTATTCTAATTTCGAAGGCAAGATTACATGAAGTTCCAATTCCCCTGTCAGGAAGCAGAAGCAGCAGAAACAGTGACGTTTCTCAACTTTACTTGGTAGCATAGTTTCATTTGTTTCTAGTACTAGCTTTATATTCTAATATTTGGAACGTAACGAATTTTTTAGTTTACATTCTTCGTACTTCTTATTGTTGCTTTAATTTTAGTAGTTTCTCTGCAAATGGATGATTTCTATGATTTTGAAGTTTTATCTACATATGAGTGTAGGCCAATAGATATATAAATTTGGTGCAGTTGATTCATATAAGGCCAGATTCTTATTCCATGTCTTGTCAGGATCTATCAGAAACATCTACTTGCAAATATTAAAGAACTTCAATAAATCTGAATATTTTATGGTACAAACATTACAGAATCTCAGACTCTTTCTCAAGCATTCAATAATAATCGCCAGAAAATAACCAAACAGACAAAATCCAAATTTAACAGGTGTCATGTCCTATTGGTGGGTTATGCGGTCAGTGGTTCCTTCCTATGAATTCCGAAGTCTGAACAACTCGTTCCCAGGTCACTGGGTGGACAAGGACACCCCACTAAATCTAATTCTCCATCTTTTCTTCTGTCACGTCTTTGTAAACTTAAAGATTTCAATGTTATCTGCACATTATGTGTTCTAAAATCTAAGGCTTAACAATCGACTTCTTTCGAACTTGGCCATTCCTGTGTTAAAATCTATGGAAAGAAAATGTTTGGCAAGGCGCCATAGAGTGTGATCAGGTCCCCTCGTGGTCACAGTTAGATTCGGCAAGCCGAATTTTCGAGCGGTCCTATCCACCTTGATAGAGGACACGATTAGTAATTGCTGTGGGGTTTGGGGAGTGATGTGTTGAATGTTGATCTCTTTCACTGAGCCTTCCCACCCAGCTGTAGCCCACAGACTCTAAAACCTCCATAATCTCATTTGTCAGCTACCAAAATGACACGAATATCAAAAGGGTTTCCATCAATTCCCTGATCCTCACTGGTGCCTGGTATTTCTTGCTGGGGTTAACAAGTTCTTCATTACTTTGATGCAACCATGCATATTTGGACCCAAATCAGAGGTTGCTTACCATTTATTTTACATGGGTTCAAAAGATGGCTTTCTTTCAACATAGATTTTCCAGGTTCGTAAATATGTAAAGCATGGAAGAACATGGGTGGACCATAGACGGTTTATGGTCCCCAATCAGATCAACCCAAGAGGCAAGCCTTGCTTCTAGCTGTAAAGTTTCTTCGGGTCCAAAACTTCTCTTTCCAGTTCCACTTACATGTGTGCTTGCCCCTTTCCTTCGTTTGTTCTGTTCCTCACATGCTACAACAAAGCCTGGCTGATCTTTTTAGACCAAAATAAATATACCTCAACCTTGTGTCATCATCAGACTCGTTACTATAACTCTAACTCCTTGTTTCAGTAAGGTGGACACAAGCTATGGAGCTCAAACCGGTGACATTCTTCACATTTGTTTATATGCACATGCGGCGAAAAGGGACAAATATTCATACGAAAGAAAAAGAAAAAAGAAAAAAAAATTTCAGATAGACCCATATTCACAGATTGTTCTAAATATTTTAGTAGAAAGTTTGTTCTTAATGCATTATAGTCAGATGATGACCAGTTTGAGTTTAGTTTGAATTCAAATTAATAAGTTCGAGAATAAATTTGGTTTATTCGATTAGTAAACAACGATACAAGAAAAAATAGAATAAAAATTATTAACCAAAACAAAATTCAACTTTTCGAATCCATTCTAGATTGGATCACATACATCTTTGGTTTAGATAGAGCCTAGTTGGATCGATGAAGATCAACACAATAATAGCCCTTGTACTTTTATGGCATTTCATGAAAGCACCATGTGTTAAGATTAATTTAGGTTGAATTAAACTTAAATGAAAAAAGAATTTCATATCACATATCAACCGCAATTCTTTCCACATGAATAACCTACCTACTTTTAGGATTAAAAAAAAATTCTTAAATTTTAAAATAATCTTATAGTTGATCTTACATTTACATATACAATCTTTGACTTATTAATCATAAGCAAATCAAATTCATGCAATTAATCAATTTAATTCAATGATAAAAGATGACAAACAAGCATGGTTATGGAAGAGTTTCAACTAATTTATTTTTTCACTAATCTCTTTCTTTTTTAACCCGATTAACATGAGAGCATTCATAATATTTATAAAAAAAAAAAAAAATAGTAAACAAGACCAAAAGATACCGTTGAGAAAGAAGAGATCACATATATAATATATTTATACTTATTAATTATGATAATGTCACATTTTAATAGTTAGAATTAAAGAATACGATAAAATGAAGAACGTTTTAAAGATCAAACGATATATTTTTTTAAATAAAATAATGTTATTTGTTAAACAAATTCTAAAAAAAAAAAAAGAAATCCGAGATCAAATAGACAACCCAAAACCATTTTATAGTTGTCGACCCGAGTTCATCCTAAGTTAGAACCAAAACCATCCAAATTGAATAAAAATAAATTCAAACCAGAACCAAAATATTTGGTATTTAAAGGTTTTAATTTCTCCCATCACTTCTGCCCGCCGCAATGTTAGATCATTTAATTATATTAAAGTAATTCTTATTCATTCCACCTAGAAATTAAATGAACGATACAAAATTAATGTTACATGATATTCAATTTTTATGCCTCAAAACCAGTTGATTCAAATTTTCTTTAAAAACTTGAAATTGACTATTTCCATTATAATTTCCAAATTTTAAATTCGAACATCAAATTTTTTACATAATTATCTATTTTTAGATTAGTTCATATATTAGTTTTAGTCCATGACCTCTCTAATCAATGCAACACCCCTATAGATGATCCATAATCCATATTCACTTAGGACAAATTTCATTTTAACAAACTTTGATTATATCTGACATGAATAACAAATCATCATGTTATATACATAAACTAGTAGAATTATATGAACTTTCTACTTAAAATTATAGATTCTATGTCCCTAAATATGGATCTCCTCTTTATGAGTCATGTTTAATATATCAATATAAATGAATGTAAAGATGGTGTAAGTAAAACTGTATGAAAGAAAAAGCTCCATCATTTTATTGTAGCAAAATTGTCAAATTTTTTACATAGAATCCATGAACTTTAAAGCACTAAGACTAACACTTCCTCTCTCCATTCAAAAAAAACAAAGAACAAAAAGAATAATCCACTGCTATCCACCTACAACGCATGAGATCAATTGGTTAAATCCACTATTAACTTAATTTCTCTCCCCACCTATAATAGTTGATTATACAAAAGCCATACATTCGAGGTTTGGTTTTTGGCACCTGGATCAGTAGGATCGGATGGCTCAATGCCCATCTCGCTTCTCCAAATCTCTCCCTCTTCTACAAACCATCGAACCTTTACCAAATGATCAAAAGAAAAGTACTGATTAGGAAGATATGATTAAAATAAAATGAAAACGAGAAAATAGAAAAAGCTGTCAAGGTCAGACACTTAGATTAATCTCTTATGATTTCGCAAAATAGAAAAAGCTGTCCCAATCGAGTTTTTAACATAAAAAAAATAATAAAGAAAGGGAAAAAGCTCAACCATTAAGACAACTGTAGAATAACAAAATTCAACAAATCTGTATATAAAAACAAAAATAACACATCAAGGCTCTGGGAGATCGTCTCATCTCAATCATACAAATTATAAAACAATCAAAACATGTAACCCGATAATTCTACAGGACTCAAGCAACTGGCCACGTGTGATTTCAGGGCAACAAGAATCCTGCCCATCCTTACTTTGGACGCTTCTTACGCAACAATGAGAAGATGGGTCCCTCGTTAAATTTGTATTTAGCCTCTCAATTCTTATTATTTTCCTATATAATAGCTGTAAACGAGATTGCCACCTAAATCAACAAGAGACAGAGTGGGAGGTAGTTGCCACCGAAGTACTTAAAGACTTTATGGACATGGATACTATCAAAACTCACAAGCTTTTTGGATTCTTGCCATGCCTAATTTAGTTCTACAGCCGGCAATACACCCCAACTTAGAAACAATATGCCCTCTTCTGTAGTAGGTTCCTTCAGGCCATTATTGAATATGGACAAACCAAAGAACAGTTCGATACACATGCCCCTCCACCTTTTTTCTTTTAAAAACTCCGTATACTTTTGTTATTACTACATTTGTTTATTCACTCTTTCTTACTAGTTTTCTGATGGAAATGGGATAAAAAAGTGCAAAGTAAAAATCTAAAAGGCTCCATCTTTAAGGTCCCTACCAAACGCTGTACCACATTACCAATGGCCCCATCATCAGGTACCATTCTGCAGAATAAAGGCGGAAAATGAACCACTGCCTTCTTCACACTAAGTCGGTCAAGGGCATTTCAGGGATAAAAATAAAAAGAAGATAATACCTAAAAAGATGGAAAATTGAAAATTTCTCAACAAACAAACAGCGCCGACCGCCTAATAATTTATATTTGCCAGATGCCTATTTGCTAAACGCAATTTACAACGACAGATTAGAAAAGCATTCCACCCTAACGCCGCCATGGGAGGCTTGGCTTAGCTTAGCTTTTTGTCTCTGGTTTTGCTAGGATACTTAGTTTGGCCAGAATTCAGACTGTAACTTGCTACAATCCTAATCTAAATTATATCTAAAATACACACTCCATAGACTCTATATACACAGATAAACATACAAAAACAAATTGGATATCTTTTTTTCTTTTATTTTCTTGAACAGAAATAATAGAATGTAATACAAATGGCTGAGATATGAGCTTTATATCAAAAGTCATAAAAGAAAAAATTGGAGTAGAATCAAAGTAAAAGGGAAAGGAACACCATACCCAGAACATAAAAAATAAGAACATGGAAAGTTTAAAAAAAAAAGGTCCTTGAATGAAATTTACCGGCATGTGCCTCCAAGAAAAAGAGGATGATGATTCAATGTGAGTGGCCGTACAAATCGTATGGTGCCCATAATGTATCAAGGGGGCAGTGTCGCTTAGAGTCAAGCCTAATCCAAGGCTTTCCGCTACCGGACCAATGTAGTAAGCTAACCGGACCAGGATGCAAGTCACGACAGCTGCCACGCACATTATCCCCACCCAAACCATGCTGGTTCCACCTGTGTTCAATCGGCGCCACGTTTCCAGCAAAAACCAAGAGGAACGGCGGCAGTGAGCCGAGTTCATAGATTCTGTCACTCTTCTGGATCTCCATCCACCTCTCGATTCTTTTGGTGTACCCAGCCTGTCTCCACTTAACCAGATCTATGACCATCACTCCAGTGTTAAAGTAACAAGGTCTTCTTCCATAAAAAGTAGCAGAAAATCTTCTATCACTCCAAAACGCCGCCGTGAAATATTTGGTAAAGTTTGCGTGGCAGTATTCCGGCGCACCGATTGTTTTTGAACCCAGGCTTGTTGTCCAGAGTTTTGCAATATCGTCAACAACCACTAAATCAGAGTCTAAATAAATTACTCTACCAACACAAGGCTCTAGCAGATCAGCTAAATAATTTCTGGCATAATTTAACGGCTGTTCAAGTGCTTGTCTAACTGAAGAGGAGATCATGTTTCGTACAATTTCTGGATCGAAATAATAAACCTTGAACTTCAATTGAGGGAAAGTGGATCTCACTAGGTTTTCCAGATTGGTTTCTGAGACCAAGAAGTGAAAGAAAATACTCTGTGGACACATCGAATGTTGCAAAATGGAATGAACCGCTGCGATTGAGCCACGGAGGTACTCAACATCCAGAGTAATCGCAACATGAACCAGCGAGGGATCACAAACACCGGTTCTACCAGTGATTTTGTAGGCAGTGGAGCCACATTCATCTGCATTGCGAAATATCGAAGCTTTTCGGAATGAAAAAGGATTTAGTGAATCGATGGAGTATAAATGGGAGGATTTAATGGCTTCTGCAGGAGGAGATGATTGAAAAGAAAGAGATAGAACGATCAACATGGTTGCGGCCGAAAGATATCCAGAGAATCTCAAAATTGATAGCATCTTTCCACGGTAAAATCCTCCACTCTTCTTTTTCTTCGATTTGAAATCGAATCGATCTGCTATAATGGAGGATAATCGGAGAAACGCTTGAGTTCCTTTATGTTGTGCCAGTGTTATGAATGATACAAATAAAAAGTATAAGAAAAAATTATCGAAAGTTCACGAATCGATCTTTTACTGGGTATCAAGGCATAATTGCCGTGGGAAAGAAGCGACCCTGGAAGAGAGAGAAAGCACAAGAATCCATATTACCGAACCAGGCCGCACAATCAGGGCCCGGCGCTACCGTCATCCGCCGTTTAGGCGTCTCCTTTATGACTATCCTCTCTTCTTGGACTCTCTCTCTCTCCGTTCAATTCTTCTTCGTGGGAGAAGGTGATACCGACACTAGCAGAACAATAACACAAGTGGGTACTGAAGAGACTTCCCCTTTCTTTTCCTCAAAAAATCTTTTTCTTTTTTTTTTTCTTTATTCCTCCTAAGCTTGCGTTTTCCACCATAGAAATCTTCGGAGAAACATGAAATCAAATTTAATTTACTTTATGGATAAATTAACAAGCAAGATAATTTGAATGGTTTAGTAGTTTTTAGTATATGGTAATATACACAAAACTTATACATACGACGAGAGCGTTGTACAAAGAGACGACCAGCTGTCCTTGTCTTCTTTGACAATGACGATAGCGTCCCCGTCCCAGCACGTACATTGTGTACACTTGGATTCTTGTACACATCACCCCTTCTCTTCTCTTAACGTTTAGACGTTATTACGTATTTTAAATATTATTTTATTATAATTGGATCAAACTCAAATCTTTTGCTGATGCAAATCTGAGCCCAACCCGCAGATTATGTCCTTTTTACTCCCAAAAGTGTATACTGGATCACCCATCATATTAACGTTAACAATATGAAGGTTTTCGGGTTTGCCCACTGTATGACTACAATAATGCTGAATCATTTCCTGGAAACTTAAATCAAACATTCTAATTTCCTTTTTAATGTTTTCCCCATTCTTTTTGCTACTTTTTTGTACCTTAGATAAAGGTGATCACTATTATGACGTGTATAATATTAATATATAAATAATGTTTTGGCATCACAGGGAGGAAAGGAAATTAGTAAATTTCCTTTCCTCCTCAAAAGAGAAAGAGACGGCTCGGATATATCCTGGTTGATTTCGTACAAATACCAATTAATTTAAATAACCAAATTTTAAATATGAAATACAAATATATTCGTTTTTTTGGTTTGCAAGAATCTAATAAAAAATTCGGATATATCTAATCACAAGAAAACACGATTTGCATATATCGATCGAATAGCCGTTTCTCAAACAACCTCGCACGTAAAAGTCACGTGTTAGTCATAACCTCATAATCCGCAAGGCTGCGATCAATCTCAAAGATACCAAGTAGATTTCAAAATCACGGCAAGCAGCTGGTTAACAGTAGCTGCTACCGGTACTTGCTTTTTACCGTGTAATAAACTACAGTAAAGTTGCTTGCATTGCATCATTGGATGTACCAATTTCGGAATATATATATATATATATATATTTATTACCAACTGTCTCTGTCCTGCTGTACTTAGCACGGCAATAACTTTTTTAATTCTCCATTGGGTTAATCTAAACGCATACTCTGTAATTTATTTATGTCAATGTCATGTTGACCTCCCTGACCACTATGTAACCTAAAATAGGCCAAAGCACATATTCCCACTCAAGGTTTGTTGGAAGGACTAAATTCCACCTCTATTTTTCAAAAACTCATATGCGTGTTTATAAACTAAAATTAATAAATAAAATTAATTATTAATTATTAAAATAATATTTTTATTTTTTATAATTTTTTAAAAATAATAAAATTTTAAAATAAATTATAAAATTATTTTAAAATTTTTAAAATATATAATAAAATAATAAAAAACAGTTACTGTTATCGACAGTACAACTAATTAACGATAATGACTACCTATAAAACGTGATAAAAAACAATACAAAATGACTGATATTGGTTTTAACAACCTATTTTGATCATAGTTTGAATTTTTTTATAAAAAATGAAGAATATCGATTTGACTTACTCTACCAAATAAATTAGTTAGATTAAGAGGTTGTTTTTGGTTTTTTAGTGTTTTTATCGACAATCAATGTCATCGACAATTCTATATATAATGGTGATTTTTTAAAAAATTTTTTGTATATTTATTTAAATATTAAATTATATTATTATTTCTTAAATAAATGTTATATTATTAAAAAATAAAAAAAAATAAATAAAATTTAAAATTATTTAAAATTAAAAGATAGAATTTCATCTGTTTTAACAAACTTTGAGTAGGAATAAGTGCCTATAAAATATGGTAACTAAAATTTTAATAGAAACTTTTAGAAAACAGTAACGCAAAATTCGACCAATACATATGCAATTAACGTGACATCGAGCTAGACAAATCTAGAACCCATGTGGTTTGATCTTTTGCCATTTGAGCGGTAGCCAGTGTTCTCCCAACTTCGAGCATGATTTGTTCTTTAAAACTAAGATCCTCAATAAAATACTACAGGCAAAGGCGTCGGTGCACACTGTTTAGTGTTGGATGTTCGTAATAATGCCTCCAGGCTACAGGTATTATTATAATTTAAATTATTAATTGACAATTTTGTCCTGGTATACCGGGTCCCGCATAATCTATGGGCTCTCTCACTGACTATTCTTGTCATTTAGCATACATTAAACATGCAAAATGAAGTTGCACGAAATTCCAGAGAGTAGACAAGGTCTACGTGACTCAGGAAACCCAGTCAGGGGGGAAGACCATCAGAAAACATCAGACCTCTCAGGCTTTCCAGTCCAGTGAAATCAGCGATAGTGTAGAACAGCTATCCGATCAAACCAATTTCATTATGCCACGTCGATCAATATGTCTCGTCTTATTGATGGTGTGGAGGTGTACGTGAACCTGCAACGCAGCTGTTGATCATGATTAACTTTGTGAAGTGTGTTCCTCGGTGAGAGCACACTTAGCAGTCCGTATACCAGCCTGGCTTCCACTCTCCATTTAATGCCGATCAACTGATCCATTTCTATTTTTCCCATAAAGCCCATTTGGCCTTATGGGTCAGTCGAGCCTGTTTGACACGTTGTCAAAATACTGACTGTTTCCCAGCCCCGGTAGAGTAATACTAATGCTGATACTGCAATTTATTTTCTATTTTTCAGCCGTTGGATTGTCAATTTCAGTTACTCCGCTAACCTGCGCTGGATGTGCAGGTTCACTTAATCATGGGCTAATTTTCGTATTTAAGGGTCATTCCTAAATTTGAATGATGAGGTCGATCAATTATTTTAATTAGTGGTTTGCTAGATTAGATATCTCCGTTTGATTTGATGTGTCACTTGTTTATTTTGTCAGAAATGAGTAGATCAAACCTGCCCTATTTATAATATATTTATTCGGGTTTAAATATTTATTATCCAATCATAAATTAAATAAAAATACCTTTTTATTAATCTATTTCGATTCAAATCAATTCAAAGTATGTAATAAGTTATCTTATCTCAAAATAAAACATAATTTATCTTTTAATAAAATATTTTGTTAAATATTAAAAAATAACACAATTTGTTATAAGATATTTATTAATTAAACAAAATTAATTATTTATACATATACATAATTAAAGAATTAAAATTAAAATAAACCACTATCGAGGGCTGTAGTGGTTACCGTAAATCTAATCAGGTGATAAAAAATAATTATATAATTTCATTGCTAGACGGATTTGATTGCCTTGATAATAATTATTTTTTTATTTTATTAATTATTAATTATTATTATTACTTTAATATTATATTAATAATATTTTTTATTTTCATTATTTTCATATAATTAATTTTTTTTATTTTTATTCAAAATGATTAAAATATTTTTTTAATTAATTAAATTTAATAGTTGATCATTAAATTTAACATTTGATTTTAGCCAACGAATAAGTATTTGATTTTTTAAAAGTTTTTTTTTTAAATCTATCATTTAAATAAACCTAAAATGGAAATAAGCCATTTGGCCGTAAAAGTAGCACACTTTTTTTGATTGTATAGAGGAAATAAAGAGAAAAATGGTAACAAATTTTAACCTCCTAAACCTTTTACTAGTTCACTCGTGATTTTTTCCGCTCCCTTGATCCCAAAATGAGTGGTCGGAGGAGGACGCTTTTTATTTTAGGACACAAACCTTTTACTACTTATTGATTCATATGGGATTTGTGCCCAGACAAAAAACGAGAAGGTCACATTAACCAACAATATAGCAATTGTTCTCGGCTTAAGGCCGATCAAATGTTGTCAAATTAGTTTTAAAAGCAGCATAACAAAGAGATTCCATAGCAAGATTAGAAGCTTGCTTGGCTTAGATTTATTGTATTCGTTCACCGTGTCTCCTTTGTCTTCCTCTTCTCCCGTTCACCGCGTCTCCTTATCTTTACCAACGATCGCTTCTTCCTACCCTCATGATTTAATTGCTTCATGCAAAGATTAAAAAACTTTTGGACTTTTAATATTTTTAGGAGTTTAAATGATATAAATTGAAATTGATGGAAATATATAAATAATTCAACATTTACATTAAGTATTAATGATAATTTCATAATCTCAATAAAAAGTAGGAAAAGATTTATTTTGAAAAAAATCACATAAAAATTTATTTATAAAAACAAATAACGAGTGTAAAGTTTTAAATTTTTGAATGTAAAGTTTCAAATCTCTATGGTTCCGGCCCAGTCGAGGGGATGGGCATATAGCAGGTTGACTCTATTCCACTACTTATATTCAATTAAATTTCGGCCAAAGACCCTGTTCCCACCCATTGTTTGAGGTGGTGGCTAACTGCCACCTCTAAGGTTTCAAAAACCCTGTCTCCCACCCTTGAAAGTATTTCCTTACAATTTTAATGCTAAAATGACTAAAATACTATTTTAAAAATTAAAAATTAATGATAAAATTGTAAAATAATTTTTAAATATAAATATTTTTAACAAATATTTAAAATTTATTTAAAAATTTCAAAAATTTAAAAAAAGGCCAACAACCATCGCCGTTGGTGATGGCAGCGATGGTCGCCATAATAAAGTCAAGTGGCCGTTTTCGACCACTGGTTTCAAGGGAGGTGGACAGATCTGGCAACCTTCGTCAGAAATAAAAGTCGAAAATGACCGGTGAAACAAAAAATGACTCTTTCTAATTGTTTTTGACTGATTTTTATAACCGAGGTGGCCGGATCTGGCCACCTTTGCCTAAACTGGAAGCTGCCATATCTGGCCACCTCCACCGAACAGAGATGCCAGATCTGGCCTCCCTTGGAACTAAGTGGCCGAAAACGGTTTAATATTAATATTAAATTTGGTCAAGGGTGAAAAACTATGTTTTCAAAACTTAGAGGGTGAGATAGTATCCGCCTCAAACTATGGGTGGGAAATAGTCTTTTGGCCTTCAATTTCCGGCAAAAGTTAGTTATTGGTTGAGCATAATGTCTGCATCAAACACTCAACTACTAGAAATTGATTAGAGAATCTTTCATGGAATTCGCTAAAAATCTTGCAACCATTACATATTAATCATTATTTAACTGTTTCCTTTGAAACAATAAAAGCTACTCAGTTAAAAGTTGATTCTATTTAGAAAAAAATTTTACTTTTCGTCTTTCACTTCAATTTTTTAAGATTTTTCATGTCCGATATTTTTATTCTCTTGACATTTATAAGAGTACATCACTTTTGTTTTCAGTCTAAAAAACTTCTTTTCAATGCTTATTCATATGAATAATGCGTTACTTCACTTATAATTGAATTTTATTAATAAAAAACTTTAGTATAAAATGAAAAATAAAATTTTTATTTTACCTTTATTATTTAATTTTGAAATTTTATTATATAATTTTAAATTAACAAATGTTAAAAAAATTTTAGATATCTAAATCGTATGAAAACTTTCTTATTTTTCCTTCATTTATATTTTCGTGTTCCTCTATTCTTGGTGGCCTTCCAACACCTCTCTTTGTTGCATGGATTGTCAACCTTTGCCACTCTTTTTTGGTCATAATTTCATGTTATTGTCAATGACACTTTCAAAATAACTGATGAATGGGTCGAAATTTGTAATAATAGTGAAGTTGTGATAATAGTGAAAGACCATGATAACGATTAAGGTTTCAAATAATTGTAGGGTTATATTTATAAATTTATAAATATTTTTAAGAGTTAAAAATCATATTTAAAATATTTGGGTCATATTATAAAATTATTCTTTTTTGTTTTAAATCGTGGATGTTAAAACTACTATTTTACTTTTAGGTTATTAATTTTTTTAATTTAGTTTAATTTTGTATAAGAAACCGAGAGTGGAAAAAGTATTTAAGGGTCACACCTTAGGTGGGAAATGTAATTTACTTTATTTATTGTATTCCTTCAAGTCATCAAATTTGTTGTTTTAATTAAATAAAGGCCAAGGGACATATTCCCACCAAGGGTTTCTTTGAAGAACAAAATCTCATTTTTCAACTTTATAAAATTCATTCATCCATCCCTTGACTATTTTTCATCTAATTCCTTTTAAACTTTTGATAAAATAATCAAAATATCCTCTTAAAAATAAAAATTATAATAAAAATATAAATTAATAGTTAAATATAAAAAATTTAGAATTAAATAAAATTTAAAAATTTAAAAATTAAAACAAAAAACAAATACCACTCCTTATGGTTGTTGGTTTTTTATTTTAATAATTTTATAATTTTAATATAATTTTAATATTGTATAAAAGTATATTTTATTATTTATTTAAAATTATTTTTATTAAAAAGATAAAAATATCTTTTTGATTGTTAAAAATTTAATTATTAATTACTCTATTTCAAAAAGTAGAGGGTGGACTTTGTCATTAAAAGAAACATTAGGTGGGAAAATGATCTTTGGCCTTAATAAATCATATTCTAGTCTCGGAGATTATTATAATGTTTTTTTACACCTGTTCGTTCGTCAAAGTATTTTTTTTTTTTTTTTGAATTATTGTTAAAATCAAACTTTTTAAAACATTTTTCATTAATAATTGGAACAAAATTTGCAGCCTCAAAATGAATTGAAAATAAGTTATTTTCTTCCATTGATAATAATATATTTAATAAAACTTATTTATTATAAATTGAATTAGATAATTGAAATAAGTCTTCCTTTCATAGCATTTTATCTGAATTATATTATTAAATTGATAGATATTTTGATTAGTAAGAATTATCAGTTTTGTGTCTTAAAAATTGAATATTATAACATAAATAAATTTAGAATATAAAATTACATTTTGAGATTTGAAATAAGGTTATCCCTTTAATTTTATTATTGATTAGGCCAGGCAAAATTATTTAGCTCGGTAACATGATCTGAACTCTAAAAGCTCCTCAAGTTAACTCAATTTGATTTCAATATTAAGTTCGAATTTGATTATTTTAAAAATTATAAACTCGAGCTCAAACTCATAATAAAAATTGTTGACTTTGAGTTTGACTCGTAAAATCATTTTAAATCTTATAATTTATATATTTATTAATTATATTCAAAGTTTGATATTAAACAATACATGAGAATTTTAAAATTGAGAGGGTTAAATAAAATTGCTATAATAAAATATAAAAATTTAACAAGAAAAAGATATATCTAAATCTTAAAAAGTAAGTGTAATAATTTAGATAAAATATAAAAAAATTTATTTATTATATTTATTAAATTATAAATTCACGAACTCATCAACCTAAAAAAGAAAAACGAGTTTAAATTTATTTATGATATAAGATAAATAAATTTAGAATATAGAATTTCAATTTGAGATATAAAATAAGATTACCCTTTTAATTTTATTATTGATTAGGCCAGGTAAAATTGTTTAGCTCAATAATATGATCTCGACTCTAAAAGCTCCCCAGGTTAATGTAATTTGATTTCAACGTTAACTTTGATTTTGATTTTTTTGAAAATTATAAACATGAACTTAAATTCATAATAGAAATTGTTGACTTCAAGTTTGACTCGTAAAGTTATTTTAAATTTTATAATTTATATATTTATTAATTATCTCAACATTCAAAATTTGATATTAAACAATGCGTGAGAATTTTAAAATTGAGAGAGTTAAATAAAATTGCTATACTGATATATGAAAATTTAACCCAAAAAAATCTAAATTTTTAAAAGTAAATGTAATAATTTAGATAAAAATATAAAATAATAAAATTTCAAAATTTATTTATTTTATTTATTAAATTATAAATTCACAAACTCATCAAACTAAAAAAGAAAAATGAGTTTAAATTCGATTCGAGTGGTTCGGCTCCTTCGCTTGCCTTAAGTCGGTAAACCGTACGGGGTCGGCCCGTCGGTGGAATTGGGTGAAGTCTAAAATCAAATAGGAAAATCATAATAGCTTCGAAATTTTGAAGCATATCAGAGGAAAACGACGTCGAGGAATATAAGTCAACTCAATTAGTCGGAATGCTTTTTTTTTTTTTTTAATTGAGAAAATAAGTGTGAGCTACAATGCTTTTCAGTCAAACTGTTCCCATGTATCTTCCCGGGTTCTCCCATGTTTTCAGAAGAACAACCATTTATTGATTAAGTTCATGATTAATTATCAAACGCTGCAAGTACACATGGTATGTTGTACGCGAAAAGATTTCCATAATCTTCTGAACATATATAGCCATGGGAAGAGCAAGAGCAACGCCGTGGATTTCGGATACAGTTTTAAAATCAAAGCACCACATGAAAAGATCCTTCATCTCAAAATGGCTCGAATCTCACAAATCCGACCAAGCAACGAGTTCATAATGAGCATAGCTTCATTGCTTATCTTCCCTTGCCGACGTCAAATCATAATATCAAGCCAATATTTTACGGTGGCTCGAATCTGCTTTGATCTCATGCTCTACCACTCATTTAACATTATAGCAAATTTCTAACTCTGTGCTTACGATTAAGTGGATTTAATTCTTTTGGTTCTTGTGCCAGAAAGTTAGGTGCCTTAAAGATTTATTGCCAACAACTCAACATTTACTCAGTACAATTTACCAACAGAGGAACATTAAATTTTATTCTGAGAGGCTGGAAAAAAGGTTGAAGAGAAAAAAAAAAAAAAGCAAAGCTTTTCTTGTCTTATCGTCCTTGTTTCTTTCAGGATAGAGTCCTGAATGATTTGCATGATCTTTACTGGAATATGCATCTTCCATGAATTCAAGTGAGCACTAAATTGTATAATAATAACCTCGTACCTGATATATTTTGCCATCTTGCTGATTAGCTTGAGCTAGCTTTGACAAACAATATCTGAACCAAGTTTAGCTGCATCTCGAGGCACCAACTTACCCTGCGCCAACACTAAAGACTTGTAGATCTCAACGATGATCTTCTCATCGTATTCCTTAAGTGGACCCTTCCCAAACCCGGAAACTCCATGAGTGCCAGCCATGGCTCCACCATAACCGGCACAAACCCATGAATTAGCAAAACTCATCATCATCTTCACGTAAGAGTCACGTAGCCATAAAAAGAACTTCTTCGGAGAAGCTACTCTGAGTATTTTTAGCTTAGGTCTGATCTTGATCCGCCAGGAGCGTCTTCTCCGAGTTGAACCCAGCTCCGATCGGCTTGTCCTACTCCGACGTGTCCCATTTATCCTCTCGTAACCTCTCCTCTGCCAGTAGCTTCTCAAACCCTTATACACCGTCATCGAAACACCTTCCATTTTTGGCTTCTTTGTCTGGCTATATTCTTTCCTTTAAAAAGAAATTTAGATGGATACAAGTTGGAGGAAGTTAGGGTTGAGAAATTTGATGGACAGATAAATATACATAAGTTGGTATTATTATATTCGACATATATTGAACAGATGGTAGTGATTCAGAATGAAGAATGCCAATTAATATTTTACCTGCATTTCTCATGGAAGTCGCTGTCAGTATTCAATGACCGGGAAGACTTATCAGTAGCAATAGCAAGTCGCATGCTTAAAACAAATACAGACCTAAGAGGCTTTCCACGTTAATGTTGCCTTATAATACTTTAGAAATATCAGGATTATGGCATCATGCTGAACATATATAAATTAATTCATATAACACGTTATATTAAGATAGAATCAGTTGTATTATATGATATTATAAATGTTTTAATTATTAATTATGCAGCGTTAAAAATGGATCTTAGAAGTCATCGATCTTGGGTGAGTGTTGCTACAATAATGGCGCGGCTATTGGGTAAGGGAATGGAAGTTGGGCACATATATATATATATATATCAATAGAAGAGAGGTAGGTAAGTAAGCAAAGTGAGAGTCAGCGGCAAACCCAAACCCTCGGGGTTCATGTGTGTAGGTAGATGGTGTGTCTGATATCGTGGTGATGGTTCAGACATTAAGTGCTAGATTTGGACATCTGTATGCAATTGCAATCTGTTTTGACTTTTTGAGCTTGACTCTTGATTCTGAAAGCAAACTTGGCTTTTCCCTTCTTGAGTGTATGGGAAAATTCGATAACATATTATTGAAGAGCCATGCATATATTCATAATGATTATCGATTTTTTAATTCAAAATCGTTTTAATTTTATAATTTTGTTGATAATTAAATACCATCTTCCTCCTCTTCAACATCCTCTTAATTTTAAAGATGAAGTAGATAGGACATCATTCTTCAGCCAGAACACATTTCTTTAATTATGTTGAAAAATATAGAACAGTAGAAAAGGTTGAAGGCGTGAAAATGCACGCATTCATGTAAATCACATGGATTAGGACAAAATGATGCACCAACTTGGTGATGGGAAAACGATTTCGTGTTTATTAAATTTTAATCACTGACGAACATGAGAGCATGTTATAATCTACAGCCAGAACACATTTCTTTAACTAAAAGAAAAGCTTTATTTCTTCTCCAGCAGTCCACTGTGGTATTGGGAAGCTGAAGACGTGGATAGTGAGCAGTCACTGTAACTAAACATAATAAATATTTAAACAAGAACTTACACCACACAAACAAATTGTAACTGTCTACTGCGCCATGACGATTAATCTGCAACGCAAGTATAGCTTTTAGAAGAAACACTGCATAGTGAGGAAAAGAAGAAGGGAAGGAATAGCTAATTTTAGTCTCAATGTGACAGAATTGGAAGCAACAGAAGACGGTGGTGCTGGTGGGTAATTATGATAGTAGGGAAAGTACGGAACTACTGGGTTCGGTGGGGAAAGCTCTCCGCCAATTGGTGGTGGATAATATGAGCCTCCAATAATTCCAGAATCAGGCGTCCTAGGCTGCAAAGTTGGGGGTGGTGGACATTTAGAGCTGATTGGTGGTGGTAGAGAAGGTGGTGGTGGCGGGGGAAGGGGTTGGCAAGGGTTTTCACACGAATTGCACATTGTGCATGGTGTTTGATCTGTCGAAGAAGTTGTTATTGAATTGGAAAATGAAAGGGATAAAAGGATGAAGGTGAAAAGGGTGAGTAGTTTCTCCATGGAATCAATAAGACCTGGCAAAGAAGAGTTTGGCAAACAATGGAGTCTAAAAGATGAACTGAATTTGATGAGGAAGACGACATTGTTCGGCTGTTGACAGAAAGAAGGATAGGAGGACATGTGTGCATTGGTGACCGCACTATTCTGCCTCCAATTCCATCCGCTATGGCACCATTCTCAAAATAAATATATAAAAAAATATCCGGATTTGCTACATCAATTTTCCCATTATCATTTCTCGCTAAAGACAAGGAAACGGTGGCCGCTTTCCACCGAGTGGTGTTTGATTTACATTGGAATTCCATCTTTTATTATTTGTATTATTTTGTTTAATTTATAATTAATACAAAATTATAATAATTTTTTATTATAAATAATAATATAATAAATAAATAAGAAATAATTTGGTTGTCATCTTTATTTCAGATATTGAAAGATATCTTAATTAATCTTAATTTAGCTGTAATTTTATTTTTCTATTAAAATTTCTTAACATAATTAACCCTATTTTTAATATATCTCTTATTGTTTTTTAAATAATAATTATATTAAAAAAACAAATTAAAATTATAAATATCATACAATAATATATTTATAGATAAATTACAAGTCTTGAAAATTGTAGGGGTATAAATAAAATTTTAAGGAGGTTTTTGTAATTAAAAAAATTGTAAAGTTTTTTAAAAAATCTTTAAATTTTAATATGCTACAATAATTTAAAATTAACAATTCTACTCTCAAAAAATAAAACAAATTAAATTAAAATTTTAAATAACATAATTATATATTCAAAGTAAATTATAAATTTTTAAAATTTTAGTAGCGTTACTAAAATTATTGAACGATGTTTTGAAATTTACAAAAGTTAAAAAAGTATTTTTAAAATTTTAGTAGCTCCAACAATTTAAAAAATAGAAATTATACTTAAAAAATAAAATAAATAAATTATTAATATAATTGTTAGATAAATAAATTTTAAAATTTTAAAATTTAAGGATTTTAATAAAATTTTCATCAGATTTATTAAAATTTAAAAAAATCTGAGCGATAATTTTAAAATTTTAGTATGCCCAGTAATTTGAAATTTAATAATTACACACTAAAAAGATAAAATAAATTAAATTAAAGACATAAATATCATATATTATATGTTTGAAAATAAATTAAAATTTTTTAAAAAAGGGATACTTAAAAATTTAGAAGGTTTTTTAAAAATTAAAAAAGTTTAACATTTTTCAAAATTTTAGTATGTGATAATTATACCAAAAAAATAAAGAATATAAAAAACTCAACTTTAACTTAAATATACCAACTTATAATTAATAATTTTTTAAAGGTATTTAAATAAAATAATATTTTAATATTATTTAATTATTATCAATCAATTATAATAATTATTTATTTATATTAATTTAATGAAACATAACATTAATTTATACAAAATAAATTTTAAAATAATTATCATCTTAATGATAGTATTTTATTTTTAATAGTCAAACATTACTTAAAACAAATACCCCTTACAAGATTTGAAGTGTGGTAATTTATTTTTAATAAATACTCTTACATAACCTAACATGCTTTAAATGGATAGCATAATTTTAAAATAAAATAATTTAAATAATTGAAAGAGATGGCTTGTCAAATATGGATTGTTGTTAATCAAATTGTAAGGAATTGATCGTAATATCAATTTGTGGGAAAGAGTTCTGGATTGGTAGTTTCGCTATATAACATTCCTCTTTTTCAAGCAGGCTTGTCAAACAAGGAAGAGAAAATGGATACGTCATATTTTTTTACAAAGACATTGATAGGGAAACATGATCTGGATATGTAAATATTCTACGCGATCAAAACCATTCACCACGAAGCTCTCGCAAAACTCTCGAGTGTGGAAAGACATCGGGATCACCACGCATGGCATTTTGTTTCCATATTTCAGTGGCTCTCCTCAGGGCTTCTTCAGCAGTGTCAAGCTGCTCTGCTCTCCATCCAATCACATCTTTTCCAACCCCGTATTCTTCTCTTGCATCCGCGGTTCCATCGCTGGCTCGAGTTATCCGTTTTCTTGTATCTGCTATCTTAATTTCCGATAATGGTGATGCCTTGTGATGACTAAAATATTCTTTGTCATCAAGGGTTTTCTCCCCTTCATCTCTTTCTTCATATTCTTCGTCTTTTTTCAACGGGGTGCCATCTACACCAACGCAGATCACGTCTTCCAGTGCTAGATTAATACTGTTGCGGCGCTTTTGTTGAAACTGAGAGTTTAACGGTTGGTTTAGCCCAGTACTATCAAGCCTAGGAGAAGAGATATGCGGTGGTTTAGGTGTCACAAGTGGGTCGGTTTCTATAACGTCACTACTGGGTCTGTGTTCAGATGCTAGTTTGTGCCTAGCCGGTTCAGCCTCTGTCACCTTATCCACGCCCTGCAAAACAAAAGGGACATGTTGGTTTTTCCGTTTTTCAATATTATCTGAACAGTAATTATGCGAACATGAATTATGAGAAGAAATTAACAGATTCAAGCGAGTCTTACTTGAGATTCTCCTTTGTGAACATCAGGGCCAGTTTCAAGTTCTCCCGAGTGAATAGCAGGGTCGGCAGTTCGACCACTCGAGGCAGCAGCAGCAGAAAGAAATTTTCTTTGAAGAGCTTGATTGTTTCCCGCCGAGAAAACCGAGCCCGATCTTGCTGCAGTGGCTACTAATCTTGATTGCATCTTGTTCTATTTTCACAAGACTTAAGCTCTGGTTTATGCTCAACTTCGAGAAGTTCTTTGGTTACTTTGATGCCGATGGTCTATAAGAAAGGAACCAAATAAAGCGATGCAGAAAAATGGAGGCCTTTCTAGAGAAGACACGTGTTAACGTGGCAATTGCTTAAAGTTCATCGCTGTGGTTTTCGTGTCATTCAAAGACCCGTATGAATTGGAAGCTGCTTGATGCTTCTACGAGCAGCTAAAGGGCCCCAACGTTGAGTAGGACCAACCAGAATCCTCTCCAAAAATCGGAGTCAAACAGTCAACTGAAATGAAATTTCAAAGTCATAGGTCAAAGGTGAAGCAAGTGGCTGTTATGTCTGTTACGGCTTCCACTCTTTTAGCTAATGACCCTGCATAGACATATAGCCGCAAGATAGAACCATCAAAAGCACGGTGGCTTCTTCTTCCTCTCTCGATGATCTGTGAAAGGAAATTTCCCTCCTCTCCTCCAAACCACCCCCCCCCCCAACACCCATCAGCCCAATCTTCATTGAAACCCCAAGCTTCGTACAATTTTTAACATTCTTCCTCTTACATTTTTTTGCTCTAGCTTTGTCCAAACCCAGGAGTGCGTTCCTTGTCTTTCTGTACCTGATCCCACATACATTGCAGAGTGACTGCAAACATAATGCCAAAAAGGAAGAAGAAGAAGAAAAATCAAAACTAAAAAGAACGAAATAAATTAAATTTGCAATATAATGAAGGAAGCAAAGCAAGAATTTATTATCATTTTACCCTGGGCCCAGCTGGACCGCCTCGCCATAGCGGTGGTGTTTTTGTGCGACAATGTATACAACTTCTCTTGATTTCGATAAATACAGATGGTGGTGAACCATTCAAGTCCTCTGGCTCTGACCCCTGTTTATTATTTGAAAAAGGTGGTTGATCATAAGTTGACAACTAGAGCTAAAGACCATAAAGAGCAAAGATCACTCACTTTTGTCTTCACATCCATTACAGTCATCAACTATCTGAAGAAGAGAAAACAAAACCTCAGGATACCTCAGGTATGGGCCTCTGAATGGGCGCTTTATTTAGATATTATGAATGATCCAATTGGGACATAGAGGAAGAAGTTGGATATAAGCCAGCCGCAAAGATGATATGAGTAAGAATTCGATCAAGAGGGAAAGTGAGCCACCAGATAAACATCAGTATCTGAAGAAGAGTGACGAGTGATGTAGCAGAAAGCACAACACAAATTTTGCAATCATAGACACAGCATTGAGATTGATTAGAAGGGAGAAGTTTATTTAGTAATGACACTAGGAAAAAGATAGGTTTAATTATATTCAAAAGGCAGAGACACAGGAGAAACAAGGCAATTAAGATAACAGCAAGAGAGGGTTTATTATATACCACTACAAATGAGACTTTTAGTGCACTCACTCCTGTTACTTCTGACTCGGGCTGAGATTTTGTTGCTGTTTATTTTATTTCTCATGACATCGATACAGTCCGGGAAAAAAACGGTAGGGAATGGTTCATTTTTATTAAATATTTGTACAATTCTTTGATTTTCCTGTCTCTTGTTTGCTATCCATGCAAAAAGGAAGATGCGCTCAGTCTGAGAGAGGGCTGAAAGTTCCTTGAGACCACGAAATCATGCCCAAAATTAAAATTTTTTAATGGCTGCTTACGAAAAATATGGTAAAAAGTGGAATTTTTTATGATGGAAAAGCAGCCGTACCTCTATAAAATGGGGTCTGGCAGATTTTGAAGTCTAAATACTGGCTTTAGCTTTAGCAGTTGAAAACTATCGTTTCAAATGTATTTTTCCTTAAAACTTGAGGATAAAATGTAATGGTCCTTAGGAAGAAGGGATCTGCAGGTTTGTAAATTATGCAAGGAAACCAAATATCATCTCTTCGTCTCCACGTAAATTTTAGGAGATTCAATTTTCGCAACGGCATGCTCTGTAGCAAATGGATGACCTCTACCGTTGAACAAGCCACCCTCCTCTATGAGATCTTCGAAGATGATCTCATAGAATCAACATCAACATCATTTTTAGTTGATGCAAATGCATAATTGACTGATCTCAAGCACAACTGATCATGGACAATTACTCTAGGTCTTTCACTCAGTTTATCATAATCAGACCCGTTGAATCTTTCACGCAGAACCCACTTTGCATTGACCTCAACACATTTCGCTCTTCCATGTACATGATTGTTGAATCGCTAAAAGCTCCTACGATACAAAAAGAAACCAACTACAGTTAACTATGGTTTTTGATACTCCAAAAAAAAAAAAAAAACGTTGGTGCAAGTGTAAACTGATGTGCTTACCTGATAATTTTTTAGCGAAGAGGAAGAGTCTAGAGCGACTAAAAACACTGTACGTAAAGTTGACATGTGTGCTTTTCCCAAGAGCATAGTGTCGAAGCTTCCTTGTTAATCCTTCCTGGGCTACCCAGAAGTCACCAGAACTATAGTTATGAAGCTTGCGTCGAAGCTTATTGAGTCGTTCAGCTGCAATTAGCGCCAATCTCTCCATCTCTCTGAAGTGTGAAACGAGAAACATCGGGGAGATCGAGCTTGAGTTGAACACTTTCATCAAACTTGGCAGCTGATCTCCATCAGTGGCACACCATTCTCGAAGGGTACTCATCTTCATGGCGAAAAGATAGCTTGCTTTTCATTTCCGTAGATGTTATTCTTAGTTTGGCGTAGCCAGTAGCAAATAGAAACTACAAATTGGAGCTGTGCAAACAGTTTCATTTGTTTTCAACAGAACACTTCTGCAATAAGGGGAAAGAAGGAATAAAACACGTAGGACATGTTTTCCCAGATGAAAATCAACATGCTCACGGGTGTTCAGAAGCATAAGGCTACTACCTGGCTGTGTCTTGTACATGGACAATTGTTGCATTATCCTATCCGGTATTTCTCTAGTAGTATATATGGTACGGGCAGCCTATAATTTTAAAGCAATACACGTGACATGACGTATAAAGATAATCCTGTAACAAAATAGTAGCACCTTCGCTATGCAAACAGACATCACAAAGATCTAAGACTGAGAAATCCATTGTGCCGCTTCTCAATTAGAGGTGCAAAATGTAGAGCGTACTGCTTAGATTATATTCAGCTCTACCAGGCATATATTCAGGCTCAAGTTCAATCTCGATGTTGCCAGCATAACTCAGAGAGCAAATGTGAAGACTTAATAAACTTCTTGAACCAAATGACAGCGAACTTGCGGCTTGCAGACCTATCCTCAGCATATATGTTTCCCCTTCCACCACTTCACCGAGTAAACACATTGCACAGACGGTGATGGGGAATGATTTTGCAAGAGAAACTTTTGTTTAAACTTCCATTCCAAATCATGCAACTGGATTAAACGAAAACAACTTTTTTCCAAAAGATGAAACGGCATAGATGGATAGATAAACCAACTGCTAAATCGTTCACTTGCAACCAGTTTACAACAAGTTGACCAAACATTATATTACCTTAATCCTCCAGTGTTGACATAATACAAAACTTAAAAAATTCCACCTCCAAACTGGGCAGGAGATACTATATGCCTTTGACCAAAATAAAAAATATGCAATTGAAACTACTCATGAAAGAAAAAAAAAAACAGAAAAATAAAAAAGAGAAGAAACAGAAAACAGATATATATTTTTTCCTTTGTTGCTCAAAGGATATGTTGAGATGGGTAGCTAAATGCCCCAACATTGCATTAAAAAACGAGGACACTTAAAAAAAGAACCATCGGCAAAAAATTGAAAGATTAAATGGAGACTATCCTGTGTAATTTCCAGGCACTGCACAAAGAGAGACCGCATTTGAGAACCACTCCAGGTCTGAACTCTTAACCTTCATCCTATAACCGAGTGTCCTGCAAATTGCAAATAGTGTCACAATGAAAAATCTAAAACTAGCCACAAAATTCTTTCCTTTTAAAAAGAAACATCATTACGATATTTTATGAGGCATAACTCAAATGATCAAACAAGACATAAACCAAACAGGAAAGTATCCCAGTGTATAAATGGCTGGTACAGACACAACTCCATCCCACTTATCAAGAAGTGAAATTCAGAGTCTCACAATAATAAGCTGAGTCTCAAACTTGATTCAGTAAACAGCATATGTTGTCACAAACCAGTCTCAATAAGGGTAAACATATATCACATTTTAACCCATACTCAACTTGATTCATCCCAAGAAATGACAAGTAAATACAATGTCTCAAAACACCTTCACTTGCTAAAAAAAATCATAAAACAAAAGATTGCAGGGTTGAGTCCAAACCTTCAACTAAAGTTGAAACCACCAGAAGGAACAGAAAGTTGATTGCCTCCAAAATTGAATCCGGCTTGGGAAGCATCACCAGGAGGTAATGGCTCATTTTCATCTTCCACCCAATACGTCTCCAGAATCTTCACTGCCTTCTCATATATCTCATTGTTGTCATGACTTTGAAGGTTTTCAATCTTTTCTAAACCCTCAGCCTCATCAATTAATTGGGCAAACACATTTACATCACCTGTGTTACCCAGATTTTTCTCAGCTTCCCCGACCTTCAAGATGTTCTCAAGCCCTTCCAAGCAAACTGTAACAATTCTTGGGTCTGGACAGATCAGGAGATCACACAAAGGCTTAATACACCCTTGGCTCACTAAGAACCTACCAGATACAGATAAAATGCTATCTGTTACTTGTGATAATAATAAAATGGGTAAATTTTTCATCGTCAGACAAAAGAATATATATTATATACTTGATCTGCTCCTTGGTACCACCAGAAGAAGCATTTGAAATAGCCCATGCAGCTTCTTTCTTGATCTCAAACTCAGCATTTTGAAGCAGTTGAACAAGGGGTGCAAAGATACCAGCATCAATTACAGCCTACATTTATTCAAAAAAAGCAGCAATATCAATTTTCATAAATTGACAACAAGGCCAAAAATTACCAAAATAATAACTGAAAACTTCACAAAATTACACCATGGAACCCTTCAATACATTGCAGCTAAAGAAAATAGTGAGATGTAACATCTGATCAAACAATATAAGATAAACTACCTAAGAAAGCAGACCAGAAACTCTTAAAAAAAAAAAAAAAAAAAACCAGATGATTCACCAACCTGTATCTGATTTATATTTCCAGCAGTGATGTTTGAGATGGTCCAACAAGCTTCCTTCTTGATGCTCTTCTTGTAATTTTGTGTCAAGAGGTTCAAAAGGCATGGCAAAGCCTGGTGGTTTATTATACACTGAAAGAAGAAATAAACAAAAGGATCAGACACAGGCTCAAGAGGTAAACTATGTTAACCAAATAAATAAATAACTCATGAAAACCACAATGCATATCATATAAAGTATGTTTCCTTAAAATTAAAATAAAAGGAAAGTATAAGAATGTTTGGACAGGAACTGTAGGACATACACCTTTAGAATATCACTTCAAAATGGGTCACTGTTCGAGTATTTAGTACCTAACTTTTCATATACTACCAAAGTATAATGCAAACATAACTGTAAGGTGAACACCTTAAGAGATACTCTTAATTATGTCGCTCTAAATCTTTAAATCATAGCTACCTGTGGGTAGACTAAAAAATTTGAAAATATAGAGATTTCCATATGCAAAAAGCAGAAGGCCATATATTAGAATTTGATTTTAATACTACAACAAAACCTTGTCAACAACAAACATAAGTTTACCAATAAAATTCGGCGTTGTGGGTGCCAAGAAAAAATCAAATCAAATCAAATATGATACAGACTCATATCATTAACAAATTTAAGATCAAATACCTGAGTCTGCATATCATCCCCAGTAACAATATTTCCAACTGTACGAAGGGCAGGAATGAGCACTGATGGAGATGGATGACTAGAAATATAAACAAAGGTTAAGGATTCAAATTTCGCATGTGAGATAATGGAATAAAGTAGAAACAAAAAACTAAATACTAATCCACCATACATAAAAGAAAATGTAATACTCACAGTAAAAGTTCAACTAGCCTGGGGCAGACACCAGCCTCAATAACAGCTTGGATTTTGTCATTGGTACCATCTGATAGATACGATAAAGCCCAGCAAGCATCTGTAAGGACTTCATCATCATTTGAATGTATAAGGCGCTCAAGAGCTGGAAGTGCAGGCTTTGTCTAGTCATGGAAAAAAAAAGAAGAATAGTAGCAACAAATGTCAGAAAAACTAGGATATAAAGCACATAATACCCAACAATTTAGCAAAAAAAAAAAAAATCCAACCTGCTCAAACACAGGTTGTGGCTTGCCCCTGCAGAAGTTTGACAACGTCCATGTTGCATTTCGCAGCATTGAAAGCTTAGCATGTTCATTGAACTGTGCCAGCAATGGCAGCAGAGCCCCATGGCTAAGGACAAGATCACGGCATTTAGGTGAGTCACCAGCTACATTTCCCAATGCCCAAACAGCCTACATATCCAGGGAATGGCTTTAAATACTGTACTTCAATTGCACACTGAAAGAAGAAAAAATGCAATAAAAAGGAAAAAAAAAAACAGAAACATGCCCATATATGACATATACCTGCTCCCGAACATCATCTGTTGGAGAACTTAAAAGTTTAACAAATATTGGCACAGCCCCATGATCAATCACAACCCTAGTATTTTCTGATGTCCCTGAAGCAATATTTGTAAGAGCCCAAGCAGCCTCAAACTGAACATTGCCCAAAACAATAAGAAAATCAAATAATTGAAAAATAAATTAATCAAGGTTCTTCAAATAATAAGATGGGGAACTAATTAAAACCTGGAGCTGTGGAAAGTCGTCCCTGGAAAGAAAATCTATGAAACGAGGAACAACACCAGATTGTATAACTTCATTAATTGGAGGACAGCGTTCTGTAGTCAGATTAAAGGAAAAAAATTAGATTGCTAGTAACACCTTGGTGAAAAATAATAAGAAAAATTAGTTATAAAATGAAAGATGAACCTATTGAGAGTAGCTTCCTGAAATGAGTGGTTGCCTCAAGCTGTGCATTCCTATCATCTGACCAAACGCCTGCAACCATAGCCGGCAGACTTTCTAACTGCAAATGGATTGATGAAGACATGAATTCAATTGGTTTCAAAGGGTAAATCAAGAATGTTCCATCTACTGAAACCAAATGATCTATCCAACCCATTACATGGCAAGTAAAATATTCAAGAGCATAAGGGAAGCACTTCCCATCATTTCCAACAAAAAATTTCAACATATTCATTACAAAATGCATCAAAACCTTCGAACACTACACTAAGGAATTAAATTAAATTATTCAATAAAAAGCCAGTGTAATCCAACAACAGAAATAAATAAATGAAATACGATAATTTAACACCTATATGATAAAATCAAAACTAAATTAAACATACACGTACACCAAAATTAGCGATGTCCAGTTAACTGAAGCATAGAACAAGCAAATTTTAATCACTAACATTAGCATCTAAGAAGCATGCACAGGATGAAAACCTTTTTATCATCAGGAGCGGAAGAAATAAGAGAAGAGGTGAGTTGTTGTTGAGCCTGAAGTCCTTCGCGTCGCTTCTTGAGTAAACTTTCTTCTCGCTTGTTCTTTCGGATCTCTACCATGTTGTCTTCTCTCCTTCTTCGTCCTTCTTCAGCATCCACAGCAACCTTGTACCTGCTTCTGCGAACCTCAGTACGAGCGCTGGGCCTCAAAGACATGATCGCTTTTCGGTTTCAGATTAAATCGAATCGTCAATAAATAGAACCCCTAACTATCAAGACAGGTGCCGTTGACGGGCTGAGAAAGGATGCTGTTTCTTTAGCGTGTGCGACCGAGAGGAGTGGCTAAGTGTGAGAGAGAAAGATGAAGGCGGATTTGGATTTTTCAGTGAATTTAAGATGATGATTTGATCCGACGGAGAGGAAACGAGGAGGTGGATGTTCTTATATAGATCCAACCAACTGCAAATGTAAAACTACCCTTGGATATAGATTTATTCACGGAATTGCCACTACTTTTTGAATTTGAAGTCGGGAAACCTATGTCCCTTAACGTTGCATCTTCCATAGGCGAATGAATTTGAATGGAGGTGGATGTTCTTTTTTTTTTTTTTTTTGAAGTAATTAAAGATTTAATCATATATATTTTTTAATTTTAGTTATTTTAATGCAAAAATTGTAGATATATTTCATTCTTACAAATTCGAAAGCCAAAGGACTTATTCCCACCCCATATATACTGAAAAGATAAAATCTCACTCTTTAATTTTAAACTTATTGGTAATTTTTTATTCATTTTTTTAATTTTTAATAAAATGATTAAACTATCTTTATTAAAAAATATAGATATATATATAATAAAATATAATTTAATATTTAAATAAAAAATTTTAAATTTTAAAATAAAAAAAAAGTCACTGCCACTAATAAACAAACTAGAAGACTGTTCACAGGAATGACAGATTTGGTTGTCCTGTTTGGGGTAAAGGTTTGAGAAGACAATCCAAAACGACTATTGGGGTTAAGACTAACTATTTTTTATCCTTCCTCACCACATTTGGTCACCTTTATAAAAAATGAAAGAGGTTAATCTGACCTCATCCTCAAAATAAAATGGCAAATCAGAAGGTCATTTCTGACCTTCTGATTCTTTTACAGCGTCATCGACAGTAATGATTATTTTTTTTAATATTTAAAAATTTTTTTATATATTTTTATAAAAAATTTTATTATTTTTAAAATTTTTATCAAAAAGATGAACATACACGTTTGACCATTAATTTCAACCAACGAATAAGTGTTTAGAATTTTAAAAGTTAAAAGATGAAATTTTATCTTTTTAACAAGCCTTGGGTGGGTATTTGTCCTTGGCCAGTTTGAAATGTAGTTTTCGAGAAGTACGGTCATGTATAATTTTAAAAGCAAATTCAAATATTCAAAAAATTATAGAATTAGTTATAATAAACTTCAATTTTACTAAAATTACCCAAAAATAAAAATAAAAATTCAATGTTACAATGAAAAGCTGAGGAAACTTAATAAGATGAGACTCCAATAATTTAAATAGTTAAAAGACCAAATTAAAATTTTCTCTTATTGATACTAAATTATGAATTTATTATCTATAATTAAATTGGACTATCTCTTAGGTTGATTATAAATATTTTATTTAGTACTAAATTATGTAGACAATGGGCTTAGACCCAACAGACGAAATTTTAAATAATATAAATAAATTTAATCTATGTTAAACTTATTTGAATTGATTTTTATATGTCTTAAAAATTGGTTCGTATGCCTATCATGTATTACACTATTGGACACTTCATAACTCATAAAGGCCGCACATGATAATGAAGTTTTGTATGAACTTATTATTGTTACGTATCGTGACGAACTTTGATAACTAATAACCTAAAGAATAGCAAAATCTTTTAATAAACTGTTTTTTTTTATTAATCATGTTTACTTAATTTTGGTGTAAAAATTTAAGTGCTTTGTGGTAGATTCATAATGTATCACACATTTATAATTAAAATATGAAAAATTGGACGAGAAATCTGAATTTCAGTTGATTTCAAGTCTTTTTTATAGTTGAAAATGTTGTGGAATGACTACTTCTAATGTTAGTCTTGAATTGGAGCAAAAAAATAATAGAAATGATAAAGATTTAGCAGAATGTGTGTTTTACAATAGTAACAAATGATTTATTGGCAAAATGTCTACATGTTAATGGTTGTGGTAGAAACTCTACGATGGGAGGCTCAAATGAACTCATCTCAATGACTATCAATGGATTGTGTGAGGGAGCTCCATCCATCGATATAGACAAAGTCTTGCCATCCAATATGCCTACATATAACAATATATCAAAGTAGTATCTCTTTGCTACCTCGACCATATAATGACACATCTCGATAATGACATTATGTTGTTAATCATGAGCAATAGTCGAGTATAACTATATAGTTACAATTATTAAAGACAGTCAAAGTAGCATACCACCTAAGAATGTCCCTTGTCCTCCATTGAAGAATGTGAAGACGAACTCCGTAAAACTTACTTGATTGTCAAATGTCTTATAGATCCAAAACTAAAAAAAATTGTGAAAATGTTATTCACATGATTAACATATTCAATAATAATTAAATAAATCATTGTTAACTTCGATATAAAATCATAACCAAAACACTTACTTGAAAGTCCAATGAAAAGCTTATAATTGAATATTTAACCAACGAGTTTGGTTTCTTTTTTGGATCTAACGAGGTTGGTAATCGATCATCAACTCCCACACCCAAACTCCACGAGGATGCCATTAAATGTCTCTAAGTCATTAACTAAATATAATACTTTTTTTGGGATCACATTTATGTTGTTGGTCTCTAATAAATCGTAGTAAATATAATATAACAAGATTATCTGCATTGAATTCTCATTGTCGCTTTTTTATCTTTTTTCCTCCTACACGCAATGTAAGTCTTTGTATGTAATAAATGACAAATTTGCAAAATATTTGCTTAACCCCAAACACCATGTAAATATAGTTGCATATCCCTTCTACGGTTGAATCACAAGCCCGTGATAATTGCAAACTCATATAGTTAAACTGCACATCAATTCTATTAATTCTAAACTATTACTCATCGATGTTCCCTCTCACAACTACCCTTATTTGAATGTGTTGTCTTGTAACAACAACAAGTGTTCAAAACATGTCTCCCTAAAAATTATGTGTTTCCTTTTTAACAAATTTCTACTAATATCTCTCATCGCATCCCTCTCTCCTCGAGGAGATAGTGACGACCTCCCTCAAACCTTTAAGGCTCTACTGGATTATCATCATGTTTCATATTTTGTCTTTTAATATCTATTAAAATAAACTGTTATAAAAATAAAAACAAAAATATATAACAAACTCTTTAAAAAATTAATTAAAATAATGCAAATATAAAAAGTTATAAAAACATTATGTATTCAACTTTGTCAATCATGCAAACTTCACATGCTAGCATTCAATTGCATACAGTGTCAAAAGTTAGTATAACACTATATTTTTAAACCATAATTCATCATATACACCTATTTTGACATCATTCCAACATAAATTTTTAACCAAAATAATAGAAGATCAATCAAAATTTTGCATGTTATAACCCATAAACCAAATATAATGAATCTCTCTATTAGAGCGTTTTAACCACGGTAAGGATTAGGTTGCTGGAGTTTCCACTCATTTTCATAGTCAAAAGCCAAACGTTCAGAAATTTTTTGAAAAATATCCGTGATTTGACAACACGTTCAGGTGCTTAATTGGTTAGATAAATACGTGGGCATTTTTGTAATTTTGATCACACAAAATTGTCCCGGTTTGTGAAACCTAAATCCTTAATTTTTGAGTCCGTTTCCGCTGCTAAGTGTTCACTCCACCAAATAAGCAACATCCATGAAGACTTCCCTGTTCCTCTCCACATAAAACACGCAGCCGTTTCCGCTATCAATTCTGATTTCAAACGGTACAAGGCAATAATCCACTTCCTCCTATCTTCAAATGGAACAACTGAAGTTCTCATATATAAGCTGTTTTTTAATTGTTCAACCTTGTTGTTCAAATGTAAGACACGTGCTAGGAATCAGTGAGCAATGGACCAAAAATAGTATGGTTTAGACGTCGATCCTCCCTGAGAGTGGCATAGCCATTTGCTGAGAGGCATTTGCAGCAGCAGTTTTTCTGGTGTGTCTTTTTGCCTTGCTTTTTTTCTAATGGAAGTTGATTGAATTCAGATACTTATTTTCCTTGTTCTAATTGGGTACTTTGATCCAAAGGTGATGAAGTTATCTCTTTGATACTTCATATGGAACATATGAAGCACCCATAATAATTGTTGTAGGAGTCCCAGTTTTTGAGTTTTAAATTTGAGGTGCTACTGACCTTTACTAACCTTTTGAATGGACTTTGATAAGCTTGACTTGATCCACGTCACTGGAAATTGGGTCCAGATGAATTCATGAACTCTATTACTGCCAAAACGAAAGCTATGGTATTGACCAGGTCAGAATAACATGCACAGTTCTATATTCAATTCAAACAGATAAAAAAAGGAAGAAGATAATTCTTATCTCGTGATTAAGAAGTTTTAATTATGAATGAATTGGTAAAGTCCTCACCTCACAACCCAACTGGCAAAGTTTTGTCCAATGCTAGAAAGCTGTTTTGACTACTTTGAGCAGCCCCTTGGAATACTTTGAATCCCTGAGAAAGGTAAGATGCAAAAGACTCCTTTTTATCTACGAAATTGAAGGTTATTAAGGTTATCATATATCTAGCTGTAATTCAATGGTACATCATGCTTATCTTGATACACCTAGATTCATTCTTTTTGGCAGGAATGATAACTGTTAATAACTGATGTGATACATCTGCCCAAAAATTTCATTGAATCAGCCCATGCTTAAAGGTGTTTTAAGATACTTGGATTGGAATTTCATGAACAGGAAAAAGAAGGGAAAAACTTCTTACAGTGCCTTTGGGAATGCATAATGGGCACCAGAGATCTATTTACAGTCCAAAAGCTGGGGACAGTTCACATGGCCCAACTCCTGACCCAACTTCATCTTCGGATTATTCTGATTCTGTCAAAGAATATCAAAAGTTAGTTGACGAGTATGACTGACTGGCTGTCATCCTACCAACACTGTCTCTTCAGCTGCTTCATATTCCCAGTGCTGTCATCCAACCATCTTCATCTGCATTGCCTTCTCCTGTTCCTTGTCCCAATTCCTTCGCACCATTGAGAAGAAATATAAAATTAAATGGCCACTGAAACAGCAAAAGCTGGATTTTAGACACCGAATATATTGACAACATCCAACATGATTCCACAGAGCAACAAACACCACCACTTATAAATGAATCTAAGAAATCCGATTTTGGGAAAGCCTATGCATATAGAGCAGTTTATGGAACACGCAATCGGCGTGGTGGAAGCAGAAAGGAGAGAACCAAAGATGTCAAAACATCACCAAGTAGGCTAAGCAAGGTTTCATTGTCTAATGAATTTCACAATCCTCTTAGTATTGCTAGAATGTTAGAGCGACTTCTACAAATAATAAATTGAGAAAAAAAGTAGCAATGATTAAAACAACAAAAAAACAAATCTAATAATAGTGTATGAGCGGAAGGCCAGATTTCTTCTTCCCTTATACATCATCCTACAGAAATCCCAGCCCATCTCCGTTCAAATCGTCAGCTCCCATCATTGGACAATCGGCTGCGTCATGTCCAAACTGACCACAACAAGGCACCGAGCAACGCCTGCGTTTCCTATATATATCTATGCCATCCTTTAGTCTCCTCTCTTTCAGTTTTCCCAGGGTTATAGACTCGTGTGAATTCCCAGTAGTATAACTTTGGACCATTCCATCAGAATCTTCAACCTCTGGAAGTATCAATGAGTCAGATGGACTTGTATAGTTAACATCACTGGTACCGTGTACTGGCCCAGGAAATTCCTTGATACGAGATAAGACCATAGATATTTGATCGCAAGCAACATCAAGGCGCTCTTTTGTCTCAGTTGATTCAGTAATAAGTGTTGAAACCATTGACTGCAATAACTGAACTTTTCCTGTATGTTCATCTGAAGTAGAATTCTGGAAGGGCTTTGTCAGAGATGGGTCCATGTTACGCCAACGGGTGGGCAAATAACGTTCTGGAATGTGGAAACAGTTGTTTGTTGATAGAACTCGAAGAACATGTCTGCAAAGGATTCCAGAAAACTCAAAGAAATGGCAGCTGCAGCTAATGAAGTCATCATGTGGGATCCAGAGTACTTTGCATCCTCCATCGACGTCTGCATGGTGTCTCACAATAAAGTAAGTTTGATCTACCATCAGTGACGCATATTGTGGAGCCAAAACAAGCTCTTCTTGTAGTTTGCTGAAGGCATATGGTGTAAGAACAGCAGCAGCATGTGATTCCATTGGAGATCCTGTTTTTAGGGAGATTTTCTGGACCTTCCGTTGCATCTTTTGTTTTCCTCCTGCTTCATCTTTAAATTCAACAATAGTAGCCACCTGCAAAAAAGGAAGTTAACATTATAAACAAAATCACAAAAATCAAGAACAGATAAAACACATGCTAGGTTACAAACCTGCTCTACAAAGTTATCAACATGAAACTGCACACTCAAAAACCGTTGGATAAAAGAGTTTATCAACTCTGATTGGAAAGTACTTGTCATTCCAGCAAAAAAGTAACACCTCAAATACGGGAGAGCCCAAAAGGTGCGCAAGGCATATAAGCTCATAATGTACTTATTTGCATGTAGCGCATATTTATCAACCATCTCACTCCATCCTGCTTCAAATTCCTCCACTGAATGTAAACTGTAAAGCTGATGAAACTCAGCCTTCCATTCATCATATTTTAACCCAAGCACTACAGAAAACCAATCAGTGAACTTTGCCATAATATGCCATATGCAAAACCCATGCTTCGTCCTTGGCATTTCTACAGCAATTGCTTCTTTAAGCCACACATTTTGGTCAGTTAAAATCGTTTGTGGTGTCTTTCCATTCATGAAGTCCAAGAATGTCTGTCATGCACAATCAGGGGTAGAAAAGCCAAAAGGAAAAAAAAAAAAATGTAAGACACAATGCAATATTTTGGTCTAAAAGTTCTACAAAAATGTGAATTATTAGAGTTAAGGTCTGTTGTTTATTAGAGTTGTGTATGATGAAGATGTTAAATTACTCAACCTAGACTAAATAAGTCAATGGGGTGTCACTCTAGTGCCTTCCATATAAAGCCCAAAAAAAAAAAAAAAAAAGAAGTTGCAATTATATATGGGCATCACACTCTTGACACCAAAAGTTCTAATAAATCTACCATAAACATCAATCTTAAACTCTCAGGTTAAGATCCCAAGTTTTAAGGAAAAACAAATCATCCAAAATAACAAGAGATTGCACATTCCAATCTACAATGAGGTAATTGCCTAATACATTGGAAAATAATGGCATTGGGTAATCTTGTCAAAATGGGAAGCTCATTTGTCAACTTAAGCTCATTAACTGGTTTAAAAAGGAAAACAGTTTTTTAAACTACACAAATTTTAAATTGCAAGCCAAAACTATAGGCAGAATGCATGTGCTCATTTATAGAATAGCTAAGTCTCTGGCTATTTTTCCTCTCTAAATTGATAATAAGATGGTTTATACATAAAATATGAAATTCGATGCCACTGATGCTGCAGATCTCCATACCTATTGAAATTGTTAGACAGCTTCTTACCTTCAATCCCCAGGAAAATGACTGCACATTCTCATCTCGTAGGAGCACACAACCAAAGAAACAAATCATGCCAAGATTGTCAACTCCAAGCCAAATCCCTAGAATCATATCATAAGAATCCAAACGGTGTGTGGTATCAAACAATACAGAATCCCCAAAAGCCTCATATAACTGAACAGATGAAGCATACGTCCAGGCAATATGCTCCAACCTGTTATTTGCATCTATCTGGAAGTTATATTTGAAGTTGGGATCTTTATCCTTCTTGTATTTGCACATTTTAAGAAGGTCCATAGCATCACTATCTCGATCCACATTCCTAAAGGACTGCAAGAGGTTTCTGACATCAATTTCCGTGAATGGTAAACAACCTAACTTAACACCCTTCTCTAGCTCCATTAATCTTAACATTTGTCGCACTGACATACCAGCTTTTGCAAATAGGCAAATCCGACTCTTGTCATCTGCAGATATGGAGCAGTAAGCAGGAAGCAGCTGCACCTCATTTGATTTCAACAGTTCATGATTGTGGACATTGCTGAAACCAGTGATACGCCATTCAGGAACATCAAAATCTGCCCTTTTAACAATTCGCATAAATGCTTGACATCCACACCGAGATGATTTTCGGTTTCTTTGCATTTTTCCATCATCTGATGGCTTTAGTTGTGGATGACCACCACGGTGGCAGGTGAAATCCCTTCTTGTAACTCCTCTACCTACACCATCTTTGCCTCGAGTACGGTGACGTCTAATTGAAAAGCCACATTGCTTTGCAAAACTGCAATAAAATTCATAGGCTGCATCTTGTGATACAAATCTTTGGCCAATAAATGGGACAAGAGTAACAGAAGTTTGTTGAGATAAAATTGTCTCCTCTGGCAGTTCCTCAATGCTGCCAATATCATCTGGAGATGACCCCGTGCCATTTTCAGAAGTTTCTTTCATAATACCTGTAAGCTCAGACATTATCTTCACAATACATAGCTAGAATTGCAGATCTAGTTCCTGCACACAATTATTAAGACTTAAAATGATGTCTTATCTAAAGCCAAACAAATAACAGAGATTGTGTATTCTAACACAAAGGATTATTTCCCACATATATTCATGCAGTTTGTTTATAAATTGCTTTCTCAATGCTCATATTTTACTTTTGTCAATAGTCACAACTCCCAAACTAGATATACCAATAAGGTATCTACCATGGTCTTCCAATATGAAATCTAAAAGTAGAATATAAAAACAAGCTTTCAAGTCTCATGAAATTTTACCATTTAAAACCCATCAATGGGCACGACCAAAAGAAAAAATAATTCCAGACAATAGAACAGAATAATATTCTTCAGTGACTTTTAATCACATAATCCCCGTTGTTCTCCTATAAATTAAGGTTATAATGCACTAAAAGAAGACAACAAAATACCAGAACTTAGCATCAAACAAGTAGTTGGCACCATTACAAGTCCTCATGACAGGAAAAAAACTAAAAGTCACATTTTCTCTCTTCTTTTCATTTCTTCTCTATTTTCAAGACAAAAAAAATACCTATAACAACAATTGACAAAGAAACTTTAGGAAGTGCACAAAAATATTAATAGCAGGAGAATCACATTACAAATTGATTAATCAGTTAAAACATCAATTATGCTTATTAATTTTTTGTCATTAAAGCATAAAGCCAAAACAATAAAATAATCTTCAATCAAGAGGTTACATAAATCAGAAGAGTTTCAAAACTCGCAACTAGAATGTGAGTCAGACTAGCATCAATTATAGCGAAATTCGTAAAAACGAGCTTAAATACTAGCTAATTGCTCTTATACAGCACTAATCTCCAGCTCATTTGAAACCCTAGGCACCTTCATATTAATTTGATCCAATCACAACACGAAGACAGTCCGATCCATTCCAAATACGCAACAGTAATCACATTATGACTAGACATAACAATAAACAACATGAAAGAAAAAAAATATATATATATATATATATTTACGTACCAAAACAAGAAGTTAATAGCTGGGAAGAAATTTAAAATATTTGAAGAAACAAAGCATCATTTAGTGGCGGAGGCGGGGAGGCTACGGGTGGGGTGAATGCCGCGCATCCACGGAGGATTATAGCTTATGAAGCGAAAAAATGCTATTGTGCGCCAGGAGGTGATGCGGGGTTAAGGAAAGCACATGGTTTTGCTTTTCAGCCGTTAGATCAAAAGACGTGGCAGTATCGATGGATGTTTGGGTTGTGATATGATTATCAAATATGGGCCGAAGCCGGATCAACGGCTAGCGGTTCTTGGATCCGGGTCTGTATTAGGCAATGGGCTTGAGTTATTCGATTGTTACGGAAAATGTGGGCCAGTGGTTTCACAAAAACCAGATTGTGCCGAAACCTGCATGGCTCAGTATACTTATAAATCCAATGTAACATCTTCAATTTGTGATCATTTTAGCCTGAGCGGGCTCAGGAGAGGTAAAATATGCCAGATATTACTTGCATAATTTCCTATTATGTATTACAAAGTATCCACAATCAGGGTTAACATAGATGATATGAAATGTTGGTCTGCTAATGCTTTCCCTCGGCAACAAATGTGCTTCATACAGAACAGATATAGTATATATGATGATTACAACATTCTACGTATAATTAAATTATGAGCTCTTGTTGCAGATATTTTATTATTATGCTGCAAGACTAAAAGGGTTTCATCAGAAACCATGTTCTTCAATTATCTGGTTTTATCTATATATAAGAATCAATTCAAAATCCAATATTGATGCTGCAGTTTTCAGCACTATAATAGTACCCAACCACTTGACATAACCATTATTCAAAAGAAAAAGAGACAGAGGCCATGTAAAGAAATTATTGTACTGAATTTGTCACACAAAGCACATGATTCAAGGAATTTGTTCATAAATGTCATGAAATCATTACCCATTACGACTGAAAAACGAAAAATATAATACCAATCGTTATCAAGTTGTTAAGAAATATACAATGTAGATTGTAATGGGTGGCATATCCGAATATAATCTTAGGATATCCATTCATTTCAAGCTGAGCAGTGACAAGCGTTTTGTGACTGACAATTGCATCCAAATACGAATTAAACAATGGTGTAAGTTGACCTTACCTCAGGAGAGCAACTCACAGCCATTTATAAAGGTCTTGGTGCTGCATCATGTATGTAACAGCACAAAACAGCTTTTAGTCTCTTCAGATAAGAACCATGGAGCCCGGAAAGCCATCAATAATAGATTCTGCAATCTCCAAACAATGTCATCGATCAATTTACCATGTCTTATCCTCACCCCACAATATTCGTTACCAATACCATGATATGTTTTCTTTTCAGTACTGTTCTAAAATTCTGCTGAGACTACTTAACTCTGGCTAAATCTCGATTTTGAGCTCCATTAATAGATGGATGCAATCTGTACATCTCCATCGCCATCAGCCAACTAAGTTATTCTCTTACCAAAGTTTGCAAAATCTTTGGTTACAAATTTCCGACTATGTATCAGATAGAAAAACAAAGCTTAAGAAACTGAAAGCGCATCATAACAAGCTAATTAATGCTGATCAGGCAAAGGTTAACCAGTGATGAAACTTTAGTGCTAGCTACTGAATTCACCCATCATATAAGCGAATTTTCTGTAAAAGTGAAAACGACAACATATAAAAAAAAATGTTAGAGTGAGAGGTGCTTGTGTTGGAGGACCGGGCCTATAGGCATTCGTAGCCATTATCCTACAAGGAGCAGCCACTCACTGTTATTTGTTTGATTTTTGTCGTATTATTGGACAAATAATATCGTGTTGTCGAGATGGTATGTGCGCCTGACCGACCTCTTGATGAGACCTTGGCGTGCAAGAGTGATCAACACCGAGTAATTACTTAATCCACATCATCACCAAGACCAAGCTATCTACTTCATTTGATCTCTTTGCCTCCAATCACCAAAAAGTGATACATTTTCAATTCTTCTAGTATCACTTTCACTGCTCATCTCATGCTCCACTTAAGGCCTAGCTATGTCTATCTCCATGTGAAATGAGTGGCTTAGCATGTAGTTCAATCCTCAATCAATCCTTCCACAACTTATTCACTAATAGTAGATCATACGGTTAATTGCACATGTCTTTATTGTAGTTGATTCATATCATGTAGACAAAATTCCTTTACTTTTACACTCTGGACAGTTTTATATGATTTCACAGTCACTGAATGAAAATTAAATAATAGCTTAAAAGAGATAACATGACATTGACGACCTTAATGTAGATTTCCGCGTATGTTTGGGCAAACTGAAAGAAGTTACGGTGGGGCATTCTTCCAATTAACCAACAACAAAGTCCCGTTGGACACTGGCAGCTTCCATCAAGCTCCAATGGAAAAGATAGGAAGTGAACGTATAAAGTCTGCCGCAAATGATTCATGCAAAGTGAGTAGCTTTTTTCGAAGAGAGAGAGAGAACAGTACCTAAAGAATAACATGAATGAAGTGTGCTGTTTTATGTAGTTGAATGCCAGCGGAAAACAAGAAAGCCTTTTTTTTTTTAATTATTATAAAACCGAATTATCTTTATCTGCACAAAATACCCTCATGCATTAGCAATAGTATAATGACAAGAATTAAGTTCAAGTTAAGGGTTGAGTGTTGCATATATGCCATAACAAATGTATATACGTGGAGGTATAGAAACAGAAGCATTGCTCTATCGAGTACATGATGATTGTAGACCCTAGGAGGGCCAATTTGGCACTCGTCACGGCCCTGAATCCTAACAATGGAGAGCCATGGTGATTTGACACCATAAGGGCAGTGGTGGGGGCCGGCTATTCTGTTTGGCTAGGCGTCCCGGATTTTTCCCAATCACATGTGAGTTTATGTACTTATGTTGTGTAAAAGTATTAAAGTTAAAATAAGGGAGCACCGGGATAGATATTATGTCCCCATATACAACAATTCAGTTTCACAAGGGAAAGGGAAAGGGAAAGACCTAACCCCTAAAGCTTTAAAGCAATTCGAGGCAGCTACTTATAATTTTCCAGTAAGACCTTCAATACATACACACGATCATACGATTTTAGTACAATGCAAATGCTCAATAATTCACTGAATAACGGACAAGATCATGTGATCTTCAAGATAGTGGTAGTGGCTATGGCAGTTCAGTTTCAACAAGTAGGAGAAAGACAGAAACAAGTCACAATGTGCTTTCAAAATGTAAAGCCCTGAAGTCACGTGCGTGACTTCAATTAAAATGATAGCAGTTATGAAAGATCCATTTTAAGTCTTGTATGTCCTATGGATTTAAGAAAACTAAAAACTGAAATGAAAGAGTTTTGGGAAGATCGTTTAGGTATATTTGATTGCGACTTATAACTAGTAAAATTATAGTCGTAGGAAAATAAGACTGGATTATGGGAGACACTGTGATCAGCGCAAAGGGTGAAGAATGCTAGTCTGTCCATGCGCAGGCTAGTGGCCGACAGCCTATCTCCTCCACAAACTACGACACACTAAAACGTGTCGTTACATGCTGACAATCGTCTTATGCAAAGTACAAAAAATCATTTGTTTCCTTTCATTTCCCAGTTCGAAAGATAAAAGCCTCTTTTTTTATGGCTCTCCATCGCTACTCCACTTCACACTTTACCTTCTTTAGTGAAGATGCTTCCCAAGTTTTTCTTTCATAAATGCCCAAACATAGAATTTTTCAATCTTAAAATAAGTTTTATGTATCATTTGGTGATAAGTCTTTATCACCTAAACAAAAACATCTCATCTTAAGATCCAGTTACAAATCATGCGCGGCATTATGGTGTTCACGTCAATTTAAATTGATCCCTATAATTATTCAGAACACTAATGTGTATGTGGATTTCCCAGCTGGAAATCCGAAAAAATTTGTTAAGTTATTCGATGACTATTGAGTCAAAGCTTTTCTACTTCCGCTTAGCATCCGGCTGTTTAAATTCGCTGGGCACGTTGTGGTTAGCTTCCAATAAGTTAACTCTCCACAGCAGTAATGCCAAATCTTGAGTCATTGACTCGTAGACTTGTAACCCACTACTACTCTAGTTTCTAGCTATCTACATTTCCATTTTGTCAATTCGAACTTTGCAACCAATTCATTAATTGTTCAGTGAATTTTGAAGTTTGAAAGACAAAAAGAGCTCTGACCTATTGGCTAAAGGCGAGGAACTTGCGGCTGATTCAATGCACTAGGACGAGGGCCGGAACCTAGCCTTGTCACAGAGTGCCTTCGGTTACTTTCACTTTTACCTCTGCCAGTCCCAAACCGTGTTTTTTTTTTTGGACTAAATTCTAGATAAATATAACATTTTAATCATATTTTATTGATTATTGTTAATAATTTAATCCCCAAATAATTATTTGATGGTTTGAACACTCAAGTCGTATCTTTTTTCATATTTACCTTACAACACAGTTTATGCCCGCTATTAAGCTAACGCCTACCAATTGTCAGTAACTAACTATTCATGGTCCTCTAAGAAACTTAAGTATATATAAATAAGTGGTCAGGCGTTCGAATTTTACAGACAGGTAAATCTCTGGGTTTCATCTAGTCCTTGTTGTTCTTTATGCCATGTATGGCAAAGCCCTGGTCCCAGGACAAGACAACCTTAGGATTACCATTATCTCGTGCCTACACTCGTGGACAATGAACATTGACCCACAATGCCAAAACCCCTTTTTCTCGGGCTCTTTTTTCATGGTTTCATCCATATCAAGATCCTTAGAATCCGTTTCCACCAATGAAATACATTTTATAATATTATATAATGACGCAAACAGTGTCAAAAGAAGTGTTTATCCGACCTAGAGCTGGCAATGTTAATTTGCGACCCTACTTTCATTTGGGAATCGTACTACTAACTAGCGACTTTTTTGTCACATGATTAGCAAGTTTAACAGTAGAAAATTATGAGGATCCACGACTTTTTACTGCTCACTGGTCATGGCCAAGGCTGAAACAGAAGAGAGATTAACCCAGCTCCCTATAAATACACGCCATTTCCTTCCAAACGTCACAACCAATTCTCTCGTTAATTCATATAATTCAAATGGGAGAGAGATCGATTCCATCCCAAATATTTCCAACTAACATTGGACCAGACAAACATTCTGATGATAAGCCAGCTTCAGCTCTAAAGCTATTCGGATTTCCATTATCTGAGCAAGTTGAAAATCTTGAGAGAACAGAAATTGGTGAAGGTAGAAAGTTCCAGTGTCATTTTTGCCGCAGAGTGTTCGCTAATTCTCAAGCGCTTGGGGGTCATCAAAATGCGCACAAAAGGGAGCGTCAAAGAGCAAAATCACGTGCCCAGTTTCATGGTCATGACCATCGGTTCATAGCAGGAGCTGCACCACCCATTATCAGCTCACATGCAGTGCGATCAGCAACCCCCATTTACCAAGGACAGTTTATTAGCAATATTGGTACTGCTGCTGCAAGTGGATCACGACCTATTTACTATTGTACATCTCGCCCCTTGTTGCTTCCATCGTCGCCTTCTCAGTTAATTCCTTCTCGAATTTTTATCGCCCAGCCTATGCATGCCACGACTTCATTTACTGAATTCTCTGGTAAACTACCCGAGGGAGTGGGAGACAGAGGCGTTGATCTCCATCTTAAACTTTCTTCCTCTGAATGATGTTTTCAGATAATCTATGCATGACACGCATGGAACCACAATTCTTACTCCCTCGTTTTTGGCAAGTTTTAATAGTGTTTGTCTTTCCCTTTTCCGGAACATCTTCTAGGGAAATCAACGCGTGATTTTGAAGGCATTTAGCGATTATCAGAGATTGCTTTGCTTGTATAGTTGTATCATTAATTCCTCTCTGCCATTTACATATATAGACGTTAACATTAAACAATAGATCTTGCTAACTTGCTAGCCACTATGCATGAGCTGTGACAGTTTTAATTATGGCCCTCGAATCACCCCAAAATTTATCTTTAATATAAGAACAATATCAATGTCAATGGCGGATTACCTACTAAAAGAATAAGCTCAAAACAGATATCATCGGTAAATTAGTGTAAGAGTAAGAGACATCCGAAAAGGTTGACAAAAAGTTCAAATCACGTAATTAAGCCCCAAATATTGTGATTAATTAAGCAAAGTAGCTGAATCAAAGGCATATCGGGAACATCGAGGCTGTCCGTAACACAAAACATTTCATTACAGCTAAACAAATTTTTTTATTCCAAAACCAAGAAGTAATCATCCACTATAGAAACCACCAGCATACGAACAACTCATTGCTGTACTTTATTTATACTTTTCCCACTTTACCCTTCACCCTAACATCAGTGCTAACATCACGATTATAAACCCCCAAATATTCTGTAAACGCTTCTCGCCTTTGTCGCTGTTCTAACTATCTTTCCCTCTCTATTAAGAGAATCTTTTAATTCAAATGGAGGGATTCGGGTCGGGTCAGAAGTCACACGGAAGTGATCGGAGACTGGAGATTGTTAGCGGAAAAGGCTTTGGAGGTGCATTTGGGGCCAACCAGATTTATATGACTCGGTTTCACTCACCCGATCTGCCGCCCATTCCGCCACGGGTGGCTCGGCCGAGTAATAGCGCGTCCGTAAAACCGTGGGGGTTTAGCGATCCCGAGATGAAGAGAAAGAAGCGGATTGCCAAGTATAAGGTTTACACGGTTGAAGGTAAAGTTAAGGCTTCTTTGAGAAAGGGATTTCGTTGGATCAAGAACAAGTGCTCCCAGATCGTCCACGGCTACTAGCTGTCATTCGGTGGAATGCCCAATGGCTCATTCAGATACCCAAGCATAGCCATATACATGCCATGCCGGTATCATTTTGTTTTGTTAAATTCATGTTTTTTCGAAAATGGAATTTTTTTTTCCCTTTCTTAAATTTGAAATTCGGTTATTTATTTTCTTTGTGTCCTCCAGAGTTCTTTCCATTAGGTTTCATTTCAAATTAAGAAAGTGAGCTTGCAGGGAAATGGTTATTTCGTATTAAAAAATGCAAGTATTTTTCTTACAAATTAATGCAATATTATTGTATAATCAATGAAGAAAAGGCCCAATAAGCATACCGTCTCTTGGTCTCGTTGTAATGAAACGCCTCCAGTAATTAAAGTTTTACAATTTCAAATGCAGTACTCAGGGAAAATTTTAATTTAATTAATTATGGACATACAGCATACATAAAATCATCCCAGATATCTAAAGCCCGTCAATTTCTGGCACCGAAACAAAGAAATTAGAAACGAGAAAACAAAAATAATACATAAATTGTAGAGTCCATCAACATGATCCATCGGCCTCAGCCTCTTACGACGAGCTTCTGGGTCCCCTGTTTTGAGTATTCATATAATGGAGGTTTTGAATCCTTATTTGTTCATAAAATTGGGCAATGAACTCTTCCGCCTTGACATCAATCATCTTGTCACCACCCTTATCATCGTTTTCTTCGTTGTCATCTACAGTAGTGATCGTATCAAGCTCTTGCAGATTCTGTGCAGAAGCGTATTGGCTCATGCCATCATCAGACTCGGAGGGTGTTTGAGCCAATGTCGTAACTGCAGCTACTGGCGAAAAAGGAGGCATTAACACATCCGCAAACTCTTCCAAAGCCATAGGCATTTCAGTGGAAGGTGGCGGAGACTGGCTGCTTCCGGCATGTAATGGGCGCATGGACGCCAAAACTTCTGTCCATGGACCCTTGCAAGACACATCGACTTGCAAAGATCTTTTCGATTTGTAAGATTTACGACGAATCATGTACAATGCTGCCCTCACAAAATGCATTACACCTCGCTTTTTCTTCAGAATCTTAGGTGAGCTTTGGTCGTTGTCCATCTTGTTCTTGCCATTTCTGATAGCGACGACATTGGAGCTTGACATATGTTTCATTAGGTGGAGGACTTGAAAGGTTTCTTTCTTCCTCCTCCTCCTCTTCTTCTTCTTAATTCGTATCGGATTCTGCTATATTTAGGAACTCAAACCCGTATGAAACCATGTACAAAACAAGCAAGCAGGATAATATTTTTAGAAGACGGGAGTGATTTTGGGAGGGAGTAAGTGTGTATATATACATCTATGGAGAGCTCTTTACACCTAAACCTTATTAATTATTACTAAGAATGTAGAATGTAGGTTGAAGTCCAACGGTGAAGCAATCAAATGCATTGGTTAACCATAAATGATGGTTAATTTGTTGAGACAGGACGACGGCTTATAACAATACTTGAAGGACTAATTACATTAATATCAATAAACATCACGCCAAATGTGTCCAAATAATTGGCCAAAGTCCCAAGACAAGCATAGGCACAGCAAAACAAGTGTATCAGTTTGATTATTTGTTAAGTTTGCTCCAACATTTTAAAACAGAAGGAACAAAAATATGGGCACACAATTTCACATATTATAAAGGCATTTTATTTTTTATTTTTTTATATCATGTATGAGATTATATTTTTCTGATGAATTAATTAGTGTAATTCCTCAGCATGACATAGGACTGGATTTGAATCAAACTGAGTACGAGTAATTCGTATTTATATTCATATTCATATTCATCAAATGGTTTTATATTGAAGTTTAAATTTGAATTCAATTCATATTCATATCATATTTATGTTCAGTTCGTATTTGTATCTTGTTTGTATTATGTTCGCAAAGTTTGTCTTAAAAATTATAATTAATAAAATATAACTAAAAAATTTTTAATTTAAGTTCAAATTTATGTTTGTATTTTGTTCATATAGTTTGTGTTTACAAATTTTTAAAATCATAGTTCGAGTTTGTGTTCGTATCTTAGTTTAAATAGTTCGTTTTAAACTTATTAGAATTAATATCAAAAACGAATCTGAATATATTTAGTTAGAATCCAACCCTGATATAAAATTTGTAAAAGATTTTAAGTTGAGGGAAAAAGTTAATAGACTTATTGAAAACATTAGTTAATTAGTGTATTATAGGCCAAAAGAGTTACTCCCAATTTCTTCAATGATAAATGTTTATCTATTAATTTTCTAAAACTCAAACATTTATTTGCAACTAGTAAATATTGATAGTAAAAAAACAACCACCAATATTAGTGACGGTGGCCTCCTAAAAATTAATGAGATACCTATAAAAGATAATCTAGTTTATAAAACAATCAAATTTTGTCATTTTATTTCTTACGAAAATGATTAAATCTAGTCACTCAGTGAATCAAGTGATCTTTTTCAGTCAGTTGATTCAATTTTTTATGTCCACCACTATCAACGATAGTAATTGTTTTTTTATTTTTATTTTTTATATTTAAAAAAATTTATATTATTATTTTATATTTTTAAAAAATTATTTTAGATTTTTATATTTATATATATATTTATAAGAATTTATCAATAATTTTAATAGATTTAAATAAAAAATATTTAACGGATAAATCGTCGGATTTTAGAAAGTTAGCGATGACGAAAAAACTTATGGGGCGAATAAATTCTGTGGCCGCTTGTTATACCGGGAAAACACAACCCGACCAACGGAGCGCGATTGAACAAAAATCAGCTGGTAGAGGAGGAAGGTGGCAGAATTGTAATAAGAAGAAAAATTGGAGGTAATGTAGTTGAAAGTAAGGTCGAAGCAGAACGTCGTGCGTTGTTATAGGCGAAGGAATGGGCTAAGAAGGGACTTAACTTAAGAGGTCAAAGGAAGGTGAAACGACTGATTCCAACCCTTGGTTTCCTAAATAATATTAATATAATTATAATAAAAACATAAAAAACAATAAAAATTTAAAAAAAAATCATTATAATTGACGACAATGATTGTCGTTAACTTATTCAAACGATTAGTTCTCAATCAAATCAGATAATTATTTTTAATTATTTGATTAAGTTAACGACAACTATATTATTAGTAGTGATGATTGTTTTTTATTTTAATTTTTTATTATTATATTAATATTATAATTATTTTTATAAAATCAATCTTATTATATTTTTAATTTTTATTTTAAAAAAATATTTTTAATCAATTAAACTTAATGATTGATTTTAATTAAAAGTGTGCATTTAACTTGTTAAAAGTTTTTGGATGAAACAGATAGTAAAAGAAACCTTGAGTGGGAATCGGGATTTCACCTTAAAGGAATGATTGAACAGCTTTGCAGGTGTACTGTACTGCATTCTAGATTTTCTCTCTAGTAAATTACATTTTCCCACTCCAGGTTTGGCTTCCCAGAATGAAACTGTTCAGGGAAACTCGTAAATTTTTTAATTAATGAATTTTAAAAATATATTTTACAAATTAAATCCAACAGTTGTAAATAGGACAGTTTAACTTTTTGAAAGGCCTAAAAGCTAATAATTTAGTTTTTGAAATTTTTTAAACATTTTAGGATGTAAATATTAAATTTTTGAACTTTTAAAAGACAAATAAATATTTACTTTTTCTTGTTTCAAGAATTGCAATTCATCTGATATTTTAAAAATATGATTATGAGCTCGATAATTTATAATATAACATTTGTATTTTTGATTTGTTGAGTTTTATTATGTTTTAGAGTATAATTATTATTTTTAAAGTTATTAAAAAATATTTAAATTTTAAAAAAATTTAAATGCATTCTAACATTTTTTTTTTAATTTTACAAAATTAAAAAAATTTTATTAACACGACTAATAATTTAAAGATTATTTCTACATAGAGTCATAGATGATAGACATTCATTTCTATCTTTGTTAAGAAAATATCAGCATTATTCTTTCTATCTTTGTACGTATGACTCTATTGATTCCACTCGTCTCTATAATAATGAGGAAATCTAAAGATGAAATTATGATATGATAGCTGGCTTGGCTGGCTGGCTGGCTGGCTGGTTTTAAGTTGCCAGCTGCTAGCTTCACTCAATACCTTTTATTTGCGGCCCAAGGACATGTTCCCACCCAGAGTTTGGTCCAAAAGCAATCCCCACCCGCCAAGTTTATAAAACTTGAAATCCCACCCATTGACTGGTAAAACTAACAGTCAACAGTAAGGGTATTTTATTATAAATTTTTGTTAGTAAGAGTATTTTTGTCATTTCATAAGATGGATTAATGAAATTGGATGAAAATTAGATAGAGGGTGAGTTTTTGGCTTTTTAAATGTTAGTGGGCGGGAATTGTCTTGGGACCAAAGGTGGGAACAAGTCCTTTGGCCTTTATTTGCTTGCGTTTCTTGGGGTTAACATATGAAATGTACTTACTGACCACCAAATTGTGGGGTGATCTCTTTTACGGTGATTGTATAACAGTGCTCTTAATATATATTCATACATGCATGGTCATAATTATTCTTTTAAGATCGGACGACATATTATCACCCAAGGTTTGGTTTAATTATAAGTTTTCATCCGTAAAATTTTTAAAATCCAAGTTATCACTATTTTACTGTTGAAAAAACCAAAATACCCTTTATAATATTAATATTGAAATAAAATTTAATATAAATAATATTAAAAATAAAATAAAATTAATAAAAAATTAAAATAATAATAAAAAATTTAAAATTTTTTAAAAAAAAAGTTTAAAAAGCAATCGTCACCAACGGCGGTGGCAGCCTTTAATCTGGCAAGGTGGTTGGAAACGACCACCTGGTTCTATTGGCGGCCGAATATGGCCGCCACGATAACAGAGGCAAACAAATATGATCGTCTCCGCCATTAGAAATTGTCAAAAACGACTAAAATCTTTGATTTTGGTCGTTTTCAACTATTTTAGATGACGGAGATGACTAGATCTGATCGTATTCGCCACTGTGGCACTCATATCTGGTCATCAATAGAATTAGGTGGTCGTTTCTGATCACCTGGCGAGGTTAGAGGCGGTCATTGCCACTGGCAACGGTAACTACTTTTTAAATTTTTTATTAATTTATTACAAATTTAATATTATTTTGTTTTAAATTTAAATTTTAATTTTTTTATAAAATTAATTTTTTAATTTTAATTCAAAAAGACTAAAATACCTCTTTGAGGGTAGGTATTTGACTTCTTAAAGTTTTGAGGGCGGGAATTGGCATTAGACCAAACCTTGGGTGGCAATATGTTGTTTGACCTTTTTTAAAAATTTAAAAAAAATGGTATTTTTATCATTTTGATACAAATAATTAAAAATTAATAAAATAAATTTAGTAAAATAAAAAAATATTTAAATAATAATACAATAAATTTTAAAATAAAAATGAATTAAAATATTTTAAAAATATATAAAAAAGAAAAGGAATAATTTTTAATATTAAAAATAAAAAATAAAAATAAATAATCACTACTATCAACGATAATGATTAACTAAAATCAAACCAAATTATTAAAAATAGTCACTTGATTCACAGAATAGTCAAATCTAACTACTTTAATTATCTGAGATAAGCAGATTTAATTGTCTCTATTTTGACTAGTTCTACCATCATTTATGGTCGATAATAATAAAAAATAACAAAGTTAATCATTTTTAGCCATTATTGATTATCAACAATGACAAAGACAAACAAACACTAATAAAGCGATCGGATTTGATCATTATGTTTAACTTTGATCGTCTTTTATTGTTAATAGTATTGTTGACGATGATAGTCATTATTTTTTATTTTATAGTTTTAATTTTTTTTATAACTTATTTTATTGTTATTTTAATGCTTTAATACTATTTTAAATATTATTTTATGTATTAAAAATATTTTGATTATTTTTTATAAAAATACTTTTTTTAAATTTTTAAATTTTTAAAATTGACAAATATAAATTTATTTTGGCCTTTCAATTATTAACTGTAATTTGATGAAATTGTGTGTTGCAGGGACTCGTTGAAACATGACTTTGGAAACACGAAAACGAGGCATTAAAATTTCTAGATGAGCAATGATTAGTAATACACGGTTGGGCAAATAAATTAATTCAAACAAAATCAAGAGCTTAGGATTCTCTTTGCTTTCGCAAACTCTTCACTCTCCGAAGTTAGTATTTAGCATATGAATTGACCAAAATGACCTCAGGCTCTCAAACCGACTCATGATTTTTTTAAATGATAAAACTTCATTTAAAAAATTAAATATTTATTCATTAATTTTTTTATTTAACTAATATTAATATAGAAAATTAAATGATATTCAATCAAAATATAAATAATATTAATATTAAAAAAATTTAACATAAAATAATTTTAAATAATAATAAAAAATTATAAAAACAATTACCATTAATAATAACATCACTGATAATAATAAACGTTAAAAATCTAATTAGATGATATAAAATAGGTATCTAGTTTTCTTGATAGTTGAATCTGATCTCATTTATTATTGAGGATAATTAAAAACGATTGGTTTTAAGTATATCATAAAAATAACTAAATGTGATATTTTTTGTCATTAAAGAGGCTAAATGCAACTATCACTAGGATCAAATGATTATTTTCGGCCACCTAATTGGTGACAGTGACCCTTTGTTTAATTTTTTTGAATTTTAAGTTTTTTTGAATTTTTTACTATTATTTTTATATAATATTAATATTATTTTATGTTTTAATTATTTTTATGGATCAATTTTTATTATTTATTAATTTTTAATTATTCTTATTTGAAAACATCTTTTTAATTATTAAATTTAAACATAAATTTTTATTTAATTAATAAATATAATAATAAATAAAACTTTATCATATAAAATGAAAAAACGTTAAATGGAAATAAATCTTTTGGTCTCTGTTTGCTCTACGTACAATTTAATTTATTCATTAATATTCCATATTCCATTAATTCTCAATTAATATATAAAATAACTTTGCAGGGGTAGATTTGAAAACAAAAAAATTCCAAAATGATTTTTCCCGCGTAGCGTGCAGGTGCAACCGTAACCCACGAGGCTGCGCCGCCCACACTTAGGTATTTACGTAACGAGTTTCTCTCTCCGCGTACTAAAATTTATCCGCATAAATAGCGGCTTCAGTCTGCATCTTTACCATCATTTCAAAAGTAAGCTTTCTTCTTTCTTCTCGACATTGCAACTACAAATTCTCACCTTTTAAGTTCTGCTATTGGCTAGCTCATTTGCAAGTAGCATTAATAAAGCGAAGAAAATGCCGAAGAAAAACAGTAATGTTTCTCGTAGAGCTTGGAACTTGTTACGTCTAGCATTGTTATTGGCAAGAAATGGAGGGGTGTTTAAGAGACGTTTGATGATGGAACTACGTGTGTTTCCGAAGTTCATCAAAAGTTTAGGACACAGTACCCCGCCAGATCGGATTTACTATGGAGAGCGGGAGCTTTCCTTTGACAAGACGCCTATTTTCAATGTGAAGCTGCATCATCGTCCAGCTTCCATGAGATTTCTTATTCCTTGCATAGATCCGCCAGTTGATTTTGATTATGATTTTGATCTTGACGATGATGAAGCTGGAGTTTATGCTTATGGTTACGATTCTGGGAGGAAGAGTTTCTTGAAAAATGAAGAACAGGTAGTAGTAGAAGAAGAGTACGAAGAGGAAGAGAAAATTCCATTAGAGGAACAAGGAATTGATTTGAGAGCGGAGGAGTTCATAGCTAAATTTTATGAACAAATCAAAATGCAAAGACAGGTTTCATATTTGGAGTACCGTGAGAGGCTAAATCAAACCACAACTTGATTTGATCAACTGTTTCTAATAATTTGCTTAATTTGTTTGTTTAATTCTGCGTCAGAGGTTATCAAATGCGGCATTGTGTATATTTTTGTCACAAAAATGTTTTAATATGGAATAGTTTCAAATTTCGAATGCTTGCTGAAGGAACAATAAAAGAAGAAGATTACATTGGCAATTTCGTAGTTAATGAATTTGGAATTGGCAGATCGTCCAATCCTTAATGTCGATGTTCAGAATAGTTGACCATCACATCACATCACATCACATCACATATATTTTTCAAAGCAATTTCATTCGAATTGCCCTTCCTACATTTTTTTTTCCCGCACAGGCGAAAATCAAACAAAAAGAGGAACAAAATTCTGAGTCTGGGAGTCTGGGAGCGTGGCTTGCATATCCAAAAGGAAGGATAGGGAAAAGAATTCACTGGACTGTATCACAACCTGCACATAAGAAACATAAAATAAAAAACAAATCAGAGCTTTGCGGTGAAAGGGCACGAAATGCTGCAAAGTAAGTTAGCTTCTAAATGCTTCTGCATAGAAGGATCAACTTCCATGCAGATTAATATACTGTAGAACATTCACCGTTTTGAGCTTATCCAAGTTTAATTACATTTTGAATACAGAGAACATGATTAAACATGCATCGCTTTCACCGGCACCCCATTCTAATAAAAGAAGTATGCATGGCCCTGAGACTTTCAAGCCTCAGTTGCATCCCTGTTAATTTATGTGCAAGGAAACACCATACCACTCTAGATTTATGAATTACCAAAGCCACAGATCACTAATTCTATAGATGATGAATCATATTGCTAGAGTTAAAAGAGCAAATGCTCAAGCATAATGTTGTGCGCCATGACCAACTCAACTCAATCAAACCCAAAATGAATAGTCATGACTTGAGTCATGATTTTAAAATTTTATTGAAATTAAGGTCAGCAAATTTTTTTTACTGTAAAAAAATTGTTTCCAAAAATTTATATTTTTTAAAAATTGAATAAATAGGAGAAAGTTAAATTGTGATAAAAAAAGAAGGAGAAAAGAATAAGCTCATTTATAATGAGTAAGATGAGTTAGTAATGAGAATTTTAGAATAGTACTTTTATAACATTGAATTTTTGCGACAACTCATTTCACTCTCTATAAATAAACTTTTAAATCAATTCTAAAACTATCACATAAATGAGATTTATTCTAACAACTAATCTCATATATTAACTTGATTTAACTAATTTTTGCATGGTTGAAACAACTTATGATTATTATCTAAACAATAATTATTTGTGTTAAAATGTTCAATATATCTTATATTTTAGCTTTTGGATTAAAATCATAAAAAATTCATTAAATCCAAATCTAATAATTTTAAAAAAGTTAATCCTACTAGCTTTTTGGATTATAGCTTAAATAATCTAAAACTGTGATTATAATTCACATAGATTATCCTAAACAAGTCATAATTTATTATTTAATCCAATAATTCGATGATCTTAGATTAAATAAACTAAATATTAAATGGGCACTAAATTAACCCTAACTCATATTTCGTATGGAGGGAGGCAGGAAGTGCTAAAAATTCCTGTTTGTTTGTTGCTTCAGAACTGGCCTACCTATTAATTGTAAGAATATGATGTAGAACCCTGTAGATAGTAAAAAGTTGTAGATCAATTTCCATTCTGATGTGTATTAAGATATGCTTCCAACTGCTTTGTAGCCGCCAATATCAAACCTGCAATTGCAACGGCATATTGTCATATAGATACCCATATGAAAGCACGGGTCATCATGTCTACTTCGACTAGCACCCTATCAATAAAAAAATCTGCTGATCATCAATAATCTTTTGGTTGAAAGGAAAGTGAAAAAATGGTCCCAAATGTTGAGACATATTACTACACCATTTTTGCTTTCAGTTACTCTTTAAAAATAGCTCCCATTTTTAAAGGGAAAGATTAGTGATGGAATCAGAAGAAAACCAATGCTTCCAAACACACAAGGGAAATAACTTTCTCAGTTTCCCTTGTCCGTCCCTTCATCATAAAAAATGAAATAGAAGATAACCCTAAGGCATTGTGATGAATTCTTCTCTATGGAATATATGTGGGTTGTAGGAGAGGATATAAAACAGAACGGAGAAGGCTCATACATAGAATAAAAAGTACCTAAAAACAGAGGAGAAGGCCTCCCAGGTCGGGATTTGAACTCTGGATGGAACTGAACTCCTACATAATATGGATGACCTGGAAGCTCCAAAATCTGCAGAAAAGAACAGAAGAACTGACCTTCAAAATTGAATAATTTGGGTTAAGAGCAAACTAACTTCTCAATTTAGAAAACAAGCACAAACAAGATACGCCTGAGCCCATTAACCTAGAATTCATGTGAGAGCGGGATGACACCAATAAAAATGAAAATCACTTATCAAAGGTGATCTAAGTTTAACAATTATGACTGATTCAACTTCACAAACATGTTTGAGGTTAAGCCAGGATTTTTATCACCTGAGCAGAATACCCACCTCCATTCGTTTTCCAGTTTCATCCTTCCCTACAAAATTTAGGCCAGCTTCTTCAAGAGCCCCAACCACCTCTGGTTTCACCTGCAGCAAACATGACCAAAGTATCATAGTACACACCAGAAATTATAAACACCAGACATCTTTTGCCCCCATAAGAGTGGATTTTAAAACTGACCTCATATCTGTGGCGGTGCCGTTCATCCACATACTGTGGATTAGAATACCTAGCAAGCAAGAGAAAGTATAGTGGGCATGCATAGCTGTAAATAAGAGCAAATCAAAGTATCCTCTTTGGATAGCAAATAACTAACTGATAAGCAGCACAAATGGACGACAAGACTAGCCTTGTCGCCTCGCATTGGTACCCTAAGGTCCAGTAAAGGCTCCAGCATGCATTAATATAGTGTAATAAAGAAATATGGAGTAGAATGAATTGTGAAAGTTCTCTACTGCGTTAACAGGAAAACTTCATGGACTCCTGAAATTGAGAAGTAGATAAATCACATACAATTTTGAAGAAATGCAATCATGAGTCTGGAATAGCGTTTTTCGAGAACCTAGTCTCATCGTGCTTCCCATATGTGTTCTTGAACCCTGCAAATAAATATAGAACAATAGCTAATATAGTTTGTGTGGTAAGTTTAACATATTACAATAAATAGAAAATTTATGTGAGCAGTAGAATTCCAACCTCAGGCATGAAAATGACAACAGGATCTGGACTCTGGCTATCAAACTCTGAACTGTTTGCCTTTTCTAAACCCAGAACCTGGAAACAATTAAGTAAAGGCAATAAGAGAATGGCTACCATATAATCTGAAAATTAACAGTGAAATGAAAAAGAAACCACTCACAGATCTAGCAAACTCAATTACAGAAATCTGCATGCCCAAGCATATCCCAAGATATGGTACATTATTCTCTCTAGCGTACTTTGCAGCCAATGTCATTCCTGGCACACCTCGATCTCCAAATCCACCCGGAACTAAGACACATTCTGCATTCTGCAACAAATAACTACCACTATTAGTATAAAATATATAGAAACTTAAAGATCTATTCTAAGACCATTACACAAATAAAATTATATTGGAGAGATTGTAACATCCCAGGGTTAGTTTGGTCTTTTCGGCTTCCTAATCTGGGTTCAGTTTGGGATTTCTGAGATTTCTAGGGTTGTGAGAGAGTTTTGGGATGAAATTGTGGGTTTTGTTGAGTTTGAGGGCTTGTGCATGGATCCGTTTGGATGGATTTGCATGCGAGCGCGGGAAAATGACATTTTTTTGCAATTTTCCTGCCATGCACGACCGTGCATGAGAGATGCACGCCCGTGCATGTGCACTTTTCCAGCTGTCTTCGCTTTAAGTCGAGTTTATCCGTTTCCAAACTCATTTTTCACCCAAATTTCCTTCGATTTTCAGAGGATTCACGCCCTAGAAGTGGAGAGCAGCTTCCTTGATCTTCAAAGCAAGCTTGATTCGTGATCTTCTTGAGAGAGAAAGCATGTCAAGAGGTAGGCACTTCTTCCTCTTTCCCTTGCTGTTTTGATTCGATTTGATGCTTGTTTGAGGCATGAGTTGCGTTTCCAGCATGCTTGTGATGTTATCCGTGTGTGCTGATGATGATTTGGGATGATTATATTGTTGATTTGTGCTTATTCGCATGGATGTGTGAGAAAGTATGTTTATGTATGCCATGAGTTCGGGTTTGATGTTTTGCTTGGTATTGGAGGTTGCTGGAAGAGTATTCATGGTTATTTGAAGTGTTTGGCATGTGATTTATGCTTGATTTGAGTTTGGGTTGTGTTTGTGGCCGGAATCGTGTTGATTCCGAGTGGTCATGGAGGTGCAGAGCAGGACGCACGCCCGTGCACCCGAGGGGCACGCCCGTGCACGCTGCGTATTCTGCATGGTCACGGCCGTGTTTACGTGCCCGTGCGTGACCTAATTTGAGGGGTCACGACCGTGCATAGTTCATGCACGCCCGTGCACCCAGTGAAATGTGAGGAAATGCTTTGAAATTCCAGAATCGCGCACGACCATATGCACGACTTGGTCACGGTCCCGTGCGAGTTCATGCACGCCCGTGCACGCGACACGCACGCCCGTGCGTCAGGCCAAAATGAGATATTAAGCTTTAATTGAGAAATGTGCACAGTAAACCCTATCCAATGGATAGTAAACAGTAAATTGAGCTCAATTAAGACTTCATGATGCATCATATGCATATGCATAACATGGCATGCCATTCAGAGTTTTCAGAGATGGATCCGAGGATCCGAATTCATGTTTTCAGTTGAAAAACACAGTTTTCAGAGGTGAATACGAGGGGGCACTTGTGAGTTTTAGCACCCGTGTCACCAGGAGTTATATACTCATTACTAGCCCTATGTATTGGCATGTGCCGGGTTGCTCAGCTTTCAGTTTATGTTTTCCTGGTCCGAGGATCAGATGAGTATAGCGCGAGGCGCTCAGTTCAGATATGTTTCCAGGCCCAGGCCTGATGGCATCACGTGGGCCATACAGTTTGTGGCACGTGTTTGCAGAGGAAACTCACATGGCCAAGGTGCCGAATCCCTGTATTCATCAGTCTGCGCAGCACAGTTTTCAGCATATCAGGTACCCCAGGGTACACAGTTTTCTGCATAGCTTTCAGATAAAGCTTTTGCATGATTTTCAGTTATGGGATCCCAGGATCCAACAGCTTAGTTTTCATGAACAGTTTTCAGAAAACTATTTTCAGTATGCAGGCCCAGGCCTAGCTATGTTTTCAGCTTATTGCATAGCATGTCATTGTTATATGACACATCAGCATATTATTCAAGAATGATAAGACAGTAAATAACAGTAATTGAACAGTACACGATAAGCCACGTAAGCTTCAGTTCAGTATCAGTTTCAGATATATCAGTTCTACATCAGTTCAGTATCAGTTCAGATCAGTGCAGTTATGAGTATCCGTAGCAGAGTTTGGTGGGTCGAGTGTCCGGTTCGGATTACTCTTCACTCTCGGTTGTTTACGTATACTCATATACGTATTTTACGACTGGGTATGAGGTAGTATCCGGTCAGCGAAGGTGTGTTTGTCAGAATTGTTGCCAGTTGGAGTTTGTTCTGTGTGGGGTGTTGTGGAATCCTTCGAGAAGGGTTGGTTTAGGGTCAGTGGATATGAAGTGCTTACTGGGTGATTTTATCACTCACTCCCTACTTTCCTTTCTTTTTGCAGGTAAGTTGTAGGGAGCTGGGAGGAGGAGATGGCTGCCGTTTGGGATCCAGTTTACTTCAGTTTTGTTGTATGCACATGTATATGTTTTCCGCGAATATTTTAATATATGCAAGTTTTATTTGGGCATGTATACATGTATGTATACAATGTACCACAGGTATTTCCGCTGCGATATTTTAGTTCAGTTAAGCATTTCGGTCGGGTATTATTGAACATATTTTCTTTATTTATTTATTATTATTTTATTAAACAGCGAACAGTAATACCCTTCTGAGGTGTCTTACAGAGATTCTTTGCCTATAAGAATTATTAAAAAAAAAGAAAGAAAAACTAGCATATCTCAAAAATCTGATTGTCAGTGTGTGCATAAAGCTCGCTACAAAAGTGATCAACAAAACCAAATATGGCACCATTTTGGTATTCTGATTCAAAGAGTCATTTTGGTTGGTCTAAACATAGATGATTTGATGGGAACTTGAATTATGCTGAATGACACAAGCAAAGAAATAAAATTGCCGTAAGGCTTACCCTCAAAGTCTCCCAAGCAGCAGCATGTGCTTTCGGTGTCTGCAAATGTAGACAAAACAATTGAACAAGGTTATTCTATTTCAAAAATATATGGGAAAAACGATCAACATGAATGCAACCAGTATGGTTTAGTACCAAGTTTGCACTATCATCTTCAAGATCAGAAGCTGCAATCCAGTCGATTGATGGCTTCAGGGAACATGCAATGCAGGCATGCAGAAGGGCCTGCACTCATAAGCATAATCATAACCATGAGAGAAGTTGGTAAAGTTTAGACTATAGACTAAGCACCCTAATGAGTCTACCTGGCTCAAAGTTAAAAGAAAAGTGTATGTATGTGTATATGTACAAATATACAACATACCTTCACAACAGACAGATACGAGTCTGTAAGGCCAACATACTTTCCAACCATAGCAATCCTCACCTGTCATAACAGCATATTTTTTGTCTCAAGTACAAGAGAAGAACCTTCAACACAAGGATCACAAGCTAACCATAAATATACTAACACATAGGGATTACGTTGTCTTAAGCTAAAAATAAAGTATTACTAACAGAGTTGGTGATATTATCATAAGTCTCGGCCATCTTTGTCCAAGCTTGTAAATCTGGAGGTGCAGCAATGCTGAAACAGGTAATTGTAATCTGTTAGTTAACAAAAAAACCAAATTGTCTAGACCATCTAGTTCCACAGATAGCAATGTCTTGTTCTTTGAATACTTAGTTAAGGTATCACAGATAAAATCAATGCACCAACCAAGGGTCGTGTATGAACAGGGACAAAAACAGACATAGATTGCTTCTCTTAGATTCATTTCTCTCAAAACTTCTAAGCTCAGAAAGGGCTCTGATCTGAAAATTAAAGTCTTATCATACATACAGGAAAAAGTTGAAACAAACACTGACCTGAGCAAATTTAGCTGTTGTAGGATTGAATGATGAGCATTTTGATTCTGAAACAAATATACATATCAAAAAAATTAATTAATGTTGATAAAATAAAAAGGAAAGACATGAGTTTAGGAGGAAACATAGAAGAGTCAGTAAACGCACTCGAAGTAAGAGAGGAATGTGCCAAATGTTTGGAACATCATGAATATTGAGAATATTAGCTAGCTGGGAGAAACAACAAAAAGATATATAAGATGACAAATCAATAAAACAAAATCTGGTTGAAGATCAAAGAAACAAACTTCAGATCAATTTACCGGGACATGGCAGAACTGAGAGAGTTTCTCCTTTGTATTTGCTAACAAAGGCTGCAATAAGATAGCCAATTAAAGAAAATTCAAAGAGTTAACCACCATTACAACGATTTGGATTAGAACACATAGAATTTACATCATATCATCCCAACCAATAATTTGGAAGCACAATAACTTGTTGCATCTAAACCACAATGATGCAAATGCTTGTTATCCATATAAAAGATTCCAAAACCATATTTTTGCCGCTCCTTTCCCTCTCAGATGCATGTAAGCAACAGACAAGGAAAAAGATGAACCTGTGCAGAGCGACATGCCAACAGATGTGGTGTCAATCCTAATGCTCTCAATTCCCGGACACTATGCTGTGTAGGCTTAGTTTTCTAGGGAAAAAATGTGACAGGGAAAGATTAAAGAGAAAAAAGCAAGAATGAGAGAATAATCAGCCAAACTAAAAAAAAAAATTTGAGTGAGATATATATTAATGAATTTCAATTAATATTATAAACAATAGGACAATATGGAGAACAAAGAAAATATAACAAATCTCATATAAAAGGTTTTTAGAAAAATATGGAGTATTACTTGCTCGCCAACAACACCCAGCACAGGTATCAGGCTCACATGAATGAGACAAAAGTTATCTTGACCTGAGGAGGGAATAGAAAGTTTAAGTAAGGAAACTCTGCAAAATATGTTGGGAATTACGCCCTAGTGCACATGGCAAGCACATAATTGCACATCGAAGAAATAATTTATGAGTTCCCATTATACTATGTAACAGGGAAAATAATGCATAAATATATCTAAAAAATTGGAAAGATTCATCTATATGGCATAGAATCATCCACATATAACAGAAACCCAATTATTAAACCATTCGATCAAAGTCAATTATACAAACATGTAAGTAACACATCACATTAAAAAAGGTCCTTCATTAGAATTCTTAAAAATGTCTAAGACATAATTAAGTGTCCATGTGAATCTATATAACACAACAATTTACCATAATAAGTGCAACTCACCAACTGAAAAAGATAGCTGCCGTAAAGCCTCAATGAATGGCATTGATTCAATATCCCCTGACAAAAAACAAGTGTCAATCAATACAAGAAATCACCAATTTTTGTGCACTATAACTCTTTTTTATATCAGGAAACTCTTACCAACAGTTCCCCCCAACTCAATCACACAAACATCTGCTGGGCCCTCTTTACCATCCACAGGAATAGCAGCAACTGACTCAATCCAATTCTTAATGGCGTCTGTGATGTGTGGAACGACCTGGGATTCACCCAACAGTGCAAAAAATCCAAGTTGCCAGTGTTATTATTAAAACAATGAAGATCTAAGAAATATTTTTCAGTATAAGAAGCATTACCTGAACTGTTTTTCCAAGATAATCACCTCTCCGTTCCTTCTCAAGGACAGACTGATTAAATGTGAAGGAGACTGATTATTTTAGTAACTTAAACACAAACAATTAAACGGACGTCATAAATTCACATTTATATTTATAAACTCAAGCACCTGATATATCTTTCCAGTGGTGATGTTGTTATCTTTTGTAAGAGTAACATCTAGGAATCGTTCATAGTTACCCAAATCTAAATCCACCTACACAAAAGAAACATTAAGTAATAACTTGTAGGACACAGCTTGACATATTATAACATAACCCCTGAAATTATTATGCATGCCAGTGTACGCTATTAGTTAGAACTTCTTGACCAGGAAATTTTATATGAAATAATAAGGGAAAACCTCTCCGCCATCGTCAAGAACAAAAACTTCCCCGTGTTCGAAGGGAGACATGGTACCAGCATCCGTATTAAGGTAAGGATCTGCCAGAGATAAAAGATAGTTACAACAATTGATATGCCAAAAGATAAATAGATAACGAACTAAAAACAAATAGAATAGTTATGATAAAGATTCCAATTAAAGTCCAAACAACAAAAAAAAACAAGTGAGTTGAGAGAACAGGCAATTAAATAACTGAAGAAGAAAGACAAACATAGCCTCCAACACGAAATGAAGCAAACTAAACCAATCTCATGCACAAATAGTAATTTTAGTAAAGCAACAACGGTATACAAATCGCACTCCAACAAAAATTTTCCGCAAAAATGATATTAGAAATAAAAAATGAAGAGGAAGATCGAAACAGAAACAGAAACAGAAACAGAAAAAACGAAGAGAAGAGAAGAGAACCAATTTTGATGGAAGTAACTCGAAGACCACAGGCCTTGAGGACGACACCTACGCTGCTGGCTGTAACGCCTTTACCCAAACCACTCACTACTCCTCCTGTAACCAGAACGAACTTCATCTTCTCTATTTTGAACTACTGTAGTACTAGTCTCAAACGTATTTTTGTGGTTGCAGACGAAGTGTTTGTGTTTATGTCTGAGCGGGAAAAGATTGACGAAGACTTTGCGCCCAACAGAAGCCCTTTCTTCGCTCCCGAAAAAGTCACTTTCTGGTTATAAACAAACAAACCTAGAAAGAAAATTTTTGGCAGTTTTGGCTTTCAATCAACGCCGCCTTATAAATCAACTTTATGTTGCCACGTAAACATTTAGTGGCTTCCTTTTTTCGGCTTTCTTTTCCTGTTGAATTTGATCAGTCAAAACGCCTTGTTTCCCAAGCTAGTATTAAAAGTCAGTTCACTTATTTGAGTCCTCCAATTCAGTTTTACTTTCTATTAAGAATCTTTGAATGCTAACATTTTTTTTTTACCGAAGAACATAGCATATTCTTACATAATATGCCCGCAACTTGTTTATATCTTTTGCTTTTACTGGATATGTCATCAGGATTCAGACATCTTTGGTTTATATGCTTCCATTGGTCTCAAACTTTTTTTATTCTTATCGCTGTAGAACAAAATGTGATAATGGCAGTTGATGACTAGGTTGCTTTGCCTTTATCTAAATGGGCATCATAAGGGGAGATCACGCTACAATGCTCTTGCTTTATTATTGCATTTTCTAATACAGTGGTCAACCCCAAAATCATTCATATATTTCTTTTTACCTGGATTCCGTCCAGTCGTGATTACAAGACCAGACTCAAGTTGATTTGGTTTCATAAATACAATATTAACAAGATTTGAGTTGTTTATACTTCTATAGAAGAATGTATCAGATTTTGATTGTTATTAATTGAATTGTTGCATAGGCCAATGAAAGAAGGTCTTATCCCATGCATTTTTTCTCGAGAGTGAATAAGCATGAGCATAGAAGAAACGGCAGCACAAGCTCAGGAGCATTTCACACTTAGTCAGACAAGGTAAAGACAGAAGCAAAGAGCATCCAGTGCAAGCCCATTAGGTGACGAGAGACTCAGTGAGGCCTCACTTAAATGGAATAAAGACTTGATAAAGAAATTTATCTTTTACATTATTTTTCATCAAGTTGCCTTCCCCAGATTCTCTCAATGAAGAATAAATTATAATGTTTATAATGTTGTGTCAAATTCCGATGGGGATTTTATAAAGCAATACAGCTTCCCTGCTTGTTTATAATGGAAAATAACAGAAATTTATCTAGTACTATGGGTCTCACCGTTTGAGAGTCCCCATACTAGTTGCTTGATGAATATTTGATCCCACAAAAATTTCCATGATTTTCACAAAAATAGTACAGGCAAGAGGTTCCAGAAGAGAAAGTGTGTAAAGCCATAAACAAAACATTCTTAAACCTCCAACACAGGAATTTAGCATAATTCTTTAAAATTATCATCATATTAGTTCCTTCACTAACATATCCGCTAGCTCTATTATTAGGAATCTCCATGTGATTTGAGGAAATAATTAGATTACATGTACTTGACGGTAAAATTTAGTGTTTGAACCCAAGACACTGTAACAGTAGAGCAAGCTTCTGTGTTCGGGAAAAGTAGAACAATATGCAGGTTGGGACAGCCAAAGCAATCACAAATAAAGGAAAAAGTTTGGGACTATACAGATGGACAATAACTCATTGCAGTAACAAAATCAAGGAACAAATTCAACTGACAATAATAACGATAGACTGGCAAAATCTGTTGCTGAAGTAATTCCATACAATCGGAAGATAATTGTGTTCGCAAGCAGGAGCAATTCACAACATTAAGAATCAGAAGCACAACATGAGCAGATAGCAGATAATTCTGGTAAACAAAGCAAGACAAGATGAAGAGGAAAAAGGATATTGACTATCACTGAGTAAATATGCAAAATGAAGAGGATTGCAATCAAATTTAGAAATTACTATAAACAAATGAAATTGATTTTCCTTCCATTAACAAGCTAAGAAATTCTGAACTCGAGTTAAAATTTTAGTATGTGATACAATGCTAATGGGTATTACGAAGCAACCAAAGTTAAAAGAGCCAAATTAGACAATAAAATCAAAAGTATCACAGCCCAAGAAACTCCATAAAGGGGGCGAATTGAGATTATTGAATCAGATCTTTCAAATACTAAGCCGACCATAAAAGGGTTCTACCTTGCTTGTGAAAAAGCCGCAGACCTAAGTCTACCAAGATGCCTTCTTGATGCCGTTCAAAAGACCTTGAGATGCTAAACTACGAAAAACAATACGAGACATTCGAAATTTCTCGTATACGGCTCGAGGTCGGCCAGTGAAAATACATCGGTTTCTTACTCGTGTGAAGGAACTGTTTCTCGGCAACCGAGACAACTTACAGAGATATTTCTCCCGGATCTCAGAAGGAAGATCTGCATCTCGGTGAAGAGCTTTGTAAAGGTTTCGCTTCAATTCATATTTAGCAGAGAGCAATCTGCGTTTATGGTCCTCTATATTTCGCTTCTCCGAAACCGTACTCATGGTCCTCCTGAATTCAAAAGCACATGAAGTTCTTCCCATACAGAGAAAAATAAAAAAAACCCTAGTAAAAAATACAGCGACGTTAACAAATTACCACAAGTTCATGCACCGGGAAGTCATACTGAAGATGTTTTGGCGGGCGAGAGCCATGGACACAGACAGATTCATCTGTTTTGCTATTGGGAGAGACGATTCCGCTCAGACGAACAAAGAAGAAGGGTTTTCGATATTATCTTAATTTAGATGACCGAATGTAGTAGCCCGATAAAATCCCATGAATTGGCCCAAGCCCAAAAACAAAGGCCTCGGGTTTTAATTGAAAAATAGAAAAAAGAAGGAAAGGTGGGAAACTGTAATAAAATAATAGAAATCGAAGCGGGAAGAGTTATCCAGGCACGTGCCGCCACGTCTTCACCGGAGTATATTATTGTATCTATTGATGATGATGATGATGATGATGATGATGAGTGATGGATCTGATCACTGTTGACATCACATGGAATGGCTTTCCTCTATTTTATTTTTACCAAATTGTCCACACTTATCTCAAACCAATCTGGTTAAGATGTGAATGGGTGGTAATTATAATAATAGTAAATTTATGAAAGAAAAGAAACAAACTCAAGAGGGACAAAATTGTAATTGGAGAAGAAATGGCTAAAAAGAGGAGAAAGTGAATAGAGGTTATAATTAATAGAGAAAGAGAGAATCACATGCACATATGCACATGCATTCTCCTCGTTCAGAGCGCTCTCTCTGCAGACTGCAGTCTGCACAATAATTGCTTGTCGCACAAGCCACTAGCTACTTCTCTTACCCCCCAAAAGCCGACGCCACCATTGGCGTTTCAATCTCTTCTTTTTTTCCATAATGGTACTTCTTCCCAATCCTAACCCTAAAAATGACGAGCCGGAACGAAGTAAAGGCTCCGTCGAAACGCAGCGTTCCAATGAAGACTTGGACTCAACATGCTCTACGCCCTACGTTAGTGCTCCTTCAAGCCCCGGCCATGGACCCGTTACTAGTGGCTACTTCTTCAGTGCGCCGGCCAGTCCAATGCATTTTGTGCTATCTTCGGTTTCTTCAGCTTCGCGTCATCCCTCTGAGTTATCTATCTTATCGGCTCAGTCTGACTTCGAGTTTGAGTTCTCTTCTCGGTTCTCGAGCAATGGTTCTTTAGCCGGAGGATCAATGAGCTCGGCTGATGAGCTGTTTTTGAATGGTCAGATTAGGCCTATGAGGCTTTCGTCTCACTTGCAGAGACCTCAGATCTTGGCTCCTCTTATAGATCTGGACGTTGAAGAGGACGAAATGGATGATAAAGAGCTGGAGGAGTCGGTGAAAAGAGGGAGAGATCTTAAGCTTCGGTCTAGATCTCTCCACAGGAAGGCCAGATCTCTGTCGCCGTTAAGAAATCAAGAATTTCAGTGGCACGAAGAAGATATTATCGTTGAGAGAGATATTAGTGAAAATGTTATAGAGTTGCAAGAGTATGTGGAGAGAAAAGAGAGTGAAGCTGTTTCAAGCGAAACGACACCGTCGTGTTCCGCTTCTTCCTCCAGGTCTTCATCTTCTGGTAGAAACTCGAAGAAATGGATATTTTTAAAAGACCTTCTGTATAGAAGCAAAAGTGAAGGAAGAGGAAATGGAAAGGAAAGGTTCTGGTCTTCCATTTCTTTCTCTCCCAAAGATTGGAAACTCACTTCTTCCACCTTAACGCTTTCTAAGGAAGAGAACCCTCCTCCTCCTACTAATAGTGTCGAAGTGCAAGACAATCAAAAACAAAAGCAGAAGCAGAAGCAGAAGCAGAAGCGAAATGAGCAAGGCTCGACTAGGAAAACGATTAAAGGAAAAGTGGCTAACGGTGTAGCCAAACGCAGAGTCCCGCCGTCTCCGCACGAGTTACATTACACAGCGAACAGAGCTCAAGCTGAGGAATTGAAGAAGAGGACTTACTTGCCGTACAGGCAAGGGCTGTTTGGTTGCTTAGGGTTTAGCTCTAAAGGATACGGTGCGCTCAACGGACTGGCCAAGACTCTGAACCCGGTCTCGTCGAGGTAGTACTAGTAGTGCCACCGACCGGATAGACTTCTCAATATTTTGTACATATATTTCGGTGGTCGTATTATTAAATAATGATTATGATACGGTCTCTTTGTGTCGGCTCGGCTGTCTTATTTTTAAGAAGAAGTTTCTGTTCGGAATCATAGGGAAGTAGTTAATCTTCCATTTTTGCTTATATTTTTATCTTAATTAATCGTCTTTTATTTTGTTAATTCACGGGTATGTCCATGTCCCATGTCGTTGGAGATAAGGTCAGGAACATTTTTTTCTGTGGTTCATACGATATAATGCGTTTACTTGCCTTATCAGTTGCCTTTTACTGTTTTAGTTTGGAAGCTCTGCCTGTATGAATCTCTTGCAAGCCCTTTCGATGAGCTGATCTGACCCGACCTGACCCACACATAGGTTTGTGTTTTGTTGGGTGCGCTGGGAGTGTCGATATTATCCATGACAAGTTTGGATTTGTATGTAATTAGACCCACGTGGGTGACTTGTGTAGTGGTCGGTATGGATTTGACGGTCACAGGCTGGGCGTTTCTTTTGCATGTGTGGGTTGGGTTTATGATGACAGAACCATCAGCCCCATTATTGACATCTTCAGAATGTATGGATTCCACTATGGGCACAACATTGGCCAATAGAAACTCTAGACTAGAATAAGTTGAAATCAGAGTATGACTCAATTATTGTGATTTTCCTTTGGTAATGCATAAGGCTCAATGACTTCAAAGGGTTAGGATTAGTGATAAGTTGATGGTCTGGGTTTATAATTACGAGTTTAAGTGATTATAAATTTTTGAATTTAATCAATTCAATTTGTTAGGTTTGACTGAAAAGTTTTCCAGTCAGAAAAAAATAAAATACATAAGGCTCAACTAGTCCTGTGCTGTAATTGATAAATGATGTATTTCACTTTACTAGAATTCGAAGCGACATCGTTTTCTTGGCCATTCCAAGCAATCGAGACGTACAATTACGAGCACCAATAAAGCGACATCGTTCGTGTCCTTTTTTGGTACCACGAAATAGCGAAACGTTTTTCTCACTGCGCTTTTTTTTTTCTTCTGGTTCAGTCGCAAAACATAACACAGGTAGATCCCTGTGTCTGTCTCCATAGCGGGGATTTAGTTACTATTTCGTTAATTGATTTAAAATTAAAATGGAATGAGATGAGATGGAAATAGTTGAGAATGGGTTCAGAATCGAACTCGACTGCTACGTCAACATCATCTCCATCCTCAACTGGGAAGCGAAGTAGAGATCCAGAGGATGAAGTTTATCTCGACAATCTTCGCTCTCACAAGCGTTACCTCAGCGAGGTTTGTGACGCTGTTTTCTTAATTTTCAATTTCTCATAGGGTTTTCTTAAATTTATTAATTCTGGGTTATCAAGGAATTTGCATTCTGGGCCTTCTTTTTTCTTTTCGTCATATGAGAACTCTTTTAATTTTTAGTTTTTGGCTGTCGACGTTATTTCAGATTATCTTACAGTTGAAATGCATTCATTGGGGAAATTATTTATGCAGATAATGGCTTCCAGCTTAAATGGATTAACTGTCGGAGACCCACTCTCGGAGAATCTCATGGAATCTCCGGCCAGGTATGATAGCTATTTATCTTGATCTGATGTTGCAGCTAATAGTAAAAAAATGAAAACCACTAATTATGAATGGTGGGTTTCAATTGAGTTAGAAACACCAACCTCTCTTCGGTTGTGGAGAAAATTTCCTTGAAGTATATAACTAAAATAAGCAGAGTCTTGCATGGTAATGACACTTCACACACTGTTTTCTCTAAGTTTATTGGATTGGCAAGAATGGAATCATGATACGTACATTTTTTATTTTTTTTTCAGTTTCATCTTTATTTCTATGTTTCATGGAATTGCATGTCAATGAAATGTGGGTATGAGCTCTAGTATCTGATTTATTTGATTTGAGATTTCTCATTTTGGAGTGTCCAGTGGCCCTGTGCTGCCTTCAGAAAGGTATCATTATGGGTTCTCCAAGCTGATGTGATTGTCAAAGTTCTGGAGTGATGTAAGACAGCTAATTGTTATACTGGTTATTAACCTTCAATATGTGAGATGCCAAAATTCATTCTCATGATTATGCAGACCCCGAACAAACAGTTATTAACAAGTCTAATTGAAAACTTTCTGAGAGATATAATTATAGGAATATTTTAGTTAGATTTCCTTGCCGTACATATGCGCTAGAAAATCTTGTATTAGTATATGTTTAGCTATAATGTTTGCATGTGATGTGTGTGGTATGACAGAAATGGATCATATCTTGGTATATAAGATAAAATGATCCAATAGACTAGTCTTATGGATAATTATAAATTATATGACCCATAACAAGGGGTGTTAGGGTGAAACAAGGTTCTCATCATTTCTGATTGCGTGAGGAAGAGTATTGCCACCACAGAAATGAATTGGATCTTGCATTCGTGAGAGTGGGTAGGCAACATCTTCTAATAGACTATCTTCTGAGTAGTTAGTAAGCAGCTAGTCTGTTACAAGTCCATTTGTTAACTTGTTCCTTTGCAAATGAATATCTGAACAATATTTGATAATGAGCCACGTTCAAAACTGTGGTTCATTTTCACCCTACACAACCATGCAAACAATGAGAAACACCTAGCTATAGTCTATTTTCTAAAGACAACTTCTTTGTTGCCTATCTTCTGTAATAATTCTTGATTACTAAATTGAGTCCTCCCCTGGCACTCATATGTGTGTTGATTTTCTGACTTGTATGTATCAGGGACGAACTTTCCATGCAATATTCACCAATGTCTGAAGATTCTGATGACTCAAGATTTTGCGAGGCCCATATACACACTTGCTTATCCCAAAGTGATAGCTTGCCCACTAGTCCAATTTCTCCATACAGGTACCAGAGGCCACTCAGTGGGTTCTCTTCTGCTCCTTCTACCAGTCCATACCCTTCACATAACTGTTCTGTCAGTGGCTCACAGCCACGTCAACGAGGCTCAGATTCTGAGGGCCGGTTCCCATCATCACCTAGTGATATATGCCACTCAGCTGACTTGAGGAGAGCCGCGCTCTTAAGGTCTGTGCAGATGAGAGCGCAACCTCCTGGCATGCCAGCTTTTGAACAGGAAGCCGTTGAAGTGCGACCATGCTCATACATTAAGTCTTTAGTTGATGAGAGGGATTATCAGATTGAGGAGTGTTCTTCTCTGCGTATGTCCGAGCCTGAATTTAGTCGGGAGAAATCGTGCAGAGTGTTAAACATGAATATGAAAGGGGATGAGCCTCGGGGTTAAATGCTTCGGGAATCGAATTCTTGAAAGCTGGGGCTAACTCTCATTTTGTGAGCTTTTATATATATATATTTTTTGTAGCAGGTGGATGGCTTGGCAGGACCCAATGAATTTTTGTGGTTCGTTCTTCCAGCCTCAGTAATCTGTTAATATTGCGCTTCTAACCTGACCAATTTTTCGTGTCTTTTATTATGTTGTAAATCAATGACGTATATTTCCGCATTTGATAAAATGATATTTTTCCTGTATTCTCTCCTCTTTAGATTTATAATTTCACCTGTTACAAGTTACAAGATCCGAAGGAAACTCTTTTAGTTTAAATTTTGGAGAAAGGAAATTGTTTCATAAATAGCAAAGACGAGGACGATAGGGTGCTTTTCTCTTCTATGATGTCTCTGGTCTTAGCCTGGCTAAAATCTATACTCCATTCACTGTTTCAGTAGGCCAAAGGACATGTTCCCACCCATAGTTTGAGATAAGTTTAGAAAACTCAAAATCCCACTCATTGACTGTTAAATCTAACAGTCAACAGTAAAACAAAGAGTAAATTTGTTATTTCAAAGTTAAAATTTATAAAATATAAAATAATATTTAAATACATATATAAAAATATATTAAAAATTATAAAAAATATTTAAATTTAAAAAAAACCAGCCACCGCCGCTGCGCCGACGACGGTGGCCGCAACAAATGGCACCAGGTGGCCGTTCCGGCCATCTGTTTCCAAGGGAGGCTAGATCTGGCCTCCGGAATCGACGGAGACGGCCAGATCTGACCGTCTCCTCTTTTGGTAGAGGCGGCCAGATCTGGCCTCCTCTGCCAAAAAAAAAGGCCGAAAACGGCTGGAGATAGCCCCAACAGCCGTTTCCGGCCAAGGTTTCGGGCGGAGGTGGCCAGATCTGACCTTTCATGATGGATTCAGCAGTAGTTGATGATTGATGAAATTGGTTTTCTATTCAAGTGATGTCTTTGTTTTTAAGACTTTCAATGTGAATGCAAACTGCCTCCTTTCCTCGTTGATTTTTAAGACTACCTACTTTTTCTAAGTGTTGTGAACATAACTTAGTTTTTCAAGTCAATCTAGCTACTTTATGATCTGCCTAGTGAGGTTAAGCTTGACCACATGACCAGTAACCTCATTGCAGGTGACCCCGCCCCATGAGCAGCAGTCTTTATTGGCTTTCCAAGATGCAACCTTGGGATAAGCAGAAGCAAACCTATTAATAGTTAAGCTTTCTTTGAACTGAAACAAGGCAGAACACTCATCATCATGACATAATGGCTGGATACAGCAAGTGAGATGAACAAGTACTATAAAACGAAGGCATAAGGGCCAAAGAATTAACCCTCTAAATGAAAAGAAAAATAATGATAAACCCATATATAATTCAGGTAACTAGATTTGATAATGAAGATCGTGTTCCTATGCATGAGATGAATTTATAGGCAGATCATATGGGATATATTGTCAATATTATTGACTCAAATTCTAAAAAATAATGAATTTACAAGCAGATTATAAAGTAGCTAGATTGACTTGGAAAACTAAGTTATGTTCACAACACTTAGAAAAAGTAGGTAGTCTTAAAAATCAATGAGGAAAGGAGGCAGTTTGCATTCACATTGAAAGTCTTAAAAACAAAGACATTACTTGAATAGAAAACCAATTTCATCAATCATCAACTATTGCTGCATCAACCATGGAAATAACACATTTCTCTCACTAACACACACAAGCAATTTGCTACGGCCACCTAGTGCCCTTTACTGTGGCCACCGCTGCCGGCGCGACGACGGTGGCTGACTTTTATTTTTTAAAATTTAAATATTTTTTATAATTTTATAAAATTTTTAATATATTTAAATATTATTTTATATTTTTATTATAAATTTTTATTAATAAGGGTATTTTTGTCATTTCAAAAAATAGGTTATTGAAATTGGATGGAAATTGGATGAAGGGTGGGAATCTAGGCTTTTAAAATTGAGTGGGTGGGACTTTGTCCCCGCCTCAAACTATGGGTGGGAATAAGTGCTTTGGCCTTTTAGTATCATCAGGTGGCACTGCCACTGATCCACCAATCTCCATAAAACAAAGGATCCACTTAATCAAGCAAATGCTGACAGAACATTTCTCTTACTGCACCCAAAAACAAAAAAAAAACAAAAAACCCACATGATCTCATCATATTTCAATATGTAGAAGGTTTTATCAAACAATAGCAGTTAATCCTCTACATCTTAAAACAATAAATTGCTACCTACTTAAGGCAATTTGTGGCAGCCACCACAAATGTTAAATATTTATGAAACTAAAACTAAACCACCTACTTCGTCAATGTCCTTGACGTGTTAAAGGGTATTATATCCCTATAAGAGCAAATGCAATCATAAGAAGGATGGCACATCCCCTGCCAGGAAAGGCTTTAATATATTAAAGTATGTGCTTCATGAGATAACAGTCTAATCTCACCTTGTCAAGCATGCGCTGAAGTCACTCAGTCTCCTTGTTCGCATATACCCAGAACCCTTGTCCATATAATTTTTTGCAACTTTTAAGTACGTCTTTCCATACCTAAAAACCGGAAAGAAAATAACTTAAATATAGGACATAACAGTCCCAACACATAGGCGTCCATCAATTATGTAGTAAGAGACAACTTCATACTAGATTTATACGTCAATATAAGACAAGTACCTTACAGTGGAACCCTGTAGCTTCCCAGCTTCCTCTTTGTCTCGGCAAAAACTGCCTTCTTCTCATCACTGCTAGCAGCTACAAACCCCTTTACCAAGCCATCCAGGTGTGCAACCATACCAGCCCAATGAAAATTCGATAAATCAATATACAAGGAAATTATGATTAAAAAAACTATTAAGTCTTTTAAATCATACTACCTTTGCTGTAAGCTGTCCTTTTCCTTCTCGGGTAGTACCACACTTTTCCATTGATGAAAGAGACAAAGTCATCTAAAACTCTGCCACCCTCACAATCTTCACCAGCTTTGTTGCTCTTGGGAAAGAACTTCAATGTAGGATAACCACTTACTCTGTAACTGCATATAGAGAAATAGCCTCGATTTAGATGTCTTCGGTGTTGGGAAAGCATATTTGAGGCTTAATGAGCATATAAATTGAAATCTCCACTTACTTTTCAGCCAGATCCTTGTACTTGTCGGCATCCAGATTAGCGATAACCACATCTTCTTCCATCTTATAAGCTGTGGCCACATTTTCATATGTCTGAAACAACCAGACAGTACAAATGGTTAGTGAGACAGAAGTAACAGAGAAATGTTATTTATGTAAATAGGTAACCCATACTTACAGGAGCAAGGGTTTTGCAATGACCATGCCTAGAAACAGTAAAATCCAGAAAACATTTAATACAGAGCACAGTTATGTAGGAATAAGAACAAAAGAAAACAAACATGCTCTAATGATAAAATTATCATCCAAATGCACAGCAAGGTCACTACAAAAAGTTAAACCTCTAAAAACTACTCATGTAGCCACCTGGTATTACCTTTAGAGAGCCCTTGAGTCTTAGCTTTAACCACTGAGATGATGCTGAAACAGTTTCCAAAATTATAAAGCTCAGCGAAAAACAGTAATACCCAGTTTTAGAGAGATGTACATCAAATCCTGGAAAATCACAAGGGCAGAGTTGCAACAGCCCATTTAATCATTAAATAACAACCAATAGGCCTAGCCAAATTTAAAATCCCACCCATTTCTCCACAGATGTCAAACATCTCTCCTCATGGTGCCCCGAACTCAGGCTGTCTGAACTAGAGGAGGAGAACTGGCATCAGTCTAAATACTAAATTTACTGATGGTCTTTCATCTGGTCCACCAAGGAACCCATCATCAAATGATGTCGTCGTCTTTATAAGCTACTTGGCTATCTTGATGTCCAGAAGCGACCTGGATCAACTTGTCACAACAAAAGGATCGTCAAGCTAACTGTAAGAGCAAACAAGTAAAATTGGTAAAGCAAAAATCAGAGACATCTTTAAGCGATATATGAACAGAAATATGATCAAACATCCGTTTAGATCACCAGGTAAATTTGAAGTGACCACCAAACCATCCACCCACATGAAGCTAAAGAGGAATAGAACCTTCTAGCAAGGCTTATATTAAGGCATTTCAACTATGTTTCACAAAAACTAATCTCACCTTCCTTACTTCAGGTTTCCAACTTCAGGTTGAATCCTTTTTTTTTTTCTTCTAGCAATAATGGTTGAACTTCAAAGTTCTCAAGATGATCTTTTACTTTGAAAGTTATACTAGAAACTCACAATCAGCAATAAATTAAGAAAAATTTGGGAAAGCTAACCTTCAATGAGTTTACTGAGAAATCACTAACTGCACTCTCACTGTCAAGTAAAAAGACTGACATTTGACACATTCTGATGGAAACAATTGAATCCTTCATTAGATACAGAATTATGAAGCACCAACTTTTCCAACTTGAAAGAAGACTTAGTAGTTACCTATTTGGCCAGATCAATTGGTCATCATCCTTCAAAGGAGGTCATAGATGGGCCGGCCTCAGACCTAGGTGGTCTCATCTGAAAGGAAGATGGCTGCATCCAACTAAATATTCTAATACAAATGTTGCCGCATCTCCTCAACCAGTGCTGTGTTCAGCAGATGCCACTTAGCTATCTTGATGTCCAGAAATGACCTAGAAAGAATTGTTGCAGCAAAAGGAACACCAACGTTACTGTAAGAAAAAAAAAAAAAGAAAAAACTGTAAAGGGAAAATCTGAAACCCTTCAACAAGCATATGAACAGAAATATGATTAAAAAAATATATCACACAATTAATTTAAAGTGGCCATGTAAGCAGTCCCACCACATGCAACCACATAATCGTTAACAGACCAATTTTGTCATGTAAAATAGGTTTAGACATCTAAGAAAACCGACAAACTAGGTTAGCAGAAGGTGAAAGAATCATCATCCTGACACTTATGCATGCTGCTTGTTAGTCTTGTAGACCGACAGACAAGTTACTTCAAACATCTGAGCTACTTGTCTCCTGCACATTAAAATGATTCAACAACCATAAAATGACAGACTGGTTTATCATAATCCCGGTTGACCTGGGGAAAACGGAATCTTCATTCGTGTTGTCAAACTTGTCTGAAAATTTAGCTAAGCTGTCACACAACATTGAGGCATTAGATATAACCCATGCAGCCAGAGCTGCAGCAGAAAAGTCCTGGAATACATTATTTGGTAATAACATGATTGCCCCAACAAGCTCAGGAGTTGGGGCACAACAATTGCATATGACAAAAGGCCTCCAACAGCAATGGCATCAACATTTGCATCTAATTCATGAGAGCAGAAAAATTCCAAAATGATCTTCTCCACCTGAACCTTAGAAACTGCAAGTCTGATTTAACTAACTCCCAAAATTTATGTTGTTCTAGGCAGTCCCAATGTAGAGGGTACATAATTAAGAAGGAAATGGTTTCTATTTCTCCCCAAACAAAGAGTATCTATTCAAGCTAATTTCTAGCTGTATATCTACAAGATCGGCATGATCCAATCAACTGACAATAAACTTGATAATGTTTTCCTCACCAAAGATGACAAAAGATGCTGCCAAGTAAGAATTTGTGTCTTTTCTTTCCCCACTTATAACAAGATAACAAGTCAGAGAGAAGGAGCTTGGACAGAGATGTATCATCTTCTCCGTGTGAGATAGTTTTCAAGTATGTTAGGAAACCTCTGTAAGCAGCAAAAGCACTATCCACTAACATAGCAACAAATTCTTCATCAGTAAGTTGAAACAATGGATCCAAAGGAACCTGTTGTTCTTTCATTCTGAAAAGAAAAATAACCATCAGCATGAAAGATCAGTAGTTCCATCCCTGAACATTTATTTTAACTAGATCATTGTCAGCCATCAAATTTTTCAATATCTTTGGCTCATAAGCTAGCCTTGAAGCAGAAGATAATATGCGGGCTCCAACAGGAAAACCACTCTTCAACCAGAACAACAGCAATTTTTGCATCTTCTCGTATTGCAAAAATATCAATGTGCGAGTTATGAAGGCTGTTGCTGACCCAATTTCATCGTCATGGTCAAGAGCATCTGGAAATTTCTCAAGAGAAGCAAACAACTTGTCTCCATTCAATTCAAATTTCTCTGAGATTTTAGAAGATAAAACTTCTGGGTCAACAGAAGCACCTTTGGGATTTTGGGACTCAAGTTTTACAAAAGAAAGAAGTAGTGCATCCAAAGTTTCAAGACCCAGTTTGCTTGAATCTTTTATAGCTTCTTCCAGATTTTGAACCAAACTTGTAATAGTTTCAGCACTAATAACCACTGAACTACAAGGAGTAGCCAAGTCATCTGAAACTAAAACTATGCATCAGCAGATCTGGTATTCAATCCAACTTCCTCCGTTTTTGTCAGTTGTCTTCCTGGGGATGGTGTTAAAAGTGGCACCCTGGACTGCAACTCCCTAAAAAGTCCAGATTTAGAAGCTAACACAAGTTTCCCAAGCTTCTCTTTCAGACACGGAGAAAGTGCTTCGCATGAGGTCAATACATCAGTGAGTGAATCACTCCCTCCTTAACCAATGCACCAAAAGAAGATGTTACTCATCTAACTACAATATCATTGCAGTCCCTGTCATAGTTGTCCGCAAGGAGGAACAAAAAATCAAGAAGGGTGAGTGTCATGTCAATATATTGGGGTATGGAGCATACCATCAACAGAATTGCAGGCTCAATATTCATGATCTTATCCAAGCTTTCTTCAAAGGAAAGCCAGTCAAAAAACAGTGCCAGCTTCACATTTGCTGCAACATAATTCTTTCTGCAGCATTTTAGAAGCCAACCTACGAGAGCCCATCAAGGAATAACACCAGATTGAAGAACTTCATTAGAAGGTTGATGGCCACAACATATGACGTACCATGTCAACTATAAGAGTCTCCCTCTCTGGCCCAAATAGAAACTTCTTAGCAAACCATGCCTGATATTGTTTTTGGCTCCCCAATTTCACATTTGTAAGCAAAAATCACAATTGTTTTTCCATCTCGAGAGTGATCCTAAATAAAAAATACCAACCTGAAGTCATAAGGTAATACAATTGTGATGAATCCGAAAATCTTAAACTCATTGGGGTTGGGGTTCAATACCAAATCTTTCCATATAGCTTGAAACACTAGAACATGAACCAAATCCTTTAGCAATCGAACAAGATCCCTACCTACTTTCAAGCACAAATTAAACTGCTCCCTCATCATCTTAACACAAAACTCAATCTCCAACTGCTTTAAAGGATCTAATGTCTCCGTACTTGAAAACCTACAACGATCAGCTAATAATCGAAGAAAAGTATACAATGCACTACTCAAAACCAAAGGTTCCTCCCCTAATAAACAATTCCATTCACCCAAAAACAAACTAACCAGCTCAAAACACAACCACAAATTCCCATCACTAAAATCCCCACCAACAGTTTGCCTTAATAAACAACACAACAAACCATTAAATCCTACAGCTAAAACATCAATCATCTCCTTGGTAACCCAAATTGGCTGACTTTTCACCGAATAAAATAGTTTCACATACAATTCATTAACAACTTTAACAAGCAAACTCACAAATAAATCATACCCATCAGTGATAATCGCATGTAGATGCTTGATGTGGACTTTGACGAAGTGGGGTTCAGTCAAAATGCTATAAAGTATTGCGCTATTCAACTGTGAGTATTCTTGTGGGCTGGGAATCTTCAAAGGGAACGGGGGTCTCAGCTGTGGCTCAACAGCCCCAAAGGCTTGCCTCAAAGAGAGCTCGAACTCATTCTCCGCTTCATGTGGTGCAACTCTTATCAGTTTGGCAGCCACGAAAACTTCATAAAACGACCGAAGAAGAATGAATCATATACAAAGTACTTGAAATGATAGTAGCTTATGTTGTACAAGCTAAGAGGGAGATCTTGTTGTTCATCTGTTGAAAGGGTTTAAATCGATTTCCTCGGGTTTTATGAAAAATAAAGAGATAGAAACAAAGTTAATTACAAAATAGCCTAATTTGACTGGTGTAAACAAAATTATAGTGCGTTGGAATAGGGTCCTTGTACACCTTATAATCTTGCATAAATCAATTAAGTTGCCGTTGAACCAAGGATCCAATATGTTCAGATATGCATAAATCTTGTTTTCAACCATAGGATTAAGACAGTGAGTGTTACTAACTATGTTGGATCGGTCCAAATGTGAAAAAATTAACTAGCGCATATCAACAGTACACAAATCCAGTAACCAAACCGGTTAACCAGATTTGTGAGCCAAACTGAATTTTTGGTTCGGCGGAAATTCTGAATTGAAACTGAACCGATTTCATACAGTAACCAATTGATAACTGAACCAAATTTTCAGCTACCTGGTTTTGAACTGAATTTTACATTAACATCACAATTATAACCCTCATTCACCATGAACGTTTAGACTTTAGTTTGGAATTACCTTGCCAGTTGGAGCCTAATTGATTCTTAGGAAAAGAACAGTTTTTCTGTTTTCCTGGGCTTAGCTTTTAGAGGGATTGGCCATGTTCGTTCTTTACATCCTCTCAAATGTAAACTGAATTATATGCCATGTGAATGTGGAAAGGTTCCAGAATGAAAATAGAACTAATCTATCAATTTAACTGTGAGATTTTACCATACCAGAATAAGCATTTTCTATTACAAGCTCAGGTTAGACAATATTAATGACATTACCGAAAATCTCATGGAACAGAACTTTAAAGAGACTAATTTTTTCTGTCACTGATATAACTGTATTGAGACAGAGAATACCTGGAGAAAAAAACGGAGAATGGAGACTGCCATCCGGCGTCGGCTGAAATTACGACTAAAGGAGACTGTCGGCTGTCGTCGGACATCGTCTGAGGAGCATGGAAAAGCTGAAGCATGATTCAGCTGAAGAAGAAAATAACAGAAATTCTGAAATAGAATGGAAGTCAGAAGAGGCAAGATAGTACTCGTCGTCGGTGTCGTCGGAAGAGGCAAGAGGCAATAGATTTCACTGTTCATAATATTTCAACTCGATAACAGAATCGGTTTTCTGGATCACTTCACAATACTGATATTACTTCGGTTCGGTTTTCGTATATTTTTTTACCACTTTTATATCACATTAGAGCGTACCGATTTGTTCGAACCCAATTATTTTTAGGCCAAATGACTCTTTTCAACCCAAAATTTAACTTTTGATTAACTGATACATTTCTTACCTTTAAGTTGAAATTAAGAAATTACCAGAAGTTCATGCACAAGCAGAAGATGTTTTGGCTGGCTAGCGCCATGGATACAGACAGATTCATCTATTCTATTCAGGAACGATTTGCCTCAGCCAACAGAGAAAATTTCGAATTTTAAATCAAAATAAATATAAAAAAACACGTAAAACGGATAAATTCGTATTAAAAAATTTTATCAAATATACTTATATATATATATATATATATATATATAAACTGCTCAAATCATAACCTATATAAAAAAAATAATTTAAAAAATTTTGTCTAAAAAAATTATTTTGTAAATCAAACAAAACAAAACTATAATATTTGAATGATTCAATATTAAGATTCGAATCAAATTATACAGAAACCTTAGATAAGTTTTTGGGATTTATTCCTAGTTTAAATGACCGAATGTATAGACCGATGAAAGCCCCCAAACAAAGGCCTGGGCTTTTATTAAAAAGATATACAGTAGAACAAGGGAGGTAGGAAACTGTAACTAAAAAGAAAAGGTAATCGAAGCTGGTGGTGTTACGTGTAAACTGGGCACGTTTCGTCACGTTTCCACAGTAGTTTTGTGTTGTATCCATTAATGATGATGATGATGATGCTGAGTGATGAGTGACATTAAGCCGTGTATTCTTGACTGAATAACAATGTAATTAAATAATAAAATTCATTTATTGATCATGCACAATTAACAAAAATAAGTGCATAAAGTGTCAATTTAATTATAATTTAGCCCAACAAAAAAAACCAGCTTAAAGGAGGGAATGCCAGCGGAAGTTCTCCGTCGAATCACCTAATAAGTTGAGATTATCAATTTATTAAAAAGAAAAGAAAAAGACGTGTTGTCCACCCATATCTATTGTCCGTCGTCAAAAAGAAACAAAATCATGCATCATGCATAGGCAAGGAAATGCTAGTAGAAAGCATACTTATCTGAAAATTGAAATTGTGTAAACAAAAATTGCGTACCAGTAAAGACACTATCCACTTAATACAACTCTAGGAAAGGTATCCGCCTTCAGTACTGCACACATGGGCTGATTTAATAAAATGAAAGGCCTATAGATCATCACGGTTAAAAAATCTCAGCTCAAATCAATTTTTTAGTATCGTCAGGCAGCACTGATCCACCAGATCTCCATCAAATGTATTAAAAGGAACCCCAATCTATGCGATATGACGGTAATACAATGTTCCACTTAATCAAGCAAATGCTGCTAGAATATTTTTCTTCAGGGTGAATTCGTCTGCCTTCACTGGGCTAATTGACTGCACCAAATACAAAAAACACATGATCTCATCATATTTCAATATCTTGAAGGTTTTATCAAAGAATAGCGGCTAATCCTCAACATCTTAAAACAGTATCTTACCACCTACAAAAGGCAATTTGTGGAAGCCACCAAAAATGTTACATATTTACGAAACTAAACCACCTACTTCATCAATGTTCTTCACATGTTAAAGGGTATTAAAGTATGTGCTTGATGAGAAAACAGTCAATAATCCCACCTTGTCAAGCATGCGCTGAAGCCTATCAATCTCCTTGTTGGCATACTCAGAACCTTTGTCCATATAATTCTTTGCAACTTTCAAGTAAATCTTTCCATACCTAGAAGCAGGAAACAAAATAACTTAAATCTAGTATACAAGTGGTTTATCAGAAAGAAGTGCAATTTTGAGCAGAGTCAGAATAGAATATATGTAGAAAGTACCAATAAAATTGAGGACATAACAATCATGTCATATAGGAGTCTATCAATTACAAAGTAAAAGATGACTTAAAACTAGATTTATACATCAACCATTTACCTTGCAGTGGAACCCTGTAGCTTCCCAACTTCCTCTTCTATCTTGGCAAATACTGCCTTCTTCTCATCACTGCTAGCAGCTACAAACTCCTTTACCAAGCCATCCAGGTTTGCAACTATACCAGCCTATTGAAAATTTGATAAATCAAAATACAAGTAAATTATGATTAAAATATTATCATGGTATTTTAAATTATGAGTTACTACTTTTGATGTAAGCTGTCCTTTTCCATCACGGCTGGTACCACACTTTCCGTTGATGAAAGAGACAAAGTCATCTAAATCTCTGCCACCCTCATAATCTTCACCAGCTTTGTTGCTCTTGGGGAAGAATTTCAACGTAGGAAAACCACTTACTCCATACCTGCATATAGAGAAATAGCCTCAATTTAGATGTTTTTAATGTTGGGAAACCATATTTGAGGCTAAATGAGCAAATAAATTGAAATCTCCACTTACTTTTCAGCCAGATTCTTGTACTTATCAGCATCCAGATTAGCAATAACCACATCTTCTTCTGTCTTATAAGCTGTGGCAACCTTTTCATATGTCTGAAACAACCAGACAGTACAAATGGTTAGTGAGACAGAAGTAACAGAGAAAAGTTATTTACATAAATAGGTAACCCATACTTACAGGAGCAAGGTTTTTGCAATGACCACACCTGAAAATAGCAAAGTCCAGAAACATTTTAATACAGAGCACAGTTATGTAGGAATATGAACAAAAGAAAACAAAATCCACTGATAATAAAAATTTCAGGAACACGAGGACATTAATAAAAGGAAAAAGAATATATGTGTGTATACATTAATAGAGAGACAGTGAGACAGAGCATCCATTACTCACCAGGGAGCATAAAACTCAACCAAAACATCTTTGGACTCGTCCAAGACTATCGCATCAAAGTTATCAGCTGTTAGCACCACAACGTTGGATGGAACAGCAGCTATCTTCACATTGGTCCCTGTCAATAATTTAAATGAGTAAGACACATACTATACATAATTATTGCATATAAAACCATGCATGGTCCAGATGGGGAAGATTAGCACCAAAAGATGGCTGAGTGCCTGCATAAAATACAAACATATCTATGCAGTGCTTCTAGCATCATATCTTCTCCTAAAAAAGAAAATTAATTTTTCCACAATATGTACATTGTCTAATATGATGGAAAGGAAGTCAAAAGGACCACACTTGTTGAAAAACAATATAAACGTTTATGACTTGCTTCATTTAATATATTTGTAAAAGGGAACTTTGTTGACATTACCTCCTTCAGTATTCACAAACTCAGCAAGAGCCTCTGCTGTACGTGGCCCTTCATACCTGCAAAGTTCAAATTTTAAATGTATTCAGCAGACAATGATCTAGATTTAGAGGAAATAAAGAATTGAACTGAAAAATGACATTAACTTTATTAGAGTGCACTCACTTTTTGGGTTCCAAAGATCCCTTGGGAAACCACTGAATTGTTGGGTACCCTGAAACCCCATATTTGCTGCATAAGCTCTTATGCTCATCACAATCCACCTACACCACCACATAAACATATAGAATGTCAAGAAAGCACAAATGAGTTTATAATAAATAAAGCAAGGACAAGAAGTTAAAGTTTCAGGTACAACAGACTTAAATCAGTTGCATAAAATATATCAATGAAACAGAATCTACGAAAAGAAATTTAAAGCAGCCTCAACATCTTAATAATATTGAACAAGGTGGAGCAGCAATTGTTGATCAGCTCACCTTGCCAATCAAAACAGACTTAGCTTTCTTAAAACTTGCACCAAGCTTCTCATATTCAGGAGCAAGCTTTTTACAGTGCCCACACCTGTCATAGTAAACATAAAACATATTCAGGAATGTAATCTTAAGTTATACAACTACCTTTCAGAATCCAGCAGAAAGTACTACAAAAACGTTAAAAAAAAATTCTTGGACGCCTTCACAACATTTTACAAGAAGAAACATCACTTTAAGGACTTTTGAGAATGTTATGTTTGTTCCCTAACAAAAAAGCCCCCAACTAGCTAAAAGAAGAGACTTCAACAGAGACACGTAGTGAATTGCTCAATATTTGGACGCTGAAGGAAACAATTTCTCCCCAGTATCAGTTATCAATGAAATTTGAAAAGACTACTTAATGTTGATTTATCATTTCGCGCAAATATTAAATAGCAAAACAATATGAACGAAAGAATCTATCTTTCTCTGGAGTTTATTGGAAGTTCTGCTTAATAAAGCTCGATACTTACATGGTCTTTCTTTTCACCTAACCTACCTTTCGCATTCAATCAATCGCAATTTAATGGAATTTCTTTTTGATAAAGCTCGATACCGATATGCAAATATCTAACTAATGTTAAATTTGGAAGACACGCGGCTTTAAACGATGTCTACCGATCGTCCCTTAAACATTGACCAGTATAACACCACCAATTGACCAGTTAAAATCCAACCAAAAAAACAGATCTAGCTAACAGGATCGGCATGAAATGGCATAGTGACAAAAATACAGATGTTTCAAGAAAGTGTAATAGACTTACCAAGGAGCATAGAACTCAACAAGTGCTCCGCTATCTTGGCCAACCTCCTTATCGAAGTTCTCCTCTGTTAGCACAACGACATCATCGGCTATCACTGATACGAACAGCAGGGTTAAAGCCCCCAAGGCTAGCCAGATCTGATTCTTCTTCTCCATTTTTCCCTTTGTTGCACGAGTATTTATTTGCAGTTGAATTCGAACTTTATATGCGAGGTCTTTGCTTTCAGTGGTTCGGTTGGATTTTAGATGGGAAAGGCTTAAAAGTGGAGAACTTCATTCTTTTATCTTGCGCACAACCTTTGTTTTGCTGATGTGGCGTTCGACGATTTGTTGATGAGACGTGGAAGATTGAGGGAAGCATAGGCTCGTTGTCTTTCATTGGCGATTGACAACTATGGTGGCAGTGGGCCAGCCTTGCTGTATCTGGCTGAAAATGGTAAGGCCCTAAAAATTGTTAGCCTTGGCGGGCCGCGCAAGTCAAACAAACAGCGGGTACATCTTTTGAAAGCTAATCTGTAAAAAAAAAAAATTAATTTTTTTTAATTCTTGTTCTAATTTTTTGCTTCTCGGGTCGGCTCTGTTTGGATGACACCTTATTACAGCCTGCTTTATTTATGGGCTTTAATCCGATCTGCCATTGCCCCAAGTGCAAAGAAACCTTGTCCAGAAGAGTTGGCTCGCCAGAGAAGATTGACAACAGAGCCCATAAAATTATATTTTTTTTAGTGTTTCATGACTTTTTTCTTCGTGTGAAACTAAATCTGCCATATAATTTTAAGCTTATTGTGGCATTGATTTTTACCGTGTTCAGTTAAAACAGACTTATCACTTTTGTAACCCATTACGAAGTTTATAAAATTGCCACTCGAGTATTGTCTTGAGAAAAATAACATATCAAAAAAATAGATAATTTATAGATTTTTGACAGAATACCCAATCTTCATTATCTATCCAATAAATTAAATTCGATAATTTAGGTATGACAATAAAAATGTGTTAAGTACCTATATAACTCAACCCAAAAACAAGTATTTACTATTATAATTTATTAGTTAAGAGTATTATCAAATTTAATTAATTTCTATTTTAATTATTATACAATAAAAATATATATATTTATTAAAAATATACAATATCTTAAAATAATATGATAACCTAAAAAATTAAAATATAATTCATTACATATACATCTTTTGTATATTTAATTTTAAACGAGTTTAAAAGTATATATTATTTTTTTACAAAACAGATTTGATAATTAATTAAACAATTATATGTATATATATATATATATTTACGTAATGCTTGAAATGAGTTGAACCCATGTCCTCTTTCTATATGCTTTTGTGCGTCATTTGATGGACCACTCAAGCATGCGTTACAACTAATCTTGAAAGACAAAGGCCCACGCTTTTTCCACGTCAACAAATGATCAGACCCATCACGTCAACAATTAATTCTCCACCCACACTTGGCCAAAGCACTTATTCTCACCCATAGTTTGGGGTAGGGACAATATTCCATCCTCTAATTTTTAAAAGTACAAATTCTTACATTTAAACTAAATTTAATAATAAATATAATAGTAAACAGTATTAATCCAAAAATATTTTAGTTTTTTAAGATTCAAATTTTATAAAACAATAAAACAAATTTTATATAAATATAAAATTTTAAAAATATTAAAAAATATATTAAAAAATTTAAAATTTTTTTAAAAATAAACTAGCTACCGTCGCCGACATAGGCGGTGGTGGTCGTTGATGACAGAACCAGGTGGGCGTCTCCGACCACCTGGTTTTAGAGGATGCTAGATCTAATTATCGAAAACGATCAGAAATGGTCGATATTGATCCCAACGACAGTTTTCAGTCACTTTTTTCGACAGAGGAGGCCAGAGCTAGATCTGGCCTTCTCCTCCAAAACTGGAGGCGGCCAAATTTGGCCTCCCCTATAACCAGGTGGCCCAGAGACGTCCACCTGGTGTTGTTATTCTAACGACCCAGCCCGTACACCTGCACATCCTCACAGCTACACCTAAGGCCTCGGCTTGGGAGACTCAGCTGGACTCAGATGGACCTGAATGGACCCATACTAGTCAGCCCAACCCAGATTGGGCAGGTACTGTCCCTCCCCCCAAGGATTTTCACGCCCCTCACACCATTCGAACTCATGTCCTAGGGGACTTAAGGTCATGAAAGCATAGTGTGTATCTATCCACTGGACTTAGTCTCCCAGGGCATGGGTTTGAGTGGTGTGGGCGGCGTGAAAATCCTTAGGGGAAGGGACAGTACTTGCCCAATCTGGGTTGGATCAATTAGTCTGGGTTCATCCGGGTTTATCTGAGTCTAGTTGGATCCATCGAGCCGAGGCCCGATGTGTGGGTTGGGCCGTTACAATTATCAACAGTCACCGCTGTCGATGCCGACGACGGTGGATAATTTAAAAAAAAAAATTTAATTTTTAAAATATTTTTTATATTTAAAAATTATTTTATAAATTTTTTTTGTTAAAAGGTATTTTAATTATTTTATTTAAAAAATTATAAAATATTTTTTAATTTTAGTCCAAAGACGAGAATTAACCTTTTAAAAGTTAGAGGGTGGGATTTTGTTCCCACCTCAAATTATGAGTGGGACTAAGTCCTTTGGCCTACACACTTTATTTGCCCCCACCACCCCCCGCCCTCACACGCGCGCGCGCGCGCGGGGCCAAATGATTATTCCCATCCATAGCTTAAAACGGAAATAGAATCCCACCTCTTAAATTTTTTAAATTTAAAATTTCACATCAAATTTAATATTAAATTCAATTATAAACCATAATAATTCAAAAATAATTTTATCATGTTAATATTAAAATTATATAAGATAATAAAATAAATTTCATATAAATATAAAATTTTAAAAGTATATTAAAATTTTTAAAAATTAAAATTGTCATTACCATCGATAATAAAACCAGGTGATTATTTCCGATAACTTGATTTTATGAAAGGCTAGATTTGACATCTCCGTTCAATGAAGGTGGTCAGATCTAACCGTCTTTGTAAAAAATAATGACCGAAAATGATTATAAAGAACTGGTCTTGGTTTCACTAATCGTTTTGGACTATTGTTTCTAGGGGAGACACCCAAATCTGGCCACCTACACCAACCACCTGGTTTCATTATTAGTAACGACGGTTGTTGGCACCGACAACAATAACTGCTTTAATTTTTTAAATTTTTAATTTTTAATATATTTTTAAAATTATTATATTAAAAAATTATTTTATAATTTTATTATAAATTTGTATTTTTTTTAAAATGTATTTAAAAAAAATGATTAAAAATTGGTTCAAATGTGAGTTTTGGGTTTCAAAAACTTGAAAAGTGAGATTTTATCCCGACTTCAAACTATGGTTAGGAATAAGTCATTTGGCCTCTATATATATATATATATATAATAGGCCAAATGATTTATTTGTACTAAAGTCATTTAAAAAATTTTTAAAAATTAAATATCTACTTATTAATAAAAATCAATAATTAAATTTAACGGACAACCATTATATTTAATTGATTAGAAAAATATATTTCTGTTTGTTTTGAATAAAAAATTTTAAAAATAAAAATTAAATTAAATTTATAAAATTATTTAAAATATAAAATAATTATTACAAATTTAAAAAAAGGGCCACCTTTCAGCAGAGATAACCTTTAAAATATTTAAAAAATCAAATAACTGAAAAATATTTACCTAAATAAATTGACAATCAGATTTAAGATAAGGTTCAGTTTGATTGTTTTCATTATTGAAGTGGTCTTCAACCAAATTACTATTTTCGATTATCTAATTAAGTTTTCAGTAGTTATCATCTTTCATAACTGTGATTATTTTTTAATTTTTTGTATATTTTATAATATTTAAAAATTATTACTATTTTATATTAAATGTTATTTTAATATTAAAATAATTTTAAAATAACTTTGTTAAATCCAAAATAAAAATGTTACATTTATATTTTTTTGTTTTAAAATTTAGATATGTTAAAATTGTTTAGGTATCCATAGATCATAGAAGTGAGTGAATCTTACGGAATCGAATTTATTAGCCCAGATGGAAGACAGTTGTGTCACGGCTTCACCAACCTAGAGGTAAAAAAATCAGAGTATCCATGGACTAGAAATTTTGCAATCTGAAATTTTTGTAGTTACCTCGAAATTTTGCATTCCACAGCTGTCCATACAGTAGCTTCCTTACGAAAATAGAAACCCAATAAGTCCACAGCTACCTGAACAATAATTTCCTTGCAAAAAATTGAGATCTACAGCTGCCTAACAGTATTTCGTTAACAAAAATAGAGACCCAATAATTCCACAGCCGCCCGAGCAGTAACTTCCTTCCAAGAATGGAGACGCAATGAATCCCCAGTCATAAAAATAGAGGCGCAGTAATTCAGCGACTGCAAGAAACAATAATTCCCTAACAAAAATAGGGACCCAGGAAGTCTTGTTTCGCCGTTTCGTCACTGAGACGCGAAAGTTTGTGGGCTCGTTGCCTTTCATTGGCGACTGACAACTAAGGGGGCGGTTGCGCTGCTTTTTGAACTTGGACCATTTGGGCTGTGGCTACCAAATTCAGCAATAAATTATACTCTCCAATAATGACCTTTTGAATCTGAAATAAAAGTAGCCTAACGGCAACACGGGCTGTTTAATTTGATGTTACTAAGTACAGTGTTTAGGAAAGAAACTAGTCAAGAGTTGCAATTAACATGGAAAAAGTTACCCAAGTAAGGTCCACATGGATCCTTCTGCGGCATTAAGCTAGCCAGTGGACGACAAATATGTCCCAAAACAGATTGACTTGAATTATTGTGTTTCTCAAATAATTGGAGCTCCATCGTAACGATAACGTGGCTTTTTAAAAGTTTATTTGACAAGTCTTTTCATGCTGCTCAGACTAAAAGCAGAAGTTTTGTTGCCGTCATCTCCGCCACAGTGATGATTACGTAGGCCAAATGACTATGTCCCTCACCTTCTCATAAATTTTTAAAAACCAATTTTATACTTATTTGTCAATTTTATTAATAAATTTTATTATTTTTTAATAAAACTATTAAAAAAAACAAAAATCTTTAAATCAAACAATATTTTGTTTTTAAAAATTTTATATTTTTATTTTAATTTATTTTAATTTTAATTAAAAATTTTATTAATAAAAATAAAATAAGATATCAATAACATATAATTATATGTTTAAAACAAATCTATCCTGTTTTAAATTTTAAGAATGTAAATAAAATTTTTAATGATTTTTGAAATTAAAAAAAAGCTAGAATGTTTTACAATTTTAAGTTTTTAATATACTTTTTAATAATTTAAAATAATAATTACAAATATAATAAATTAAGAATATAAATATTATATTACAAATTATTTAGAGTATAATATATTTTTTAATATATATAAGAATAATAAGATCATTTATTAAATAATATAGAAAAATATTTATTTATCTTTAATAAATTTTTAAAAAATGGAATTTACACCCCAAACATACATCAATTATAATATTAAAATAAAATGATATAAATAATTTGTTATCATTAAAATTAATAATTAATTTTAACAGATAAATAAAAATTAATTTTTTCTAAATAAAAAATATTATTTTATTAAACTTTGGGTGAAAAATAGTCTCCATGCTAGTGTGGAAGGAATTCATGCATTATAATTTAGTCTAATTGATTGATTAATAACTTAAAATTACTATTTTAGAATTAATCATTAAAAATATTATTTAAATTATTTTCGTATAAATATAAATTTAATTTGTTGATATATATATTTAAAACTGATAGATACAAATTTGAATCAAACCGCGGTTAATCAATCGAACCAACTAGTTCAATCTTTGTTTTAATAACAGTTTGTGCTGTAATTTATGTTAAGAGATGAGAAATTTCTAAATTTCCCCTATATTTTTAGAAAGTACCGACTTTGGGATAATTATGACATTTTTAATAAAATGGCCTCAATGTAACATCCTAGGGTTAAGAATATCTTTTAGGCAACTAATATGGTATAGAATGAGAATTGGGAAGAATACTAGGGTTGTGAGGGAATTCAGAGGTGAAACAGATGTTTTCCAATGTTAGGTGACTTGTGCATAGATCCTATTGAAAGGATTTGCATGCGAGCGCAGGGAAAAAGCAAGTATGCATTTTTTCTACCATGCACGATCGTGCATGTTGAGGTGCACGACTGTGTGTGCGATCAGAATCAGCCTTCTTCGTTTTAAGTTGAACTTATCCAGTTTTCAGTCATTTCATCCAAAGTTTTTATTTGATATTCAGAGAATCTCAACCCTAGAAAAGATGAACAACAACTAGGACCATCCGATCTAGCTTGGGAGTGCGTTTTCATTGAAAGAGAAAGTTTGATTTGCATGGCCAGAGATAGGTGTTTCTTACCTCTTTCCCTTTTTCTTTGATGTGTTTGATGCATGCTTTGATTGAGATGAGTTTGATTCCAGCATGCTTGTGATGTTTCATTTCATATTTGATGATATTGAAATGATGGTGATAATGATTATGCTTGGATGCTTGAGAAAGATAGTGATATGTATGTATATGCATGCCTTGAGCATATTTGGATGGGTAGATTTGCAAATTCGTGTTCTTGATATTAAAAGCATGTGTTTGTGAGTTGCTTTAAATATTGAAAGTGATTGATGATGATGATTTGAGTTTGGATTACGAATTGGATGGGAGTAAGCATGATCTGCCATGACCATGTTGATGCAGAGTGCGATGCACAATCGTGCACGTGTAGCGTGTAGCATCCCAGTTTTAGAAAAGCCCTTAGGGGTAGAGTTTTGGGGTTAGAAATAGAATTCAGAGATAGATTGGGAGTTCAGCAGAATTCAGGGGTGAGTTGGTAATTTTCCAGAGTTGTGTGGCCTTCGTATGATGCCTTTAGGGAGGTTTTAATCATGCGAAGCGCGGGAAATGGATTTTTATCCATTTTCCCAGGCGCACTCCCGTGCGCCAAGCCTGCACGCCCGTGCAGGTGGGATTAAAAGAGAGAGAGACGGGAGTTATTTTTTTATTCTCTCCCATTTCAGCCAGTTTTCTTCTCCATTTCAGCAGCTCCCAACCCTAGGCGTGATATCCAGCTTCCAGCAGCTCCCAATCCAGTCAGGGATCAGAGAGAATAGCTTGAGTATAAGCTTCTAGCAGCCATGTCGAGAGGTAAGTGTTTCTTACTCTCTCTTTCAGTTTCCCAGCTTGTTTGATGGGGATGGAAACGTGTGTTTCCATTTCCAGCTTGAGACGTTATGTTTGTATGTGTATGTGAGGATGAGATGATGATTATATGTTAGTTGCTATGCTTATTTTCCACCCAGAAACATGCATGCTCTGTTTGTGTGTGTGTTGTGAGAGAAAGTATGAGTTTTCATGGTGGATTTAGTGTTTGTGGATGGATGATGAAATTGATGATGTATATGTGATGATTGAAGTGCCATTGATGTGTGTTTAAGTTTAATTGCAGTTTGGATGAGAATCAGTTGGGTTTCCTGCAGTTTCAGTTGAACCATGTCTGAGCAGAGCAAGACACACGACCGTGTGCCCGCAAGAGCACGCCCGTGTGCCTTTGTTCCTGCAAGGACACGGCCGTGTGCATGAAGTGCACACGGGCAGGAAACGCAGGGACACGACCGTGTGTCCTGAGGGACACGGCCGTGTGTCCCATCTTTACTCGAAATGGCCCAGAAATTCCAGAAGCACACACGCCCAGACGCACGGCCAGCACACGGTCCCGTGTGCTGGGGCACACGCCCGTGTGCCCTTGCCCAGCACGGCCGTGTGTGCTGCATGCACGACCGTGTGCCTTCCTTGCACGGTCGTGTGCCTTCCAGATTTTTCCAAAAATTTAGAAATTGACTTATTAAAGGTTTGGTAATCCATCCAAAGGCTATCAGACATCAGATAATTCAGAATTCAGCTAAGAACAGATGCATATGCATTCAGAGCATAGCATATAGATTAATGAGGATCCAGGGATCTGAATTCAATAGATTTCAGCAGTCAGAACCCAATGTATGGGTTTCAGTTTTGGGGTGAACTCGAGGGGGCATCTGTGGGACCCAACTCTCTGACACCAGTCAGTCAGCTCAGCAGCATATCAGCAGATCAATATTCAGCTTTCTAGCCAGTAGCTAGAATGTTCAGCCCACTTGGCCAGGATGCCGAATCCCTGTGTTCATCAGCCTGATCAGCACAGCAGGTACCTTCGGGTACATTCAGTTTCAGATAGACAGATGCATGCATCATCAGTTATTTTCAGTTTTCAGCTCAGCATGTCATTACATATACATATTGGCATGACTTATTAATAATCAGAAACCAGTAATCAGAAATCAGGTAATCAGATTCAGCACCCGCAAGCGCTTAGATGCATGTATAGGGCCGACCAGATATGTGTGCCCTTGTTTGTTGCTTGTTTGGGTCGAGGGAAGTAAGGAATGCTTACTGGGTGATCTTTATCACTCATCCTTTTCCTTCTTCCTTCCTTTTTCAGGTTAGTGTGCTGCTGGCGAGGAGCGGGTGGACTGAGGCTGGAGAGAGAGGACCCACACACACTCTTTCAGCAAGTATATGTAATTTCGCGCCGTTCGCCGTCCAAGCGACCAGCCCCATTCACTCAATTGGCATGTAGAAAATTTATATACAAAATATGCACAGACGCACTCAAAAATACAAAATTTACTTTTACAGAAGGTTTTCATAGTGAGGCATTGTACTTTTATACACATAACACAACATACATACAATACATACAGTTTAAACATGTTATCACATATATACAGAATATGATAATATATGCATTTGTGTGCAGTAATGTAGCATCCTAGATCCGGAAGCCCTTAGGGGTAGAATTTTGGGGTTAGAAATCGAATTCAGAAAGAGATTGGGAGTCTGGTTGAGTTCAAGGGTGAGTTGGTAAGTTTTCGAAGCCATGTGGCTTCTGTTGGAATCCTTTCGGAAGGATTCGATTAGGCGAGCGAGCGGGAAATAAGTTATACTTATTTTCCCTGGTGCACGACCGTGCATCATTGGTGCACGCCCGTGCGTGGCATAGTATTTAAGTGAGCCGTGAGTTAAGTTCATTTCTTTACTCACCCGTTTGCATTTTAGCCATATTCTCTCTTTCATTTCAGTGCCTCCCGTTCCTAGAGAGGAGACTCAGCAGCCATTAGCTCCCAATCCGATTAGAGAGCCAAGAGATTAGTGATTTGAAGCTTGGTTTCAAAGCATGGAGAGAGGTAAGTGTTCCTCACTTCTTCTTGCGTTTTCCTAGCTTGTTTGATGAGTGTTGATGCCATGGATGAAGGTATTGCATGCTGATGAATGTGTGGAAGGTTTATATGTGATTGCATGTTGATTTGGTTGATAGATTCCCACCCTTGAAGCTTGCATGTGTGTATGTATGGCTTTAGAAAGAGAAAGAAGATATTTCCATGGTAAATCGTGGAATGATCGATGCATGTGGTATATGATGTTTGAATTGTGTTATTTGGGATGTGGATAACATGTGTTTGAAGTGTGATTACAATTGGATGTGTTTTGGTTGGCCATTTGTGCATTTTCCGAGCGGTGCTTTGTTGAAGAACCAGACGCACGACCGTGCGCCATTATGGCACGGCCGTGAGCCTGTGTTTCTCCAGATGCACGCCCGTGTGCACGACCCATGCACGGCCAGAAAATGTGCATGCACGCCCGTGTGTCCGCTTACGCACGCCCGTGCATAGGCAATTTCAGTGACAATGAATAGTAAATTCTCGAGAGTTACACGACCAGGCGCACGACCAGTGCACGGTCCCGTGCGTCAGGGTGCACGCCCGTGCACATTTCATACACGCCCGTGCATCAGCAGAATTTCAGAAAAATGTTATTGAATGGGAAATTGAGCATGCGAATTCAGAATAAATATTTAATGGCTTCAGATAAGCATCAAATAAGCATGTAATGAGTTAATAAGCTGCATATGCATGTCATGGCATTACATGTAGCTTCAGAGAGGATCAAGGGATCCGAATACAGCAGTATTCAGAACCCGATGTACGGGTGAGAGTATAGGGTGAATACGAAGGGGCATCTGTGGGAAGCAGCCTTCTGACACCAGTCAGAACGCTGAGCAGTGTTTTCAGATTCAGTTCCTGACACCAATCAGATGATTCAGCAGCATTTCAGTTTCAGCTCTCTGACACCAGTCAGATTGTAGCAGTGCAGATATCAGATTCAGCTTTCTAGCCGGTAGCTAGAATAGTTAACCCACATGGCCAGGATGCCGAATCCCTGTATTACCCAGTCTGATCAGCACAGCAGGTACCCGAGGGTACAGAGAGAGGTATTCAGATGCATGCATCCAGTTTTCAGTTAGCATGACATGACATACACATCATGACATGCATCCATATGATAATAATGAATGAATGAGATACAGATAACAGTTTCCGGATTCCAGCAAGCGCATAGATGTATGATTAGGGCCGAGGCCAAGGTATGTGTTTGTTTATGTGATTGTTGTGCTTGCTTGGGTATTGAGGGAAGTAAGGAGCGCTTACTGGGTGATCTTTATCACTCATCCCCCTCCTTCTTCTAGTTTTGCAGGTGTTCGTGCTGGGTTCGAGGAGCGGTTGGATCGAGGCTGACGGAGAAGGCATGCACACACACCTCGATCAGTGTATATCAGTTTTGGACCTGTGTGGTCATTGTTGTACATGTTTCGTATCCAGATGTACAATATATGTATATGATGTAGGCCAGTGGGCCCTTGTACAGAACAGTTGTATATTTCAGATGTATATATATATATATATATGATGTATATTCAGATGAGCTTCCACGTGTATAGAAATGTAAAGCATTGTACAGTTTCAGTTATTCTGTTTTCGTAGGATTCCCGTCGCGGGTACCCATATTTTCAGATGATTAATAAAAGCTCCCCAAATATTGTTATTATTCAGCACAGCAGGGGTACTCGTGGCGACGGGTCCTACAAGGGGTACTAGGGGCGGCGGGTCCTACATAGCGTATGCCCGTGCATACTGTATTTTACATGGTTACAACCGTATTCATGTACCCGTACATGTCATAGAAACACAGGTTCACGACCACACACCAGCAGAAAATGAGAAAATACAAAGAAATTACAGAACCTAGCACGACTAACACGCACGATTAGCTCACGGCTCATGCAAGCTTATGCATGCCCGTGCACATAGACACGTATGCCCGTGCGGCAGACAGAAAATTGAAAATAAAGTATGAATAAGCATAATACACAGTAAAAGCTATAAAATTAATATAAATCAATGAAATAAGCTTAGTTAAGCTTACATGATGTATCATATGCACAACATAACATGATATGTCATGCAGTATTTTTCAGAAAGGGATCCAAAGATCCGAATACATGTTTTCAGTAAAAAAAAATTGATTTTAGGGGTGAATACGACAGGGTACTTGTGAGTTTCAGCACACCCTTATGGGAACCAGTATCAGGGTCTATATGACCATACTAGCCACTATGTATCGGCATATGATGGTGTGCTCAGTTAGTAGTTTAGGATAATATGATTAGTACTTAGCACAAAACGTTCAGCTTTCGGTTCAAATTCAATGGCATCACGTGTCTTAGGCAGTTTCTAGCACGTGTTTGCCTAGAAAACTCACATGACCAAGGTGTCGAATTTCTATATTCATTAGTCTATGCAGCACAGTTTTCAGATATGATTTTAGATACAGATTTTCAGTACTTTTTAGCCACTTTTATATAAGTTTTTCAAATAATTTAGGATCTTTTGATCCAACAGCAATTATTTTAGTAAAACAGCTTTCAGAAAGCCATTTTCAGTTAACAGGCCAAGGCCTAGACATGATTTCAATATGCTTCATAGCATGTCATTCTCACATGACATATACAATAGAATATCATTCAGGTTAGGATTAAACAGTAAAAAACATTAAGTCAATGAGAAACAATAAAATAATAAACATTCAGAACACAAAAATCTCACGTGATGATACGTGAATCACAGAAAACGGATACCAGAACAGAAAATATATAAAGGTCAAAACTGAAAAGACATATCAGAATAGCAACCATGAGAACCAGTTCGGTCCCTCTCCAGTACGTATATGGGTTTCAGTGCTTTGATTGCAGTGGTATCCTTAATGAGGAGGATTTGTTAGGTTCAGAGATAGGAAACACTTATTGGATGAATATATCACTCACTTCTTACTTTTTTTTCTCTTGTAGTTCAGTATCTTTGGGGCTGAGAGGAGGAGATAATTGTCGTCTGAGATCCAGCTTCTGTTTTCAGTTTTGTTGCATGCTTCCAGTTTGTATGCTTATACAATTTAATTGCATGCTATTGTACAATATATGTACCTATATGAGCACGAGTATACTTGTAAATATTTTCCAATATATAAACAAAAGTTTTTGGACATGTATTTGTAGATATATACATATTCACCACATATTTTTCTGTTGCTATATTTCAACTCAGTTTTAGGTATTTCTGTTGTATGTTATCGGAAATACGAATTCTTTTAAATTTCAAAATTTATTATTAAATATATATATACATATATATATATATATATATATATATATTAACATATACAATAATACACAGTAGAGGTGCTTGCTCTCCAAGAGTTTCTAAGATACATCATTTAAGGCTTAATTATTACATTACACCCCCAATAACTCTGATCCCTGACTTTGCATCCCCTAATTTCTTTTTCTAATTTATCAACAAATTTAAGGAGAAATCTTGATAAAATGGTAAAAACCACCCTTTAATAAAAATAAATAAGTTTATGAAGAGTATAAAAAAGGCAAAAAAAAAATTTGTAAGAAATAATTTTTAAATAACTAATTTTCTATTCCAAAAATATTGAAACATAAAAATAATGGATATTTTCTAAAAAATCCCTAATGGTATTTATGAAACCCTACTGCAGTTGAATGAACACTTACAAAAATATATTGATACTCTTAGATCAAAATGATTTATAATAAATGTAACTCAATAAAAATTTTAACCATAAATTTACACTTTTAATAGTTGTAACATAAGAGAGAAAATAAAAATAAAAAAACCTTTGAAAATCACTTGCCTATTTTTGTTATTTCATTTTCTCAAAACTAATAAAAAATACATTTATAATCTTAGACATATGAATTAATTTGATTTAAAATAACATTTTTGAAAATTGTAGGTACGATGAATGTTGAAAAATGCAAAAGATGCAGCTGGGATGGGGCACTCTTCAATTGAATTTAATGATATAAAGCTAGCATTGATACACTGTGGTCCCTGTACACCAGAATCTCGCACGCTGGAAGCGAAACGTTTGATAAAGATCCAAATTCTGAACGATACATAACACAATAATAGAAGAAGATTGCAAAAAACCTACTCAAAAAATAAGTAAAAAGATCAGCTAGAAAAGAAGCCAGGCAATCATTGCATCTTGTTTTTCATAATCTATATGTTCCAAGTTGCTGCTCTCTTCTTCCCACAACCAAGATATAATTTCATCTTTGTCATCAAATTGCTGATCATGCCCCAGAACAGCATTTTCCCAATCCCAATCCCAATCCCAGTCAATATTATTGTCATCAAAACATGAAGCTATTGAAGAACTAGGGTTCCAATCGCCTTCGTTATTTGTACTTAGATTAGATATTCTACTTAGGTTACTGTTTTCTATCTCCCCACTCAAATTGAGATCCGTTATTAAACCATTTTCTGTATCTGCACTCCCAGTCAAATCCCCATTTGGGTCAAGTAGTCCGTCGTCCATGATGTCATTAAAACACAGCATCCCACCATCAATGCCCTCATGTGGTCCTAAAATTTCAGTCTGTTTCTCTTCACCGCTAGCGCACAACATTGAATTACAAACCGCTATGTCTTCCCGAGGGTACAAAACTTGCCTTTCTCTCTCCTCACTAGAACCCAACACTTCTTGTGCGGCAGTTTCTTGACAAGGACTCGCCGAAGCTAGGTTTAGAATCTCCTTACCTTCTTCGAATGGATCCAAAACCAAGCAACCTTCGTTGGCACAAGACCATGCCTCTTTCTCTATGGCTGGCGTGGCTGGCAAGGGTATAACTTGGTCCATGGAAACATTTTCTTTAGGTTGCTTTGTGGATTCACTTGAGTCTCTCCGGATGTAACTTCTGTTTTTCTTCATTGCCCATCTACTTGTTCTGCCCCTTTTTCTTTTAATTGGAACGTCAAGCTTGGCCATGTCAGCTGACATAATTGCTACTGATTTTCCAGAAGACCTCCAGAAAGTGGTAATCTTTCTACTCAGATGGGAGTTCCAATAGTTTTTTATCTCGTTATCTGTTCTTCCGGGTAAATAACTTGCTATCAACGACCACCTGAAGCCAAATCATAAGTATTTTCTGTTAACAAACGAGCTTCTTAACTTGTTCTTAGAGCTGGATTCGAGCTTAAGAGCTCGCTAAGATGAATTATTTTAAGTTTAAATATTTATAATATTTAAAATGATATTGTTTTGATGTGTATTAATTAAAATAATATCATTTTAATTAATTTAAACGATTCTTTCAGTTTATAAATTTTATAAATTTTTTGAATGAACCTTATAATAAATTCAAACTTAACTTCTAAACTCAAACTTATAAAACACAAATTTATTTTAAATTTATTCAAATCGAATTTTAACTCTATTATGATTCAATTATATTTATTATAGTCATACTTAATGGTGCAAAAAGCAAAAGGTCAAAAGACTTATTCTCCTGTAAAGTTTCTTTAATTGATAAAGTCTTACTTATTAATTTTTGAAAAACTAAATATTTATTCGTTAATCAATATCAAAATTTATACATAACGGTCAATTATTAAATATTAATAATCAAAAATATATTTTTATATTTTTAAATATAAAAATATTAAAATTAATTTAATAAAGATAATTATAATATATAATATAATATTAACAAATTTAAAAAATGGCCATGGCCAATAGCGATGACTGTAAAACACTTAATCAAATAAAAAAAAAGATTATTTGATTCTATTAATAGTCAAATCTAACTATTTTTATTGTTAGAAATAATTGATATGTTTAAAATCAATTATTTTTATTCGTATTTAATGACGGAGTCAACTTGTTAAATCTTTAATAGTCAAATATGATTACATATGTTATTAAAACAGTTAGTTTAAGTCATTAATATAATCGTATCATTGTTTTTTTTGAATTTTTATTTTTTTTTAAATTTTTATTCTTAATATTATATTAATATTAATACTAATTTATATAAAAATTTCTGCTATTAAATTTTATTTATTTTTAAAAAATATTTTAATTATTGTATAAAAATATTAAAAAAATTAAAAAATAATAATAAATGGATAAATATTGACCTTTTTAAGAGTTTTTGAGATTTTGTCGTCTAAATAAACCATGATGGGAACAAGTCTTTTGGCCAAACCAAAGTAGTAAACTCAGTTCTACCTTGGACAGCCTGGGGGAAAAAATCAACTTAATTCGCTGACGTCCTCGATATTTGAACACCCTTTGCCTCAAAAGAAATGGTCCTCACAGACCCTACTCCCAAACTTACTACTAGCCCTTTCAAACTACATCGTTATATTATGCTTTAAAATTAAAGATTGACGTGGACATCAGCTGCCTTGTAAAGTAAAAAAGTCAAAAGTCAGCTTTTTTAAAACTAAAAAAGAAAAAAAAATTCAGATTGAAGTTAATAGATAGAATAAAGAGATGGGTTGGGAGAAGCAAGTAAATTAATGAAGGAAAAACTTACTTCCAATGTTGTTGATAATTATTTGTAAAGTTTTACAAAGGATTTTTCCAGAAATAAAAGAGGAAACTGACCGGTTTCCCAGAGAAGCATGCAACTTAACGATGATGTCTTCCTCTTCTGCAGATATGTTGCCCCTTCTCAAGTCGGTTCTGAGGTAGTTTATCCAGCGCAGTCTACAACTCTTTCCGCACCTCAATAACCCTTTCAACGGTGGACCACCATCACAAATTAAATAAATACGTCAAAAGAATACCAAACAACAAGCAAATTCCTAATCAAAAGTCAAGTCGAGGTCTATCCACAGCATTTTTTTTAATTTTTACCAGCATTCTTTGGCAGTGACCTCCACGAGCCTTCTCCATTGGTTTGAATATACTTTGTCAGTATCGCATCCTCCTCTGCTGTCCATCTACCTTTCTTTAATCCCACTCTCTCACAGCATGGTGCTCTCCCCATGATTCTACATATACATAGAATACAAGCAGAACTGAAAACAAAATATAAATTCCCACAGCCAAGTTTAGTTTACTCTGCAAACTGGAGAAGAAGCGAGTGCACAACTGTGATCAAGCTAACGTCGTACGCTTTTTATTGCCTTTCCATGTACTGGAGAGGTAAACCTGCAAGTTGAATTTATGTACGAAGATCACGTAGATGTGGGACATCGGATGGAGATGTTTATGTGGTGTAAGATTGTGCCACGCGAACCCCAGAACAAAGACCACGGTCGTGGCATCTCCACCGTCGAGAGCCCCCTGTGGGGGATTAATTTTCCCACGTCGATACCCCCTATGCCGAAGCATTTTGTTTTATTGCGTCATCCCCCTCACGTGCTCTAGATCACCGCTTTTTGTCAAAAGAAAACATCCCCTACAAAATTACAAATTAAAAAACGAAAACTTTTCCAAAAATATCTACAATTTGGACTATTTTTTCTACCTGAAATGAGGTTACAATTTTTTGTTAGAATTGGACAATTGAACTAATGTAATGATTGGACGCATTGCCCCAGTGCCATGACTTAAAATCATATATGATGTAATCGTAGGCTGACTGGCGGATAAACATTGCCCTCATCGCAAAACTATAAATTTTGCAGGACACCTAAAAGGTCAAAGGACTGCCCACCCATAGTTTAAGGCGGATACAAAATCCTACCTCTAACTTTTAAAAACTCAAAATCTAATCTTTGAATCAAAAATTAAATATTTTTTATAATTTTTCAAATAAAATGATTAAAATATCATTTAATAAATAAAATTTTATAATAAAATTATAAAATAATTTTTAAATATAAATTTTAAAAAATAAAAATAGTCACTACTATCGATGCCAATAGTAATGGTCACTGATAACATAATTAAGTGGTCATTTCCAGTTATTTGGTTTTAGAAAATATCAGATTTAGTCTTTTATTTCGATGAAAGCAGTCAGATCTGGTCACCTCCAATTTTGAAGGAGAAGGTCAGATATAGTCTCCCCCGTCAGAAAAAATAACCAGAAACAGTCACTGAAACCAATATCGACGATTTTCAGTGGTCAAATTTGGCCACCTCCACTCAACGGAGAGGCTGAATCTGATCTCCTCTATAACCAAATGGTCAGAAATGACTATCTGATTCTGTTATCAGTGACCATCGTCACTGATATCAACGACGGTGACTACTTTACTTTTTTTAAAATTTTTAAATATTTTATATTTAAATAAATTTTATTTTATTATTTTATAAAATTTGAATATTAAAAAAATAAAAATATTTTTAAATTATTATTATTTATTTATTATTATATTTAATTAAGAAATAAAATTCTAAATTTTTAAAAGTTTGTGCGCGAGATTTGATCCTCACCTCAAACTCAAACTATAGGTGGGAACATGTCCTTTTCGGGCCACCTAAAATGGTTGCTTCTTGACAGTTCACGCCAATTAATTGCGACAGGCAAAGGTTTGTCAATTTACTTCTGGAAGTTTGTTATTTTTATTTCCCAGACAAATACTCAAACACTAACAAAGAAAATGAAAGAAAGCGTATTTGTAGTCGATTTTATCTCATGCGTGCGTCATTTTCAAACTCAATATGTTAAAACTAAATTTTCAAATTAAAGTAAATTACATGTTTCCACTTAAAGATTGTCTGTAAAAACTTTTTTGCTTTTATTTAAAATTACATTATATTATTAAAAAATTATTGTTTACTTTTCATAAATCTTGAAAAAAATAAAATAATATAAAATAAAACTTATGTAACATCCTAGGATTAGAAATATCTTTTAGACTACTAATCTGGTGTTAGAATGAGAATTGATAAAAATACTAGGGTTGTAAGAAAGTTCAGGAGTGAAATAAATATTTTCTCAGAGTTATGTGGCTTTTGTATTGATCCTGTTGAAAGGATTCACATGCAAGCGCGGAAAAATGGCATTGGTGCAATTTCCCCGCCATGTACGATCGTGCATGTGATCAGAATTAGCCGCCTTCGTTTTAAATCGAACTTATCCTGTTTCCAACTTATTTTTCACCCAAAGCTTCTTTTATTCTCAGAAACCAGTAACCCTAGAAGAGAAGAGCAGCATTCAGGAGCTTTCCATCTAGCTTGAGAGTAAGATTTCTTTGTGAGAGAAAGCTTGATTGATATGGCTAGAGGTATGTGTTTCTTATCTCTTTCCCCTCTCTTCATTTGTGTGATGTATTGGCTGTGCATGAGTATAAGTTTGATTCTAGCATGCTTGTAATATTCCTTGCATGTTTGATGATTTATAGATAATGTTGATGATGATTATGCATATATGAGTAACATGTGTGAGTTATGTGTAAATGTATATGCTTTTGAGATGTGAAAATGTTTGAATGTGTAATTTGGATTTATAGATGGAATAAGCATGTGTATATGAAGTGTTTGATATGTGGAAAATAATTGATTTATATTTGGTATGAAAATTGGTCGAGATTGAGCATGATCAGCCATGACCACGCTGAAACAGAGCAGATGCATGACTGTTGTAGCATCCCAGTTTTAGAAAAGCCCTTAGGGGTAGAGTTTTGGGGTTAGAAATAGAATTCAGAGATAGATTGGGAGTTTAGCAGATTTCATGGGTGAGTTAGTAATTTTCCAGAGCAGTGTGGCCTTCGTATGATGCCTTTAGGGAGGTTTTAATCATGCGAAGCGCGGGAAATGGATTTCATCCATTTTCCCAGGTGCACTCCCGTGCGCCAAGCCTGCACGCCCGTGCAGGTAGGATTAAAGAAAGAGAGAGACGGGAGATTTTCATTTTCTCACCCATTTCAGTCAGCTTTCTTCTCCTTTTCAGCAGCTTCCAGCCCTAGGAGAGAAGTCCAGCTTCCAGTAGCTCCTAATCCAGCCAAAGATCAGAGAGAATAGCTTGAGTTTAAGCTTCCAGCAGCCATGTCGAGAGGTAAGTGTTTCTTACTCTCTCCTTCAGTTTTCCAGCTTGTTTGATGTGGATGGAAATGTGAGTTTCCATTCCTAGCTTGAGATGCTATGCTTGTATGTATGTATGATGATGAGATGATGATTATGTGTTGATTGCCATGCTTATTTTCCACCCAGAACCATGCATGCTTTGCTGTGTGTGTGTAGTGTGAGAAAACTTGATGTGTTAATGGTGGAATCAGTAACAGTGGATGGATGTTGAGATTGATGATTGATATGTGTTATTAGAAGTGCCATATATGCATATTTCCAGTTAATTTCAGTTTGGTTGAGAATCAGTTGGTTTCCAGCGCGTTTCAGATGAGCCATGTCTGAGCAGAGCAAGACACACGACCGTGTGCCCGCAAGAGCACGCCCGTGTGCCCTTGTTTCTGCAAGGACACGGCCGTGTGCACGAAGTGCACACGGGCAGAAAACGCAGGGACACGACCGTGTGTCCTGAGGGACACGGCCGTGTGTCCCATTTATTGCATGAAATGGCCAGAATTCCAGAAGCACACACGCCCAGACGCACGACCAGCACACGGTCCCGTGTGCTGGGGCACACGCCCGTGTGCCTTTGCCTGCACGGCCGTGTGTGTGTGCTACACGACCGTGTGCTTTCCTTGCACGGCCGTGTGTCAGCCAGTTTCTTCCAGAAATTCAGAAATTGATTTATTAAAGGTTTGGTAATCCATCCAAAGGCAATCAGACATCAGATAATTCAGAATTCAGTTAAGAATAGCAGCATATGCATTCAGAGCATAGCATATAGTCTGAATGAGGATCCAGGGATCCGAATTCAATAGTTTTCAGCAGTCAGAACCCAATCTATGGGTTTCAGTTTTGGGGTGAACTCGAGGGGGCATCTGTGGGACCCAGCTTTCTGACACCAGTCAGTCAGCTCAGCAGTATATCAGCAGATCAGTTTCAGCTTTCTAGCCAGTAGCTAGAATGTTCAGCCCACTTGGCCAGGATGCCGAATCCCTGTGTTCATCAGCCTGATCAGCACAGCAGGTACCTTCGGGTACATTCAGTTAGATGCTCAGATACATGCATCATCAGTCATTTTCAGATTCCAGCTCAGCATGTCATTTCATATATTCATATTGACATGCATTAATCAGAAATCAGTAACCAGATAACAGAATAATCAGATAACAGCAGTAATCAGATAAATCAGATTCAGTGCCAGCAAGCGATTAGATGCATGAATAGGGCCGATCAGGTATGTATGCCCTTGTTTGCTGCTTGCTTGGGTTGAGGGAAGTAAGGAATGCTTACTGGGTGATCTTTATCACTCATCCTTTCCTTCTTCCTTCCTTTTCAGGTCAGTTTGCTGCTGGCGAGGAGCGGGTGGATTGAGGCTGGCGAGGAGGACCCCACACACACTCTCCAGTTTGTATTTTATTTTCAGTTGGACCTGTGAGGTCTTGTACTTGTACGTTTTGTAAATGTATATGTACTCAGATGTAAAACAGTTGTACAGAGCAGTTATATATATATAGTATAAAGCCAGTTGGGCTCATTGTATATTTCAGTTTCAGCTTCCGCTTGCAGTGTAAATTAGATCAGCAGGTAGTTTTACTTTTTCGTAGGATTCCCGTCTCGGGTACCCAAGTTCCAGTTTATTGAATAAAAGATTAGTTTCTTTCAGCAGCAGGGGTACTCGGGGCGGCGGGTCCTACATTGTTGGTATCAGAGCGTTTCTCTGTGCCATTTTCAGTAGAGATTGAGTTGTAAGTGTGTGGTGTTGCTTTCTCTCCTTCGCAGCCATCATCCAGACCCTCCTCACAGCACCAGTCAGGTAATTCTTTTCCAGCTTTTGCTATGTTTGTGTTTCTAACCCCCTTTGCTTACGATGCTATAGATAGAGAAGCCTATGTTCCTAGATACATAGATGAAGCCAGTAGTAGTCCCCCTGTCCGTCCCATGAGTGTCAGTGAGGGGCGGCGATCTCAGAGTTCCTCCCATGTGCCAATCAGACCAGATCAGCTCAGAGAGATGATTGGGGATGTTGTCAGAGAGAGTTTACAGCAAGCTGGTGTGGGAAATGTGCCAGAGCCAGCCAACATTAATCCCCCTCAGTATTCAGCTTATCAGTTTCCAGCACAGCCACAGTTTCAGCCACAATATCAGCCACAATTTCAGTCTCAGTTTCAGTTTCAGCCTCAACCAGAGTATCAGCAGCAGTATTACCCTCAGCCTCAGCCTCAGTATTACTCAGTGCCTCAGGCAGTCAGAGAGGCTTATCCGTTTCAGTTTCAGCCTGCCAGAGAGGGTATATCAGTTTCAGCCTCAGCCTGTCAGAGAAGGATATCAGTATCCAGCAGAGTACAGAGAGCACAGTCAGGCTACTAGTACAGAGACAGTGGGTACAAGTTCATCAGGTAGACTTCATCCAATCTACCATCTGCCAGGACCGTATCAGCCAATGAAGTTCAGTGGGTCCAAAGATCCTGCAGTGGCAGAAGAGTGGATTGAGTCAGTGGAGAGTAGCATGGGTCTCTTCACGTTATCAGAGAAAGAGAAGGTCAGATTTGCGACATTCCATCTCCGAGGCGATGCCAAGGTGTGGTGGGGCCTAGCTAGGGCTACCATCCCTGAGCAGCAGATGACCTGGGCAGAATTCAGACGGCTATTTGATGCCGAGTACCGGGGCTCAGAGTTGATGTATTCAAAGGCCCAAGAGTTCATTGAATTGGTTCAGGGGCCTAGTTCAGTACAGGAGTACGCCACAAGGTTCAATGCCTTGGCGAGATTTGTCCCTAGTTTGGCGGGGACCGAGTTGGGCCGAGTTCAGAAGTTCGTCCATGGCCTGCATCCAGCAATATCCAGGGATGTCCTGACCGGACCGTACCCTCCCCAGCTGTTCAGTGATGCTTTGGGGAGAGCCCTCAGATCAGAGGCCAGTCTTCAGAAAATGGGCGCCATGAGCCGAGTAGCCGAGAGGGCAGATGAGAGAGATAAGGGCAAGAGGCCACTGTCAGCTAAGAGATCAGCTAAGGGTGTTCAGAGGCAGAGGACTGCACCACAGTTTTCCCTGCCACGATGTTCTCAGTGTGGCAGACGTCATTCAGGCGAGTGCCTCGCCGGCCAGATAGTGTGTGTTACATGTGCCGCCAGCCAGGGCACATGATGGCAGATTGCCCAGCCAGAGGTGGAGCTGGTGTTGGGCCCAGCAGAGGTAGTGGTGGTCAGTTCAGAGGCAGAGGTGGTCCACCCCGAGGCGGACTCAGAGCAGAGAGAGGTGGAGCAGATGCTCTCAGAGGTGGTGCCGGAGCACATGGAGGTGGTGCTAGCACTTCAGGTGGAGGCGGCGGCAGAGCCAGAGTTTATGCTGTCCGCCAGGAGCAGGCAGATGCTATACCCCATGCAGTTACTGGTCAGATTCTCTATCTTGGTACTCCTTTATTTATACTGGTTGATTGCGGGGCCACACACAGTTTCATTTCCAAGGGAGTAGTAGAGAGATTAGGGGTTGACCCTAGTGTGGCCGATAGGAGTATCCTCATAGAGATGCCAGATGGGAGTTTTGTGGTGAGTGACAGAGTCCTCCTAGATCAGCAGATAGAGATCATGG